>VXBC01007668.1:150420-273568 GCA_013399945.1 Ploceus nigricollis
AAAAAAACCAAACAAAAAAAACCCACCAACAATTATTATTATTCATGTTCACAGTTTAAGCTATGCTTGACCATAGATCAAGATTTTTCAGAGTCTAGGAATGAGTGCTTCTTTTCTAAGGATAAACGCTAAACACTTCACATTTTCACAACCTCTCCTTTTTAAGGCTTACAGTACACATGCAAAATTAGTGTCTACTTTAAAAAAATACTTTGCCAAATGTGGAAAAGAAAAATAATAGAGTGGGGTAAAAGAAAATTCCATGACATTAATTTTGAAAAAATGTTTTGAGAATATATGTAGAATTTTGCAAAAGAAATTAAAAATGAGATATTTTAATGCAACTTAGTGGAAGGTTTACTAAAATAAAGTAGGATCTGTTGTAAGGCAGTTAATTTTTCTAACTTTGTTAACTATTTCAGACTCCTTTCTTTCCTTCAGTCTATGGAGGTGGGGGGTTGTTCCACTCCACTGAATGCAAAAATAATGATTTTAATCTCCAAAGACAGTTTTCAAAGAAGTATGCTGAAGATCAAGTGGTTATTTTGTAGCAGAGCAGGTTTCTGTAGAGGTTAGAACAGATCACATGAGCTACATATGCACAACACAATTTTTTCCTGATTCGTTAGTATCCATGAAGAAAGTGTCACAGCTGCTCTCTGCCTTCTAATATTCCCAGTAAGAGAGTATAAACGAGAGGACAACTGGGATGCAATCCCTCAGCTCCCCCTTAAAGCCAAAGTCCTGGAAAGCAGTGAGCCAGCCCTGCTTTAACTGCTGTAGGGTTTGGTACAGGCTTTTTACTTGCTGAAGTAAAACTCTCAAAATCATCAGAGGAGTGAAGTATCTGGGACTCAAACTGGGCTCACTCCTTCTTGGGAGAAGCAGTCTCTGGGACTGGAAAAAACTCCAGTCTTTTTCCTCAGCTTCCCAGGGTCCAGACATCCAGCAAGCTCCCATGGCACTGGAGAATGACTGTTCCCCACCCAGCATAAGGCTGCATTGTAAAGTCCATCAGTTAAATCTCATCAAAACATTACCCACAGGCAAGCTGAAGCAAGGCCAAATGAGTCATCTGACAAGTGTCATACTTGGTCCCTGCTCTGCTTCAGTGAGCATTTAATTCACATTTATGCAATATGAAGCTGTACCATTGTGGCCAGGAATGCTGACTGCTGGATAATCTTGTGCAGGGAACAGGAATCATGAGCTTATCTCATGGTAGATGATGAAACTGACGAACAAAAAGTCATGAATCACTTTGAAAAGCAAATGCAGTTTCTAATATTCAGGCAGTTTTGTGAATGTAGCTATGAATGGGCCATTTTGTGTAGAAAAATTTGAATTACTGAAGAAGTGGAGTAATTTTTGTTCCAGTCAGGGAACAACCCGGAAGAGGAGAAACAGTCACACGCATTACATTTTATTTGATCTGAAATAGCAATCAAGCTGAAAAAAACAATTATTCACAGAATAAAGCTGCAAGTTCTCACAGAATCACAAAATCATTGGAAAAGGTCGGTACAATCACTGAGCCAGATCATTAACCAAGTACTGCCAAGTCCAACACTAAACCGTGTCCCTAAGTGCCATATCTACATGTCTTTTGAATACTTCCAGGTTACGAAATCACTTCCCTGGGCAGCCATTTCAGAGCTTGACAATGCTTTCCATGAAGGAAGTTTTCCTATCATCCAATCTAAGCTTTCCCTAGCACAACTTTGAGGCCACTTCCTCCCACCCTGTCACCTGGCAGAAGAGACTGACCCCACCTGGGTACAGCCTCCTTTCAGGTGGTTGTAGAGAGCGATAAGGTCCCACCTCAGCCTCCTTTTTTCCAGGATAAACAACCCCAGCTCCCTCAGCTGCTCTTCATGAGTCTTGTGTTCCAGACCTTTCAGCACCTCCATTGCCCTTCTCTGGACTTGCTTTGGCACCTCAAAGTCTTTCCTCTAGGGAGGGATCCAAAACTGAGCACAAGATCCGAGATCTGGCCTCACCAGTGCTGAGTACAGTGGGATGATCTCTGCCCTATTCCTGCTGGCCACGCTATTGCTGATACAAACCAGGAGTGCAAGATGGAGGCTGCTAACTGCAACAAAATATAAGAGATTCTCCCATGCAGAAAAGACTCCTACATCCCTAGAGAGTATTTCCATTAGAAGATAGGTCAGGCTGAAAATCCGAGTCCATCACTAAGGACAACTATCTATAAAAGTGAGTACTTGAGTAGTGAGCTGTGAGAAGTCTGAAATCTATGCAGTTTTCAGCCAGAGTGCTTGGGTGCTGTGGGAAGCCCAGCTGCTGCACTGCAGAGCACAGCACAAGTTTAACCTGCTCCACTTCACACCAGCCAAAACTTGAGGCTGCCATAGCAAGAGCTGTACTGGTACCCATGCCAGCTCAGTTAGGGCTGACTGGGCTGCACTGATTGCAGGATTCACAGCAGCTATCACTGTGTGCAGTGCAGGGAGATGCCTGGGTTTTGACTAGGCCTTTTTTCTTCCTGAGTCACAACTGAGACCCTGATCCAGAAAAATGACCCCATAATGCACTTATCTAAGAGAAATGCATCAAGGTCCCCATAATGAACTCAATAGGCCTAATTAAACTCAATCATTTGCAATTTGGGTTCTACTGCGGGGCTGACAGGACATCCATTCTCACACATAAACATTTATGTGTGGATGACGATTGCAGAACAAGGCCAGAAAAGCTACAGGCAGCCAGCTTCCCATTCAGAAAAACCCAAAGCACACTTTGACTAATATCTCTAATGAAAAAGTAAAAATTGAAATGCCTCCATGATAGCTATTGACGAACACCACAATACTAAACCTTTTTCTACACTTACTCAAACTAAGTAAGGATATTTTTGAGCTCAAGTGACTGACAAAACAATGAAAGCACAGAGAGAAAAATATGGGGAAAAAAGAGAAAAAGAGCTGTTATTCTAGGACTCATGAAACACTGCAATAGAGCAAGTCATAGGAGAAGCAGTAAAATATAAAAAGTGCTTTTATGTCATTTCTGTTGGTGTAAATCAGTGGGGCTCTGCTGACATTAATGAAGCCAACCCGACTTATGGTAGAGACTCTGTCTCTTTATTTCCTGTGATGACAACTAATGTCTAAATTCAACAGCAGATTTTGTAGAAATATATTATTAAAGATACACAATAACACAGAACACAAATGTAGTCTGTGCAGGAGAGCTGTATTGTGATCATCTTGTGGTCTCATATTAAGAGTGGCAATGACACACATAATTAAAATACTAATAACATCTCTGTGAAAGGCAGCACCACAGCATGAAATGAACACTTCAGAACTACTAGCAGTCACATTTCAGGACAACTAAGTATTATAATTTTGTAAGACAAATTTTAATTCAGTTAGCAAGAACTGCAATACTTAATTCATGCCACTCCTAAACGCTAACATGTTTTAACACTCAACTCATGTCACTTCTGAACTCTAAAAATGTTTTAATAATGTAAATATGCATATAACACATGGCTAAGTGTTTTGGGCATTTGACAAAACAAAATATTAACATTCATGTTGTAGATTTAATGCTCCTATCCATTTGACAGGCATAAACACAGAGAATTCATATGCAAAAAATTTATAATAAAACAGGCAGAACAATAGCAAAGCTTATTACAGGTCATAAACGGATCATGAGTCAATACCACTGTGTTGCAAAAAAATTACAGATGTCATTTGCTACCTCCCCTGTCCTCCATCTTTCCTGCTCTCATCTCCTTGTGAGACCAATTCTTCTCCACCTAATCCTTCTCCTCTCATGGTTCCTAATCACTATCCTGTTAAACTCAATTAAACCAAGTCCTGCCACTCACGCTAGTTCCGCCTCGAATTCCATCCATATTTTTACCTAGCTTCCCTCTCAGCTCTCCATTCTGATGCCCAGCAGTCACTATCATCATACTTCTTTTTAGCTGTGTGATTTTTGGACACATTGCATGGACACTACTGCTCCTTCTGTGTTTCTGGCAATTTCCAAAATTTTCAGAAGGCTCTTAACACGGGAGAGCTTCACAGCAACAACACAAATTACATCTCTGATTGCAAGAGGATGTGTGGGTCATGTTTCAAATATGTCTCAAACACTGGGAACCAAGCTTTGCAATGCACTTTGGCAAAACAACTTCTGTTTCTCCAGGAAAGGGAAGATATTTTTCAAAACACCAATTAGGTCTCAGGAAAGAGATGGGAACAGAACTTTTCACCTCAGTCAAGGAAAGCATGTAAGGTTACAAATAGCTGAAAAGGGGCTGCTGATGAAAGGTATTCAGCAGCCCTTGTAAAAAGAATGACATCATGAAGAACTTGGTAATTTCATTCAAGTTTTTCCAAGATTTTGTAACACCCATAGAGCAGTATAGCTTTTTATAAATCTGCAATATCTGGCTTAGACAACCATCCTCATTTACTGCAGAGAAAGCATATATAAATAAAAATGTTAAGTTCCTGAAGTACTGTTAGAAAGAATTAAACTACAATAGTTGTGATGCCAAATTAGAATCCAAACATCACTGAAAAATGGAGAGCCCTTGTTTTAACTTGTGATATATTGTGCCTCCTTTTCTTTCCCAGAGGTTGATTGACAGAATTTGGAATTGACCGCTCTTGGGACTATGCAGTGAATGCACACATTATTCTGTTTTCATAAAGGATTTTTTTTTTTTTTTTTTTTTTTTTTTTTTTTTTTTTTTTTAATGCATACAGATATTAAGGTGCAGCTGATCAACCAAGAAAAACTAGAAAGCACACCGAGAGAAACAGCTGACTGTAACAGCAGAGTCAGAAGTGCCACAAGTGACAGGGAGAGCTGGCTGGGTGTCATGGACAGGTGAGGGGGAACCATGTGGACGATCACCATGTTTGACAGAACCCCAGTCTATCCTTGGGGAACTGAACTTGCAAGGCCAACAGTGCCAAGGGGACTGTATTGGTCTTACTGTGTAAGGCTAATGGCATCTAGGTGATGGTTCACAAACACCAAGTTTAGGTGCAGATGTTATGGAAGTGAAACCAATGAGGAAAAGTAACGTGGAGCATGGCACTGGAGAGACCAGAGACAAGGGTCTGCTGTGGGGAAGACCACAGGTGTGGATCAGCTACTGGTGACATCCACTTCTGCACAAATATGGGGAGGTTGTGTGTGCATGGCTACACATGACCCAGTAGCAAGCACCCAATATGCAAGATCCAATTGCTGATGGGTAAGAACAGGATCAGGCTGTTTGTACTGGTCCTGTTCATGGGTGGGCTCTTTGTGCTGATGTGGTGCCTGCAGAGGCACTGGTGGCCTGCATGTATGGTCTGGTGGTCATCTGTGTCAGTCTGGAGCGTGTTTGCACGCAGTCATGGGGACTGCATGCTCAGCCTAATGGGGAGCTGGACCAGGGGAGAGGAAATTGCAGCAGCCCAGTGCTATCAGAGCAGGATGGGAGGAATCCCTTCTGATCTAGATGGTCACCAATCTGTCCCCTCTTAAAACATTTTCTACATTTGACTAGCATTACATTAGTTGTTCTACTTTAATTGAAACAATAACATATATGTGTCTGAGAACTCATAAGGATCACTAGCATTCTATACATTAGCATAAGAAGGGAAAGAGACATTGGACCAGTCAGAAAGGAGGTCTGATGCAGCATGTGAAATATCCACCAGACCATTCTGGACATATGTAACCAGTTGGCTCACTCCAGTGCCAACCCTTGTTTGACACTATTTTATATCTGTATTTCTTTGTATTGGATAGCTGTGGTACTGTAGGGTCTGTGCTGCAACACTGCAAATTACTGATAGCCTGTTCAAGGAAACTGTTGTCTCTTCATGCCAGGAAAAGTGTGCTATTGATACTGAACAGCGAGAATAAAAGCCAGTCTTTAAAATAAGCTAATAAAACCATCAAAGCCCAAAACTAACACCCTGTGTGAAGGTAACTTGTAGCATTAGACTAAGGAAGTTGATTATTACCCAGGTTGCCTGAAGTATGGAGGCTTTGGCAACTTGTATCATATGCATGCCAAATGAATTCAAATCATTGGGTTTTGTTTCTCTGAAGAGCCGTCTAACTAGCACACCTTAAAGCACTACCATTTATATTATTGGCAGCAAAAGTCTTCTCACTCAAAAATACCACACAAATTACCACAGTTATGCAGAAGTTCACATGAGCAAAAGGATTCCTAAACATTGTTTCAAAATAATTATATCAGATACTAGCAATTGCTTTTTTAGATAGGTGGGCAGAAGAGGACAACCAGCATATCCTGATGAAATTAATAACTGATCCTGGTTGTTATCAGAAAACAGTATAAAACTCAAAACTTCCAGAAAGAAATAGTCCTTTAACTTGTCCTTATATTTGCAGACTAATTCTCTGTTTTATCCTTTAATAAGATTGGTGATAATGCCCGTTTTCCAGAGAAAGAAAAACATTTTGCTGATACTACATATAAACACTTCAGGAAAAAAATACTTCCTCTCCTATCTTTCAACGAAAGCATTTTTTAAAATAGGCTTATTCATCATTCTCTGACAGCATTTAGAAAACAGCATTTGTCCAGTTTTCCAAAAGCCTGGTCAAATGATATAATCTCCCTGAATATCATCCCATTTAAATATTTTTATTACCCATATGGTAACTAAAAGCACTGATTTTTATTCTGCTTTTATATGGCAATCTAAATTGCCCCGAGTAATCTGTCTAACAGAGATAATTAGATATGTTTCATTAATATTTGCAAAAGGTTCTAAGGGCATATAGTGGATTGAGTCTGTTTTGCAAATGTGTTGCTTAGATTTCATGTTCTACATGCTACAGAAAGAGGTAAAGTGTCACTTGACTTACAGGAAAACAGGAATGGGAATGATCTGGTTTGCCACCATCTCAAATCCCTTGCTGTTTTACAATCTATCATATAAACTGTGTCCAACATCCTCCTTTATATATTTACCCAATAATCATTACTGTAAATACATTTGGGATTACTCAATCCAGTGCTCTGGCTGCAAACTTGGAAATTAACTCCATTGCTCTAATCTTTAAGGGTCTTCTCTCGCAATTTGAATGTATAGTGCCTTTAGGTTTTTTGCCACAAATTACTTTTTGTTTTAAATATTTCTTGCTTCTTCCTGGTGTTTATTCCCTCTTGATCTTACTTTTGCTGTATTAGACAAATCTATGTGTTCTTGTCTCCCCTAATTGTTTCCCTCACGAAAACCATTCTAACAGTACTTTCTGCATTTGTTACAATTTGAATTCCCCCCTCTCAAACATGTCTAGCTGCAATAAATAATACTTCCCTATCTCTACAACAGCATTTTCTAGTGACATACCCAAATGATGATACTTGCATTCCTCTAAGTAAATCAGCTAATAAATCAAGATTCCTCTCCTCAGCCATTTGAACAATTGCTTTTAGATCATTGGGAAGATTCTGCTATTAATCCTTAATCATGTCTTTGTGTAAAGAACGCAGACAAGCACAGTAAAATTCAGAGGTCTCCCATTCCTTTTTTATATGGATAAAGAGCCACTGTAAGAACTAATTCATGCTACACTTCTGCAAACCTCACTACAGCCCTCTAGTTTCTGCTTTTTATGAAGTTCTGTTTTTATGATGTTGGTCAGTCCTTTTTAACCTTTCCTTACACATCTGTTGCTTTTTTTGCAATGTATTTACATATGTGGTTATTCAGCTAATTATGCTTCTCTTATAACAGTTTTCAGGTGCATGCACATCACTGAAGGATTTGAGACTTTATAAACAAGACTATAAATCCAGATGATTAAAAATGTCTTCCTTAAATATGTCACACACTTTTTACAATTCTTAGCATCAGTGCTGTACAAGTGCAGGAGATGTATCTACGTGTGTATATGCACACATACATGTCTCGTACTCACACACTACTCTATGCCATCATGCTGAATCTTGAAACTGGGACTGGAATAAATCACTCCTGGCTTCTGCTGCCTCTCTCCTCTACCTTAAAGTTTTTACCCTGAGAATCCCCCAAAATCTCATATATATCCACATTTAGCTCTCCAGTAAAAACAATGCTTTTCAGATTTGTGAAAGCAGTAGCCTTTCCATAATGCAGCCAATAGACCTCTTGCAAGTACTGTCTTGCAGAGCTATCCCAAAATAATTTTAGAGTAGCAAAGTCAGGTGCCAGTAGCAGCTTAGCTGTTGTAGCAGAAAGATCAGTCAAAACCTGCTTGAGAAGCCAAATAAATTTTCAGATAGTCTGAAAAGGCTAAGTCTGATAGGCTAACCTTTATGGTAGCCTAGGAATGGCAGACAATCCAAGGAACTTAAAAGCTTATTAGGGAATATGACACTGATTGGTTACTGCAAACACTTAAGTTTTACTTTTCCACGTAGCAGAGGCATTCAGCATTTGTGCTGTACTCTATGAAAATTTAGTGAAACACTCGACAGAAAATCACTTTTCTATCATTAATATTTACATTAAAACATCATTATGACTTTAAAATATGGCACAATACTTAGTCTGGCAACGTGGATAACTTCAGTTTTTAATTTGTCACTGAATGGTACTTATGAAAAAATTCACATTCAGTTCTTAAGCTTTAATAGAGATCTGGGGAGGAGAGGGTGACAGTAAATCCCTCCTTAAAAAATTCATTTAATCTTTTCATGCTTTAGATTTGCAACCCATAATGAGAATAAAGTCAATGTCTTTCTAGCATGTGCTAATTAAAATGCAACCACTTAGTACATGAGGATCCCAATTTTATGTGGTAGACTTCCTGTGCTCCTGTAGTATAAACAAAAAAAAAAACCAACCCCAAAACCAAACCAACCAAATAAAAAAACCCAAAACAAAACAAAAACAAAGAAATAAACAAAACCCCAAAACCCTGCCCACCAAACAAACAAACAAAAAACCCCCAACAAAACAATAACAAAAAAAAGAACTCCAGCAACCAAAACCCAATATTTTTTGAGCAAATTTTTCTGGAGATTCTGCAGATCAATTCTTTAAATTTGAGTTCAAAGTCAAACAACAGCACCATTAAGCTAACTGCTACCTGGCTAGTAACTGTTTCACACTGCCAAATCTTGAGCATGGGCAGTCATGACATCCTTTCTTTCTTAGGCTGTCTGGGATATGCCAGCTCACTCTGAGTACAGCTTGGTGGAAAAGAAGCTTATGGAAAAAATCAAGCCATCCAACCAAACTTCCCCCTCCAAGCAGCTCCACACGAAGCCCTGTCCTGTCACTCTCCCTGACGGCACCCAGGCTCTCAGCACAGGGCTCAATTGCCTATGCAAGTCACAGAGGCAAGGCTGGGAAACCAGCTGTGCATCTATTACACATTATGTTCAGGTGATAGGGTTCCTCCTTCAGGAACAGTGTTCCTGAAGGCTCACACCATGAAAGCAGCTGTTTCTATGATCTGCCCATTAGCTTGCACTCGCGTTAATTAATTCTAGTCAGGGAAAGTAACAGAGCTGTCTCAAATGGAGCTTGAGTATACTGATGTTGGGATTTCTCTTACCAGGCACTGTTCAAAGCTTTCTGGAAACTTCTGGCTAGTCATAGTGTGACACTCTGGGGAACCAAATCTTTTTCAAGACATAGCCAGAATTTTGGCATGTGTTTGAAGGCATTGAAACCCTTATTTTTATATGTATATTTTAACTAAAAAGACTCCTGATTGGAAAGTTACAGCTTGTCAGTGTGCAACACCATTGCTATGCTTACAGTTTCTTTCTCAGAGATAGATCACTAGCTCATACTTCCATAGGACCCTGTTAAAAGGGTGGAACTGTATCTTCATTTGGTGCTGGCAACAGGAATCATGCAACAAAACCTCTAAATTTCATTACTATGAGCTGCCAAAA
Source organism: Ploceus nigricollis (assembly GCA_013399945.1). Lineage (NCBI taxonomy): Eukaryota > Metazoa > Chordata > Aves > Passeriformes > Ploceidae > Ploceus > Ploceus nigricollis. The sequence goes on from VXBC01007668.1 coordinate 160,337, forward strand.
TCAGCGCCTCATGGCCTAACCCAAAATGTCTTTTATCAGTATGGCTTTTTGCCAAGTCTCTTCTGTCCAGCTCAAGGCACTGACTGGATTAAACAAAACCAATAAACACAGCAGCAAGAAGAAAACACTGCACAAAAGAGATTATAAGCAGGAACAGAAATATGAAGTATCTCTTTAGACCCCAGGTAAAACTGTTGTTCCCATGCGGTCAAGCCCAGGAACTGCATTATCTAAAACAGTACTCCTCAGAAATCATCTCTTTATCTTTGAAGTTGTTTCTTAAGACACCTCCTCCATATACCCCTGACCTTCTGGTTTACCTTAAGTTTCATCAATGTTTCAGTACTTTTTCCTTCTACATTTGCTGGATGTTTATGCTAGGAGCTAACTTTAACATGGGCTTCTGCTTTTTTTGAATGGTTAAAGAGTGCAGCCATAAACAGACACTCTACGCTCACTCCTACCAAATGTGCTTGGTATTCATCTCTTCCTTTAGAAACATATCAGTTATGATGACTTTTAGATATATCTGCCATATTTATTATGAATTTTTAACAAACATTTTTCATCCCAATATGCAGAGAAAAAAAATTGCATCTCAATATGCAAGGAAGGACATTCTAACATAAAGCTGAGTGTCAGACAACTAGGACAATTGAAGCAATGTCTCTTTGTAAGAGCACAGCTAAAAAGCCTATCTCTTTACACACAGAGACCTAAGCTTATGCTTGAAATGAACAGGGAACCAAAGACATCCAAGACTGTATAGACTCCCACAATCAAAAGCAGACCACAAAATGTAGCCTGACAGGGCAGGTAAATTCTAATTCCAGCTGAAGAGGATCAGTTGTGGGTCCATCTACAACTTGGTCTCAAAAAATGTTTTCCAAGTATCTTATCTGCTATGCAAGGGTGGGAAGTACATCCTGCCACAAAGAATGAGAATAGCATGATTCCAAGACCAACCTCAAACTAGTAAGCACTAGTGGTGGGAAGCATATACCTTTCATCTCAACATATTGTGAGCTCAAAATACTGAAAGGATATTCAGAATGCAGAAGCACTGCAAAGTTGACATCTGCCTAACGCAGATGTAACGCAGGATGAAGAGCTACAGGATGAATTGTTTACACATTGGGGGCAGCTCACTTCTGCTTCCCACAGTTTCACAGAAAAGCAACTCTCCTATCAAGACAGGCTGGGAGAAATGGGATTGTTCAGTCTGGAGGAGAGAAGGCTCCAGGGAGACACCAGAGCAGCCTTCCAGTACCTTAAGGGGCCCTACAGGAGAGCTGGAAAAAGATGTTTCACAAGGGCTTTCAATGACAGGACAAGGAGCATTGGTTGTAATCTGAAAGAGGCTAGCCTTAGATTAGATACTAGGAAGAAATTCTTTACTCTGAGGGTGGTGAGAAACAGGAAGACACAGGTTGCCCAAAGAAGTTTTGGATGCCCCATTGCTGGAAGTTTTCAAGGACAGGCTAGATGCAGCACTGAGCAACATGGTCTAGTGAAAAGTGTCCCTGTGCACAGCAGGTGGTTGGAACTGATTGATCTTTAAGGTCTCTTCCAAGTCATTCTATGTCCCTAGGAGCCAAACCAAAAGCCAATCTGAGAAACGAAAATCAAACCAATGCTAAACCACATATCTGAAAGCTGAAAACTACACATGCCAGCAGATGTGCATTTCCAGTAGCTTTAATAAATATACATGAAAAAGCTATGAATAGAGTCAGAGAGAATCAGAAAGATGTTAAGATTGATTAAAGCATTGTCCTATGTCTTCATTGAATGTCTATCTGCACTACAACTTTAGAAGTGCATTTCTCATTAAAAATATTACCTGATAGCAGAGCTGCAAATAACCTTCTCTGCTAAGTAAACCTAAGATCACTTAAAAATGAAAAGAAAAATGGTGTTATTATGCTGTTAAATTTTTTCAATTATGGCAAGATTTTTCCATGCTATTTGTATCCTAAATAATATGCCTATCCAGGTTTTAATTATGAAGAGCTAAATAAATCCCATGAGCAAATGCTTATTTGTATCTGTCTGCTAAATTCCTTCTTGTAATTCCAGTTAATTACTTCCCCTGTCAAGAAAATACTGTCTGAAGTCCCAAGATGTCACAGAAGTAGCTCAATCACTTTCATTTTATGTCTCCCAATGTTTGATACAGAAAATGTAAATTCATTTGTCTACTGCTGGAAGAGCCAGAAATTTGAAATAATCTCTGCACTGTCAGCAGGTCTTTACCTTATGTGCTTAATCCCTGTTACCATGGAGATATTTAATTGCTCAGCGACACAGTTTGATTGGTTTATTTTAAATTGAAGTTCTTCTGTGGAACGGTCCAAGATTCCAGTGAACTTGAGATAAACAGCTTTCAAAATACTGCAGTGAGTCATAATGTTGTCAGTGACTAGATTAATTTGAGGTCAGTTGAACTATTTCTTTACCTAAATCTTATACATATATGACAACATACAAAATATGAGGATTCGTAGAATTATATTTGCGAGCTGAGAATTTTGAGTATAATTAGGCAGTATTTTATTATAAGAAGGGCAATTTAAAACTAAATGAGAAGTAAAATCCAGTAAACTTTTGGTAGTATCATCTTGTCTTTCTAAAACAAATTGTCTTGCTGTTCTACAATATCAGTCCAGACAAGAACCTTGCACAGGAGGCTTATACTTTATTTTCTTTAAAGAAAACTGTAAATATATTAATATTAGAGAAATTAATCCAACAGGATGAATTAGGCTTCCTAAGTGCTGGCTTTTTATATACATCAGCATGCAGTTCTTTAGTACATGAGTGTCTGCTGGAAATACAGTATTTCCTGGCATGGCATAACACATTAAGTGACTCATTTTAAATTTTGTACATACACCATTATGAACTGGTAAACTTCAACTGTGCTATTTAAACAGCAGCAATATAGTGTGATAACTCTCATACTTTTTTTTTTTTTCTGCTCTACCTCCCAGCTCCAGCACATTTTTCTCTCAATGTCGTAACTGCAGCTCTAGGGGAAATTTTCACCTAGCCTTTTCTGTGAAAGGTCTCAGTTCCATCACCAAGTATCAGACAGCTCTTCTTTATTTAATTTTTCAAGCTCATGGCCACTAAGGCCCCATGTACAAGCTGCAGAAAACACCTTCTAGGTGTTTCTAGGGCTGTATTCCCCTCTTTATTTTTACATAGCCTGGTTTTATTTCATATGCACAGTCTCTGTGTTTGCATCAATTGGGATACCAGCATGTGACCCAAGAGAAGACTTAGCTTCTTACAAACCACTACCATTCTTCCAACCACTTCAGTGGCTTTGCAGAACCAGAACTTGACACCTTTAATCTCAGTTCTGCAGGGACCACACTGTTTTACAGGAGAGATGCTTGAAAAAACAGACTCCAGTGGGGACTATCATTCTCACACAAACTGTTTACAAGAATTAATTTGTTTTACACTCCTAGGAAGGGTATCTTGGTGTACCAAAGCAATGCTTCTACAAAAGCATTTACATGCTGCAATTCACAGATGAGCTGTTGTTATTCCATATGAAACACCTACCTAGAATACTGTGTACTCCAACAATACTGAGGATTTAATCTTTGCAACTCTGTGTTAATGTACTCTGTGATCCTGGGTTAAGGCACTTTGATTTTTATTTTTTTTCAATATAGGTTCTGCTCCAGAAGTGTTATTCCTTCCTAATCCACCTTCAAACACAAAAGAGTAACAGTGCTCAAGATGCAATACTTCTCTGATTTTCATGGTGTCCCCATCCAGTTCGTGTTTGGAGAAAACACAGAGGACTACATCAGACACATCCAATTTGCTGTAGCAGAGGCCCACAGTATGATTCCCTGTACTCCACTTAGGTATAATTACATCCAGGCAACCCAAGGCAAATGACTGAGCAAAAGCTTCTTCTATTCTGAGGAGTCTCACCCACATTCACACCTTCTTGTATAACCCCCCTCACCTTTCCAGTGTGAGAAATACTCTTGGTTCAGTCAGTAAGGGTTCTATGTGTGTGCAGAGGGGACTCAAAACCTGCAAGCCAGTAGAGAGGGAGAGAGCCATGCTGCTGTGACTAGCTCCTGAGTTACAGCACACTAACCAGGTTAGGTACAGCTGCCTTACAATGCAATGAACTCTCCATTTTTCCATGCTCTAGTTAAAATAAAACAACCCCACAAACCGTCATCTCCTTGCTATCATACCTTCCATTATAACAACAATTTATCCCAGCCAGTATTAACATCACTTTGTCTGTCATATTTATGACTGCTGTATTTATGGCTAGAGCAACATCTCTTTGTGAAGGAAGGACAATTGTTAAATCATCCTCTCTTTTCAGGAGGTTGAGCTGATTTAGCAATACTTTCTTTTTCACCATACCCGAGTAGTCTCTAGGCTACTGACATAAACAGGTTGCTATTCAATTTTCTGTCTTCTGCTTTCTAATTATTCAGTTTTTCTTTAAACAGTCCCTTCCATTTGTGTATCCCTGCTGCTGCTCATCTCTTCTAGACCCACTCCCCATTCCACCATATGATCCTGTCCTTGAGTAGGTCAAATCCTTAGCAACAGAAAGCAAATTTGTATTCAGTCTGAAAGAAGCAGAGTAGCACTTTCTCTAATAGCACACTATTCATATCAACCATCCGTATTAGTGACAAGGGAATTTAAAAAAAAACATAAAAGAGATAGAAAAAACCAAGAATCGCCATACCAATGAGACCTGTTGTCCGCCTGGTCCAGTATTCTTTCTCTGACAGCACTCAGTACCCGCTTCAGAGGAAGGTGCAAGAAACCTTGTAATTATAGAATAACCTGATTAATACAGGAAGTTTCGTCCTAGCCCTAGGCAGTCAGCAGCTGACTCACCCGCTTGTCTGAAACATAAGATTTTATATCTGCTCTAATTTTTTTAATCCTATGTAATTTAATAGTGAAAGTCTTGTTACAAATGTTCTTTGCAAATGTACATTTCAATCCTATGAAGCATTTTAGGCTTTACTGTAACCTGTAGCTGAGAGTTCTATTTGCTAATTATATAGGTTGTACTATTTTTATCACTGTTAAACTGCCTGCCATTCAATCTCATTGGATGTCCCTTTTAGGGACTCGGGAATAAGTGGGCCAGAGTGTGATTCCACTGCCTTTTTTCCCCTTGGCATCTCACCTGGGAGTGGAGATGCCTGAAGAGGTGCACGGCAGTCAGCCTTTGGCTGGAGGCACTGAACCGGCGTGCAGGCTGCCTCCGCTCACAGCCCCCACCCGAAGGAAAGGTGCCCTGCACGAGTGATGAGTGCCCTCATGAACAAAGCAGAAGCAACTGTGCTGCTCATATTTTTGTGAATATCACATAAATCCCCTGTGAATCCAGTCAACATTGTTTCTGTACTTAGAGATGAAAGAATGCAATGTGCTCAATGAAGTGCTATGTAATATCATACCCACAGGGCAGAAGGTGGCTCCTGTGACTTCAAACTTTCATTATGGCCTTATGTACTACGGTAGTTTTAAGGTAAAACAACAACAGCCTTTTCAAAACCCAGGAAGATGAACAACACAGTAACAACAATCAAGGCTTTCATTATATTTTATGTATATCCATTGATGGTTTTCAGAACCTTCCAAGAACACAAACACCTACAGAACACATGCTGGGGTAGGCTAGACATAACAAAAGAAAATAATTATTTTAAAAAATTGCTGAATGGGCTGATCATCTTCTGTGCTTATTTATTTTGAAGTAAACTGATATGCAGGCTGTGAGCCTCAGTTTTGCATCTGGTATAAATTAGTGGTCCTTAATAAGCAGGATGCTTGATTGATAGGCCATTAATATCATCAATGATTGTGTTGTGTCATTCCACACTGCTGGCCAGCTATGAGAACTGGGTGTTCAAGCAGGAGCACGCAGGACAGACAGGATGCATCAACAGGCACAGAGGTGAACTTTCAGAAAAGACAGCTGAGTTCCTCTTCTAAACGCAACAGGCACTAAAAGAATAAGATGAAGACTACTAAAGAAAATTTAGGTAAGTATTTGAGTATAGAAGAATATCATAACATTGTTTTATTGCAAAGAAATATTGTACCGTGTATTGTCGCCCTGATTTTTTAAGATCGTCTAGCCTTCTGATGTTTTTCATTCTTGTTGCAAACTTTCTCACACACTTTCTGTAAACAGCTGATTGTTTTGCCCTCCTTCATAGAGGTGGAGAAAGTTGATGGATTGGTAGCTTGTCCAGTGTCATTGGAGAGGTGGCCCTTTCACCCTCCAATCCACTGTCACTTTTGTAAAACTATAAATACCGGAGTCAGAAAAATAAAGTCTCTCTTTTTCACTTTCAGCTGCAGCGTTCACGCGTGTGTTTTCTCGTGTCCTATAGTGACAGTGTATGCTTTGAGAATTTAGGATGCTGTGAGCTACAACAGTTATCAAAGAACACAAACACGTTACTTCTATTTTCTGTACAGGGCAAAAGCTGACATTTAAGAATTTCATGTTTCAGGAATAGCACAGCTATTAAGCCAAACAAGGACAACCTAAATGTAATGATTTCACAAGCCAAAAATCACAGAGATTATATATGCAGGATAACATACCTGAGAGAAAAGAATTAAGCTTGCCAGATACACCTGGAAGAAGTCAGTTTTTTGATACTAAATACAAAAGCACTAGTAAACAACAAGGCACTCAGGATATCAAAATATGATGTGACACAGAATCATTTAGGTTGGAAAAGACCTCCAAGTCCAACCTTTGACTGATTACCACCTTGCCAACTAGACCATAGCACTTAAGTGCCACATAGAGTCATTTCTTGAACACCTCCAGGGATAGTGACTCCACCTGGGCAGTCTGTTCCAATGTTTAACAACCCTTTCCATGAAGAAATTCTTCCTGATGTCCAAGCTGAACCTCCCCTAGGGCAGCTTGAGGCTATGTCCTCTCGTTCTGTCACTAGTTGCTTGGGAGAAGAAGCCAACTCTCATCTTGCTATAACTTTTTTTTCAGGCAGTTGAGAAGAGCAGCAATGTCTCCCCACGGCGTCCTTTTCTCCAGGCTAAACACCCCAGCTCCCTCAGCAGCTCCTCATATGATTCAGCTCTCTAGACCCTTCACCAGCTCTGTTGCCCTTCTCTGCACAAGGTCCAGCACCTCAATGTCTTTCTTGACGTGAAGAGCCCAGAACTGAACACAGAATTTGAGGTGTGGCCTCACCAGTGGCCAGTAAAGGGGAACAATTACTTCCCCGGTCCTGTTGGCCCCACTATTTTTGATGCAATCCAGGATGCTGTTGGCCATCTCATCCATCTGGGCACACACCAGCTCATGTTCAGCCTGCTGTCAACCAACACCCTCAGGTCCTTTTCCACTGGCCTGCTTTCCAACCACTCTCCCTAAGCCTGTAGTGCTGCAGGGAGTGTTGTGACTGAGGTGCAGGAGCCAGCAACTTGGACTTGTTCAACCTGTCTGACAATCCAGGAGTCACTCTGTCACATTCACACCACGTAAGCTGGGATCAAGGCCCTTTCACAGCTACACACCCCACACTCATAGTCAGACCAGGTTTCCTTACCAGCCTAACCCCAAGTTTCCCACAGCAGAGTCTCATAGGTCTTGATGCTTAGAATAATTTAATCGTGGTGCAATAACAAAATAACAGCTTGAGCTGGATGTCTCTGAGGAGGGACTCCAGAAAAAAAGGAAACCTGGGGTTTTATATCCTTACAGTCTAAGCACAGGGAAGTCTGGGATGCTTGGCTCCTGCTGTGTCTCTGAGNTAAAGGGGAACAATTACTTCCCCGGTCCTGTTGGCCCCACTATTTTTGATGCAATCCAGGATGCTGTTGGCCATCTCATCCATCTGGGCACACACCAGCTCATGTTCAGCCTGCTGTCAACCAACACCCTCAGGTCCTTTTCCACTGGCCTGCTTTCCAACCACTCTCCCTAAGCCTGTAGTGCTGCAGGGAGTGTTGTGACTGAGGTGCAGGAGCCAGCAACTTGGACTTGTTCAACCTGTCTGACAATCCAGGAGTCACTCTGTCACATTCACACCACGTAAGCTGGGATCAAGGCCCTTTCACAGCTACACACCCCACACTCATAGTCAGACCAGGTTTCCTTACCAGCCTAACCCCAAGTTTCCCACAGCAGAGTCTCATAGGTCTTGATGCTTAGAATAATTTAATCGTGGTGCAATAACAAAATAACAGCTTGAGCTGGATGTCTCTGAGGAGGGACTCCAGAAAAAAAGGAAACCTGGGGTTTTATATCCTTACAGTCTAAGCACAGGGAAGTCTGGGATGCTTGGCTCCTGCTGTGTCTCTGAGTGTCCAGTCACCTGGCTGGGCCACAGGGCCCCGTGCCCTTTGTTATGCAAAGGGTTGGCAGTTCACAGCTTGTAGTGCCAGCTCCCACCACAGAGCTGAACCTGCAGCTCACACTGCAGCTGCACACTGAGCTACCCGCACTGAGTGTATTACTCAACAGAACCTCACACTACTGGCCTCACCCCATTGATCCAGCCTGTCCAGATCCCTCTGCAGAGTCTTCCAACCTTCCAGCAGATCAACACTCCCACCCCACTTAGTGTTATCTGTGAACATACTGAGGGTGCCCTTGATCCCCTCATCCTGATCCTCAGTGAAGGTATTAAACAGCACTGGTCCAGTACTGAGCTCTGAGGAACCTCACTAGTGACTGGCCTCCAACTGGATGTGATACCATTTACTACTATTCTCTGGGCTTAGCCATACAGCCAGTTTTTAATTCAGTCAAGAGAGCACCTGTCCAAGATGTGGGCTGCCAGCTTTTCCATGAGAATGCCATGGGAGACAATATCAAAGACTTTGCTGAAGTCCAGGGAGCCTACAATCTCAGAGTTTCCCTCATCTGCTAGGTGGGGCATTTAGTTATTTCAGCTGCCCTAACAACCACATCATATTAGCATACATAAAATTTAGAAAGACTTTTGACGAGTAGTACTCTCCCAGTTCTGCTGTTTACTCTGGAGATTTGACCTGTGGGTTCAAGCCAAGCCGTAATAATGCTGCAGGCTTTGATCTCTGAGTGTGCTTCCTTTAATTTCTTGCCTGGGATCCCAACTGTTTGCTCAGTTTGTTCCAGACTGGAGCACAGAAGCAAGCTAATATGCACAAAGGACAGATGGTCAGGGTCCTTGGAGTCAAATAGGGAGCAAACCAAAGTGGAAAAACAGACAGACCCCATCATCCTCTCCCAGGCAACAGCAAGAATAAGTAAACACAATCAATAAAAATAATAAAGCAAAATAAACACAACCAATAGCACCTCTTGCAAACAAGGATATGGCAATAAACTGACCTAACAGACTCCTCTATCTTGAGAATCTAATAACTAACTACACCTTAGTTGAACCAGTGTTACTTTAAGTTCACATGAGAAGGGCTACACTTCCTTTCAGCTAATTTATTTCACATTCTGTGGTCTTTATTTGAATGACAGAAACCAGATCCATGAAAATACCAAAGTATCTCGTTCCTTAGGAATTAAACAGCAATAGGAAACAAAAAGGTATGACTTTTGAAGGCAGTGAATGTTGCTTCAATTTGCACCTTAAAGTGCAGTTGCAGGGCAGCTTAAGACAATACAACTCTGTTGTAACCCTATTCTCAAACCATTCAGATATTTCAGTGTGGCAGCAATGCTCATCACCTGGTAATATCCATGGTCTGAGCAGGAGGCTGGACAGGCTGACCTTCAGAGGATTCTTCCATGCTAAACCATTCTGCAACTTCATCAGACCATGGAAAGGACTGGCTTAGAGTAAAACCAACATAAAATTTATTGCTTTCTCCATAAGATTGACTTTTTATTAGCTTTTGCCTGTTTATTTCCCTCTGTCAACTTCCCTCTAGATCTGACAAGCAGCAAAATTTCCACAAGGGAAAGGACAAAAATGTACAGGTCCAAAAATCAGTAAGATCACAGCAGCGGCAAAAATAAGGACCTAAAATTGCCGTGAGGCTAAACCTTTTGTATACAAAATCAGCCAAAACCTTCTGCTCTGCATACTATCTCTCTGGAATACTACATTCACACAAAACCATTTTTAGTAAGTGTCATGCTTTTATTTGAATTAACATTACAGAATTTGTCATAATCATATACTACACAGCATAGATAATAGATGCAAATAAAACACTTAGGACTTTAAAGTGGTTAAATATACCATATTCTAATTATTTCATATTAAAAGTCCAGTTTAATACGGCTTGTGGAATATAGAAACATGCTTGGAGAATACTAGATGATTGCCATCCTCCCATACTGAAATGTATTACTTATATCATAACGCTATTTCAAATAAGGGGTAAGTTAAAAGGGAATGGGTGAAGTTCTGAAACTTTTATCTACCATGGCCTAAACTTAAGAAAAAATATTTTAGAGGTTTGCAAAATGACCCTGGTTGTGCCATCTGTACAGAAGAGATAATGAATTGATGGCAACATCTGAAAATATTTTGATAAGAGATTCTTCTCACACTTTTACAAAAGCACTGCCTGGCAATGGAAGCTGCCCCTGATTAGCTCATGTCATAAGGGCTTTCAGAGATTTGAAAGAAATCAAATTTGCTTCAGCAGAAAGAATAAACATCTCTTCCAATTCATGCCTTAAAGCATTTGCACCAACACTATATAATTGCATTTCATTTCACCAGAAGATTCTCCTGGATTCTCTAGTCCTCCCACAATTTCAAAATTACAATATGTCTGCTTGCAGTTGAATGCATATGTACGTACGGCACAAAGTAAATTATTTAATTAAAAAGCAGTTAAAGTCGCTATGAATTCTGTTACTTCCTTGTACAGAACTCACGCATACATTTCATTGTGATAATACCTGGCTTATACATCTTTAATCAAAACCAAGCAAAGTATTTGAATTGCTTTTTCTCCTTCAGTGTGATGCAATTTGTTAATCTGCATGGCTATAAAAAGCCTTAGAGACAATAAAAATGCCATCTCGCTGATCTCTTTCCAGTCTTTATTGGCCTAACAGTCAACAATCATCTCACTATATCATTCCTAAAATCTAGGTGTGAAAGTGAAGGAAAGAAAATTAAATTCTGTTTTTATTTATATAGTCTCATGAAGTATTTGCAAAAACAGCTGTTTTGAAAGCCAGAAAGAGCTTCTCTGCCAAATAAGAGTCACTGTATGGACAAATACTATGTACACCTTCACAGAGGAATCACTGGCAAGTCACTATTTCTATTTAGTCTTTGGTCATTCTTCTAAAACCAAGATATATCTAATGGAACTATCCAGTCACATTGCAGTAGCACCTGGGCTGATGTTCCCTAGTAATGGTGGATGGCTGGTAACTCGCTGCAGCAGTACGTGGTTCCCAATGGTTTCCTGATTTCATTCTGTTTCCAAAAGTACTGGCTTTTTCTAAAAGTACTGCATTCCTGGGGAGCATCATTTCATGTAAGATGCATTACTTTTCTGGAAGCACATCTGTGCACATGCTACAGCCAATGCTGTTGCTGTAAAACATTTGATACTGTATGAATATGTACTGTAGGAATATGTACGATAAACCACGCAATGTGTAGGTATGTAGCAGTGTTCAACTTGCACCTGAAACTGCTCAGAGATTCCGGTGGGTTGGAAAGTCTGGCACAAAACATCAAAGGCTTCTACAGAGGCCTCATGCCCTTTACCTCTCAGAGCAGACTATTTTTCTCCATATAATCTACTATCCACACGCAGAGAAAAATGGAAGAAAGACCAGAGCCCGAAAGAGAATGAAAAACAAGCACCTTGTAAGAGCATGAGAAAAAAACCTAAAACAACCACCCCACAACAAAACAAGCACAGGCCTCATATTACTTAAGGCATAATTTGGCACTCCCTGTTACAGATTTTTTTTTCCTAGATGCAGTTTTCTCAATTTAAGAGAGAGATGTGGCACTTCAGGGTACTAAAAGCCATTCCAAAAAAATAAACAAAATAATCATTAGCTACAGAGGATTAGTAAACATTCCCAAAGTGCAAAATTAATGAGTACTAAGACACTGATTTTTGTAAGCTAAAGCTGTTGACAGCTACACAACAAGTGCAGCATCCCATTATTAGACCAGTGAGAAAAGAGGAGCAATCAAATGTAGCACCTCTCCTCATAATCAGGATATTAATCCTTCAACTGAATCTCATTCACACAGATGAAAACATGCCAACAGTCTGCAGAAAATAAGAACGAGATGTGCAGGTATCTTCACTAACTTGAGTAACAGAAACAATAGTCTCACATCTGCACAGTACTTTGGAGGCTCACCTACACTTCTTGACAAGCCTAATTAACTCAGGCGGAAAACCTATGCTAATACAGTTATATTGTGCCTGGCATTCAGCTCCACACTGCCCATCTTTCAGACATCCAAAGCATGACAAATACTTGTTGAAGCAAGAAAACAACATTTCAAAGTCAGCTTCTGAGCCCTCATTAACCCAGAAAATTTGTTCCAATTTGGACAGGTCTGAAATTGCTCTAAATCTTGAAAGCCTTCAGGTCACCAGGCTGCTACAAATCTTGCTTTGGCTCTGAAAGCAAATGCCTCCTAGGAAGCCAAGGCATACCCTGTGGGCAAAAGGGCTAGGGAAGCAAAGCACAGTTACAGGGATCTTCAGCCTTATGCTTTACAATTATTTTTTTGCAGTTGAAGGATCTTGAGAGAATTAAAGACTTTTAACAGTCAATTAAAAATATGTTTGATCCTTCAACTCTGTGTTAAAAGAATTCCAATTCTTATCCACAACTTTTTCAAGTATCTGCAAGTTTCTAAATAGGTTGATAAAGACAAGAATTAAGTAATAATTTAAAAATCCAAAACTTCACAAGAACGGAATGAAAATGCTAACCTTAAAAATGAAATGAAAGCTAAAGAAAAGAATGCCAAGCAGCCAATGGTTCTCCTAACCCACTACCATCACCCCTTTTTAGTGAAGAAGTTCCAAAGCCACCTAAGAGCACATTTGCTAGAATAGCAAAATGTGTTCTATCCAAGGCACCTCAGTGATTGAGAAAATAATTATGCACAGTTTACAATGTGCATATGTTTACAATTATATCATGCACATTGATATTTATTTTTTAAACCAGAGCTAAAAACTATGGGAAAGCTAAGAATTAGTATATTTACCATACAGGATCCAAACATACACTTTCTTATTACCAGTATAATGAATATATTAGACAAACCAAAAGACCTCACACTGATGCCTTGGAGCAGCTACCTAAAACAGAGGCTAGACAAAATTAAGAGTATAAAAGTGGGTCTTCATTAAAGGCCTTCAATAGGTACAGCTTGGGCAGTCAAAAGCCTCCGGGGGGCTTTACCCAAGATGGACAAGGGTCACACGTTAAAAGCTTGGTCTATTTCCATATCAGGGGTTAATCCTCCAATTACAGTTTCAGGTAATGAAGTCATTTACTCCAAGTTTGTTCCCACCCCCTACTTTCACTGTTGTTTACATCTCTCCGGGCCTGAGACAATAAGGTGTCCTTGAGTTTCAGGCCCAGAGAGGAATTGCTTTCTCTGAATAAAACAGAACAGTAGCTGACAGGCTGTGGAGTTTTAGAGTTATGCACTAAAGCAGTACAGGATCTGAAAAATATAAAATATAAATCCTAAGGCATCAACATAGCAGAGATGGAGGAGAGTTGGAAGTCTCAGTCAGAATTGACCTTCTGCCTCATTCTTTAAAAATGGCATTTTTATTTTTTATTCATCTTTTGTTAATGACCTTACTTGTAATTCTCAAAGAATTACAGGTCCTTATATTATCAACATTCTCTTGAGCAAATGAAGTACCAAAGTACCAAAGCAAAGAGCAGAAGGCACAGTCTGAGCTATCTCTGTGCCATAAATCAAACCAGTGAACATAAACCGTGTAGGGCTGAAGCAGGAATTAGGATTCCAAGGCCATACAGTTGAGAGCAGGGCTGCAGTGCTGTGCCCCACACTGCACAGCTCACACTGCCCGCTTACCTGATGAAGTAGTCTCTTCCATCTCTGTTTGCCGTCATCTCCCATCCATAGGGTGTCCCCTGGTTCAAGCTCCAGGTCCCTGAAGGGTGAGGCCAGCCTGAAGACTTATTCCTGTGGCTGTAATTTTGGAAAATGTGGAGGGGAAAAGAGAGGGGGGAAAAAAAAGTTATTTCTCCCTTGTACTTCATATGATTCACTTGACATCTGAGTATTTTCATAGTTATGAAATACAGAATCAAAACCCAGGCAAGGGAACAGAGGTTAGCAGATCTATTTACATTTATGATATTCTTTCAGTCAGTAGAAAGATACGCTGTCATTTCTAACAGTCTGAGTTCAAACCTTTGGTTGGTGAATTTGTCATTCTCCATCAGTCCCACATACACAGTGCTAATTTTGAGTAGTTTTTAATAAAAGGAATGGGAAGCATTTTCATTCATCACCATTCCTCGTTCAAATGCCAGCTCTCAGCACAGTTTTAGAGAAAAAAAAACCAAAATCAAACCAAACCACCCACTACATCACTGCAGATCACACTCACAGTACAACACCTGGCACAAGGAGCATCAACCTTCTCTCTGTTAGGAAACCATTTTGTTGCTTCTTGTGCTGGAATGAGGAAGGCCATGACACTGCTGCATAACATGCTAAATTGACTGAATATGTAAATCTTGTTGCACTTGATCATTATCCATTAAGCTCTCCCACCAAATAACCTTTAAAAGCCTGCAGCATCTCTGAGCCCACACATTGTTATATCCCACTGCTCCAGCACTCTCTGCTAGTATTTCCACTCCCAAAAAAGGGCCCAGCAGGGCCAGCACTGCCAAGTGACAAGTGTTTCCCCACTAATCTGAAATATTTTGTGAGGTACTGACTCCACACAAAAAAAGATTCAGCTAGCAAGGATCCACCATAATTTCCGACAGGAACAGCCAAAGTTTGCACACATGCTTTTCCCCTCACTTGCAGGGATTAAGCTAGATATTACTGCACATTCCCACTTTCTTCTATGGGACTAAGAGGTTCAGAAGACAAAAAACAAGTCTTTTAGCAAAATTAGTCAAGCCATTAATATCTATGTACAATCTGAAAAAGGGAAGGAGCAGGAAGAAGCAGGGCAACCAAAAAAGCTAAAGGCCAGCTAAGGGCACATGACAGGCAAATAGGAATGAGTACCCAACACTGAATACAATCTGAAATTTTGACATGAAAACCAAACCACACAAAATAAGAGCATGTGTTAAATTAGTTGTTTTCCCTGTTTCTGTCTTTTCTCCACCCATCAAATATATTACGGCTTAGTTTTATGTGCTAGATTTATTTAAGTTCAAATCATAGCAAGGAATTTACTACCTCTTCCACAGATAGAGACATAAGAACTTCTTTTCTTTAGAGAAACAGAGCACAATGTAACCTGACAAACTCTCCTGAAGGAACAGAATTGGTCTCCATGGACAACTCAACAATGGATTGTAAATTGCTAAATTCAATGTGCATAGTTAATCTTTCCCAAAGGAGGAATGTATCATTAAAAACAAACTAGCTGCTCAACCCTCCCCCTTCATTTCAAGGATTAATCACAATTGAGAAAAAATATGGTGCTTCAAAATACAATTTACATGTAAAGTAGAGCATTACAATGGAATGCTAGGTATCATTTGGTTTATCAATTACATTAAGTACTCTATCTTCAAGGACTAGAAAAACATTTCTGTTACCATATTCAAACGCTGGTATTTGCCATAAGGCACTGCTTAAATCTAATATTGAAAATGCTAGCACTCTTAAAAAAATTAGTTCTTCAAGGCTAATCAAACACATAAATGTCAGATACGCTACACTACCCCAGATAAATGCAACTAGTCCATTTCTGATCCAAGGAATTGATTGGAAAACAGTCATACAAGGAACAAATCCAAATTACTTTCAACACTCTCTCATGCAGTTTCGTGTTAAGCTGAGCATAAACATTCCTTTTTCTCCATATGCTTGAGAGACAAAGAAAGGGTCCCTTCTTTTAGACAGGAGCCATTCTACAATGTGAGAATGTCAGCTTAACTACATCTATAGACTTCAAATAACACTTTAGAGTACTTGGAATCCTAACCACTGCAGTTAAATAAATACACTAGAACGTAACCTTTTTTATCAAGACTGTATAAATGGATACCCATCCATTTAACAGTTTTCATTTTAATTAGATGTGTTTCACAAACCCTGTGCTATAGTTTCACCATCTGTTAAACGGATACAGTGACATTTAAATTCACAAGTAAAGTACATCAAACTATCAGATAATTTGTAGGAGCATAGGACAGTGATGATGATCAGTATTGTAACTCTCTGCATTCAAATTAAGGGCTCATCTTTGTATGGATTATAGCATTAGTGGATTTTAAGGTAAATCTAATTCCCTTGAAAGCTTTCTTTGAGCCCTTAAAACATTAATAGTGTCAGAACCATATCATATATGATGGGTAATAACTGTCCTACTTAACTATAAATATGTCTACATCTGATCTACTCCTCCAGACTTTCTTATAATCAGTGGGATACAAATTAGCACTTGAGACACTGTATGCACTTACATTAGATGTGTGCAAATTCACAGTGGCTCCACAGGGAAAAAAGACATAATTTTTCCTATAGCTATTGTGCAATTCAATAGTAAACACTCACATCATAATAATAAAGCAAGGTCTTTACTCTCAGAGGTGACTAGGATTCCCAGCTGCCTGTACGGTCTGTAGAAAGGAGCAAGTGAATTGCATTTTTTCCTACACCTCCCTTCACTTGTTCAATATAATTCTGCTTGTCTGCAAGAATTCTCTTCAGTGGCCACTATGAGGGGCAAAAGATAGTAAGGAGGAGATAAATGCCAGAAATGATAAGCAAGTCAGGCATTTTACTTGGGGGAAGAACAAAGTCATCTTGGTAATCTTTAAGCCAAGAGGATGCCTTAGTGGTGAGGAAGATCATCAGGCCCTGGGAGATCCCAGTCCAAATCCTACCTCCATGCTGGTGATCTTGGATAAATCCCTCAGCTCACTGATCACCATTTGCCATTTCCTTCCTGCACAGGCAAAGGAGGAGCACACCAAGACTGCCTAGATTTATGGCACTTACAAAGACCAAAAAGACAAAGAAAATGCACCTTCTACTTCAGCAAGCCTGGCTGCAGAGGCAGCACTGGCACTGCTGTTACTCACTGCCTGCTGTCCATCACCCTCCCTGCTTGCTCTCTCAGTGGGAAGCCTGGCTGCTGGAGAGCCTTTAGGAGCACAGTTCTTGGCTGTCAAACTTCACTGTGAAAGCCAGGCCAGCACCATGCAAGCAGAGGTCTGAAAACACAGCAAATTAGCGAAAATATCCCTCTGTCAGAACCCAAAATGTTTCTCCGACATTTTCGGATGTTCTGAGTCAGAAGTATCTGAGACCCTGGCAAACAGCTGGAAACAGCTGTGATTTTGAATTTGACCCACAGAATGAGTTACCAACCTTGCAGGAAGAACAAGAGATCACAGAAGTTTAGATATTACAGTAGAAGTAGNGACATCCCTCAACCTGCTTTTGACATTCCTGCTGCAGAAATATAAAACCAGATCTCTCAGAATTGCTTGACATTAAACAATCAGTTCATTAAATCACCGAAGTGGTGATTACTGAAGTGGTGTGTAAGGAATCAATATGTCCTGTGGAGGGACATTCTGATTGATAATGCAATAGCTCTGCCACTGCAAACATCTTCAGGTCAGCCTTTTTTCTGCCCTGTGCTTGAGTAATGACCTGAAACATGAGATCATATGTAAAGTCTCCTGCACTGTATCAGTGATACACTCTTTATGTGATATGCAGAACATACTCAGCATAAACCATGACTTAACAAGAAATGCAAATCTGTGGTATTATAAACTTCTTCTTTAAAGATCAACACTAGAACAGTTTGAATTTTTAAAGCATACTATTAAAGCCTAATATTCAGAGCAGTTCAGATAGTGTTAATAATGAACACAAAAAACAACATCATTTCTTCTTTCAAACATGGAAAAAATAAATGTTTAAATAGGTTGGAAAATTCAATTAAAAAAAATAGTATCTACAGACAATAAGTATGTAATATTGCCCCAAACCGGTTTTTTTAACCAGCAATTGGAGATTCCTCTCAATAGGTCTTTGCTATAGAAATCTTGACAGACTTTTTAACTGTGCCACTTCTATAGCTGAAGCCTGTAAATTCTGTTATCAATGTAATTCTTCCCTGAACTAGTGGAAATGAAGTTCTCAGGCTGTAATTTTAAAACAGCATAAACTGGCACTGGCACAAAAGTATTCCCATGTTCCCCAGCATCTCCTGCTTCACATCACAGTTGCTCCTGTGCCAATGAAAGTAAACTGGTTCACCTTAAAATTAGCAGCTATTTTTTTTCCATTCAGATTCATCTCTGCTTACTTCATGGCCACACAGATGGTCACAGGGGAGCAAAAATCAATGGTAGAACTGCATTCTTCAGAGAGTTCTTAGGTAAAGCACTCAGTTAAATGGAATATCCCAATTGTATTTAACATATTTAATGTCTAATGGGGCACAACACTCAGTACACAGTTGGGGCATGTCTTCCAAAATGTTCCCATCAAAGCAGCTCCCCTTGAAAACTCCCCCTCAACACAACTACAAAAAAAAAAAAAAACCCTTACCTTTTTTTCCCTCTGCCTCATTTTCTCCCAGTGTTGCTTTTAGTTAATATCTGTTAGCTCACAGGCTATCAAAAACTGAAACTATCCACAGAGTTTCTGACAGAAGTCTTCATAATTGTTTAAAATCTCTGTATGTGGAACCATATGGAGCCCTATGATTTTCCTAAATATAAATAATTTAAAATATTAATATTCTATGCATATTTTCTCTTTAGATATTAGAAACTCTTTAAGCATCTACCTTGGATTTCCTCAGTTGGATTAAAATTGTGGAAGGATTATGTTCTAATCTTCTTTTATAGCAACCCCTTGAACTGCTGCAACTGTGGTGGATGGCTGAAGTTACAGAATGTTTATTATGGGGATTCACATTATAGTGTTGTGTTTACCATTTGGATATTCAGTGTCCTGGAATCAGTTTGTTCAACATCTTGATGTTTCTCATAGTACTTCCTCATATACAGGAACTATTTTTTCCTCAAAGCACTGTCTGCAGGGGCATCAGTGACTCACACAAGGCTGACCACGTAACACAAGCAGCTCAGCGCTCTGAATGGAGTGACAGTGTCAATACACTGGCCTCCTTTACATATACTGATATTTATATGAAGAAAAAACTTCCGAATTTCGAGTCTTGCCATGGAGCCTGGCTTCATTTCAACTCTCCATTGGTACAAAAGCCAGTTCTCTGCTTCCCACCTGCCAATACATAGGTCAGTCCCTCCCCCACACATCATAAAAGAAAGACATCCAGAACAAAAGCCACATTGCACTCCCAGAGTTGCTTATGAAGGACACACAGCTCCATAGCACAGATGCAATTCTTCCCACAACAAACCCAAGGAGGTACCGAGAGGATCACCAGAGATAAAACATTTTGTATTATTAGTTTTTAAAAGTAAGAACATCACACCTGAAGTATCTGCAGGGCATGTCTATCTGCAAATAGGAAACATTATTGTGACACAAGTGGAGTTCAGTAACTGTCTCTCTATGATATTTAATCTTCCACTGCCTCAGGAATGAAACCCTTCTTTCTCAATCCAGTTCTCACCCTCTCCTGTCCCAGAAGGCTACTGCAATACTTTTACCTCCATCCTACCACTTTAACTTGAAAAAATGAGAAATGAAAGTTTTAAAGAATCTGTAGAGATACTATCAAAATCAATCATCATACTCTGCTATTGAAACTCCCCTGAGGGGCACACAGACATGATGGACAATAGTTTCTGGATGCGAGATCAAGGACACTGAAAGACTTCTTGTCTTTGTAGAGATGAGTCCTATAAATCCCCAGAGAAGTAGTCCTACCAGAAACACGAAATAAGAAAATTAACTGCCCCAGACACCTTCTGCTGTAGTAAAAAGCTTAATTCATACTGAGTCTCTTATTACTAAATCATTTAAGTACAGAAGGGAACCCTAACGACTTCAGATATCCTTCATCTCCTACAACCCACATGCTTTCAAATCTTTTGATGGGTAAGAAAGCAGAAGGGTTTTAGTCCTCATCTAAATGTGTGCTATTTTTGAACTTGTGTGTGTCAGTTAAAAGAAATTTGATGAGTATCATCCCACAAATGAGCGTAGAGTTTCAAGTTTGTAACTAACGAATCACTAAAGGTAGAATTGTTGTCCAAGACTGTTTTTCTTATTTAATCATAAGAACAAAATGCTAGAAAAATATTTTTGCCCTTTGATACCTGTCATTCTCAATAATTTTTCAATTATTTTGCAATTATTTTGCAATTATTTTGCAATTCAGCCACGCTCTTGTCAAAGGTAAAATAAGGTTACTGTATTCTTCAGGCTTGCCTGAAATTTTCTCCCTGCATCATGCATCATCAGGAAAATGCAAATGCTAGTCAGAAAATAAAGGCATTCACCTTTCTTCTACCTTGTGTTAGTTTTTTTCTATTTTCCTAGTAAGGTCTATGAATAAAGCCAGGTTGCCTTGCACCAGTTGATCAGAAATCGTCTCTAGCGCGAAGTTTTTCTTTCTTAGGCATTAACTACTCCCCAAACTCTGGCTGAAGCAAAAAAATTCCAAACTTCTATTTCTCCTGTCCCCACTTTCCACCACAGATGCTCTGAATTATTCACAATTTCACCAAGTACCACTCATTCTTACTCCAAACAGACAAAGATGCTAAAGGCTTCACTCAACCTTTAAATCCTTTGGGGGAGCAGAAGAAAACTCAAGTACAACTCAAAAATTCATACTGAACTCCTCTATGGCAATTCACAATTGCAGAGAAGCTACATTTCTAGAAAACTCTATCAGACTGTTTTTGTCATACATTTCATTAGCTTCCATCTCCTCAGTGCCTAAAACAGATTTTTTCTAAATGCAGCCTATGCCTAGATTGAGAACAGAAGACACTCCAATGAATTATGAATTCCTCCTCCAGAAGTCACTGCTCCTTCTGACAGCCATGAGACAACAAGGGTCCATGCTGTGTAGCTGATCTGAAAGGTAAGAGATCCCTTTTACCCGGGTTTCCATGGCTGCCATGGGGAATACTCTGTGACAGCTCTCCTGCCACACGAGCAGGAAATACAGCAGCAGGTGCCCATCACTTCATCAGGGAAAAAAGAGGGCAGTTCCACATGGCTGGAAAAGTCTGTTCCTGGACTTTGTGAGCCACTCAACAGGCTCCAAACACTTCAGCATCAGCTCCAGACTCCTGTCTGTATCACAGGCAGTACAGAACGATGAAGAACAAAACCACTGGCTTTTCAAAATTTGCAGTTCTGCTGTTCTTCTAAGCCTTCTGATGTTTACCTTTTTGTAATAGAGTTGCTCATGCACTTTTCATGTAAATAATGATTGTTTACATTCCTTTCTAGAAGAAGAGAGAATTGATAAACTATTGGTTTCACCAGTGCGGTTGGAAAGGTAACAGTTTCATCCTCCAATCCATGGTCACCTTTAGAAATCTCTAAAAATCGACGTCAAGAAAAATACACACCTTTTTTACCTTAAAGATTTCAAAGCGTGCGTGTCATTCTTTTCCTGTTGAATTGCAACAGTGCACTGTCCCCATTACACACCTCACTGTACAAGGAATGGCTCCTCTCAGTCTGAAACTACAACAACATGGTGTTACCTCCAAACAAACTTTGTTCTAAGGATCTATGTGTAAAACATTTTTCACCAAGTATCTTCCAAAATTTCGTTTTTGCTTTCCTCTCTCTTCTCTGATATGTGCAAAGACACAAGTAACCAAACAGCACAGTGAAGTACCTATGGAACATGTTTGTTTCAGATAAGAAAGCTCCTCAGAACTGAGTGTTGGCTGCTCAAAGAGCCACTGTTGTCCTCTGTGGACCCATAACTATCAAAGGTACAGGCAGGACACTGGGACAAGGTATGAAACAAACCTTGTGAGGCAATGCTGGACTGTTCCAGGCACTAACAGCCTCCACATGCCTTGGAAAAGGGACAGGGCAAAGGTCTTGTCATTCCTTGAGGTACCTTGCCTGCCCTAGAATGCTTCCTTTCTTGTCTCTGACACCACAAAAAGTTATAAACTCTTTATCACTGACAGAGCTGTTTCTTGCACTGCCCTATTCCGTGTAAGCTGAGTTTTCCCTTTTAGCAAAAAATGTGCATGTACTCTGATTCTCTACAGTCACTGCTGCCCAGTTAATGCACTTTCATGTCTGTTGTTTGTTTTGTTCTGGGTTTTATTTGGTTGGTTGGTTTCGTGGACTTTTTAATATCTGATACAGGTCTCATTTTTCATTTGCCTAGCATTTCTCGCTCTATGTTTTACATCCATTATTATTAAAGATGTGCCCCCATTTCATAGAAAACAAAAGTCTCCATCATATTTTCTTTTAGACTGCCAGGACTTTTCATTTAAAGCACACTGATCCCATTGGAGATCCAAGTCCTGAAGGAATTGCTTTCACCTCCAGAATTTTGTAATGCTAAAGCCAGAAATTACCCAAAGCAGCAAGTAATGGTTGGGACTTGGATGCCTGTGAAAGGCTCTTTGACATTCTGTTCTATAGGATGCTTTAGCTTCATGCTGATGTGTGCTAGAAAGTGAAAGTCTCTAAAAGCTGATG
Organism: Ploceus nigricollis; assembly: GCA_013399945.1. Taxonomy (NCBI): domain Eukaryota; kingdom Metazoa; phylum Chordata; class Aves; order Passeriformes; family Ploceidae; genus Ploceus; species Ploceus nigricollis. The sequence goes on from VXBC01007668.1 coordinate 183,181, forward strand.
TGTGAGAGATGTTTTTCTCTGTTTTAATGGGAATTTTGACCTTAGGCTTTCTCAGGCCTATTCAGTATTTCAGGAGAAAAAAAAAGTTCAACAAAACAAACTAATGAAAGCATATGAAGCGTATTTGTCTCTTTCTCATTTAGTAAATGGAGTATTGACATTTGTTTCTAAATCTTCTGAAAACCCTTTTTAATTTTTTTTCTCTCTCAACCTAGTACATGCAGCAAATCTTACCATATGATACGCAGCATACCCCTAGACCAGGCACCAAATCAATTTTTCATAAAATGCGATCCCTGACAAAATCACAACTATTATCAGATGCTGAATTTTATCTCACATATGATTTTTAGGGTTTTTTTCCTTGCTTTAAAGTGTTGTTACTTCTGCTCTCAATGAATATTTGTCCTCTTACTAGTTTTGCAGTAATGTGCAGCGATGACTCACCACTGTGTTTCAGGTAGAAGTTCAGGAATTTTGCCATTTCTGCCTTATGAAAAAAATGTCCCATAAAGCCTCTGATAGAAATGCAGTCTAGCTCATTGACTGCATTGCTACTAACAATGAGAGTTTATGGTAGAAGAGAGCAGAGCACTGCAAACACAATGCTGTAAAGTAGCATCATATTTTAAATAAAAATAACAGTATAGCATATAATTTCTTACCACCTCTTACACAACTGTCCATTTTATGCCATAAAAATTTGAGGTGTATACAGTTATTAAAATTCATTTATGCACACAACATTTGGAAAAGCTAAAGGGAATCTCATTTTTCTGCATAGTAAATTTTGATTTCTTTTCAGTACATTTATATGAATACAATCGGCCTGCTGTGAGCAAAATGGACAATCATATACTAGAAAAAGCAACTCAGAAAACTTTTAAGCACTTCTTGGTAAATTATTTCTATTTCTGTAAAGATGTCACCCATGTTTCAGGCCTGTGGTCACCTGGAAATTCTTCATGGCATACTGTTGCTGGAAGGTGACATTTTAGACTGTAGGAGAGTGACCTTGCATTAGAAGGATGAAGTGAATTGCCAAAAAGGAAACAAAATTGCTTTCGTAAACTGTGTTAAAGCCTAACTTCCTACTGCTTGGTTTTAGTAGGAGCTCTTTCTACATCTCAAGATGAGCTCCATCAGCAAAACAGTAGAACAAAAGATCTGTCTGGATCTTATTTAAGAGAAGAGTACTGCAGAGAAAAAAGAAGAGCGAGAACACCCTCATATTTACCAGTTCTTCAGATTTCTACTATGACTTAATCTCCCTCCTTTCAATTTCTTGGGAAATAAAATTAAATGGTCAATAAATTACATAAAGGTAGCCTATCTTAAACATATTTTGTAAATGAAATTAAACCAATACTATCCTCTTAGTTTTGGAAGTGAAAGAAAAGAATATTTTAAATATTTTCCCTACACAGAAATCCAGCAATAAGAAGCATCACTGCACAGTGATTACAGAAGAAGTTCTGATAGCTAAAGGGTCATCTCCTTACAAAACTCATTTGATGACCTTGAAATGAGATGCAGCCACTGACCACTGGCTGAGTTTGCTTTCCATAAGCAGCATTTCCCATTCAAAAATCTTAATTATCAAAGTAATCAGTCTGCTGGGCTTAAATCTACTTTCAAATATTATATACAAGAACATGATTGTAGTTCAAGGTATTTTTTTCTACTTCCTAGATTAAAAATACCCCGAAAGCTCAATATTCCACTTGCCTTTAAACCAAAATTCCCCAAACTGGGACTATATGATAAAACAGCCATCCTGCTATTAAAAGGATAACAACACTACACATTTTTCTATACTTCACTCCCAGGCAAAACTTACAAAGAACTTCAGAAAAGGACCAGATAAAATGTGTGCTGAGCAATCTCCTTACATTCTCAAAACATATGCAGAAAAGCCTGTGTTTCTACTGCTATCATGCTACAAGGCTGGGATTTTTTTATTCTTTTCTTTGAGTTCCTTTGTATTTTTCCATAGAGAAAATTATTGTTTATATGGCAACATACTGAGAAATATTGTAAGTAAAGGACATGTTATGTAGTAGTCAGACATTTTCTCCAGTGGTAAGAAGCCTGCATCCAGACAGGAGGTTATTTAAAGCACTCTAAACAGCACAAAAATCTGAAGCAGTTTCATTCTTAGGAAATTACCAACACTTGGCAGATCCTGTTGCAGAATTATGTCACAAACCAAGGCATGTGTAAAACCTTAACAAATGAGAAAGAATAATTCAGGGGTGGGATGTTAAAACTTTTTCCTTAGCCTTAGTGACGTCATGAAGTGCGAGCCACCAAAGTGGAACCAAAGTCTCATGTTTTAAATTTATTTTAGAGCTTACATACTTAAGGGCCAAGTGCACTACTTAACTATGTGCATCAACAGAATATGAGGTGCCTTGAAAACTAACTAATGTAACTTGTTGAAGATCTGAACAGAAGCTGTGCAGATGCAATACAAAACTGGAGACAAATGATCTCAGAGCATTCGTCCCTTCAACACATCCCAGGCCAAACCACAGGGGAGCTTAGAACAAGGTGTGCAAAACATCCATCCCTAAGTGACAGAGGCAGATTCCCATGACAATTGATCTAGACATTTGCTCAGGAATTATTTTCAAAATATTTTTTCCTGCATTCTCTACTGGTTAACATACATGTCTTCCTGAAATTCCAAGGAAATGACTGCTTTCTACACAAGAAGCTACAAATGTGTAAAGTTGCAAAAGAAGGACAGGAGACAAAGGAAGAAATTTCTTGGCTGCAAATGAAAAAAAAGAAAACCAGAACCAAGGCAAACTTAAATCTCTGACAAGAGCCCCCTCTATCCCAGAAAACCACAACAAGGAGCACCAGTAACATTAATCTTTTCTGTCAACTTGGAATCACTTTTTGCCCATTACTCAGTTTACAATACACTTAGTGAAGTCAGTGACTGCACCATTTCCTTTTGCTTGCCTTAAAGGTTAGCAGCAAGGCTTAGAGTTCAGCTTGAATGATGTTTCTAGTACCAGCTGCCTCAAACCACACACTTGTCTGCCATTTTCATGTAACACAACGACCAGCAAAAGCTCTTGCTGAGCTCTGAGGCAGCAGTGTTCATGCTCCAATAGCAGCCTACACACTTACACGTGTCACAGAATCACAGCACAACTCCATTTGGGAGGGACCTCACAAGGCCAGCTCCTCCAATTTCCCACTCAAAAAAATTCAGCATTAAAAAATATGAAAAATTGGTATTACACAAAAAACTAAGTTGCCTGGAGTTATATACTTGAACTCTATATGCCTATCCCATTAATCATTAAGCAAAGGACAGAAAAAGCAAAATTTGCCGATTCTATGCTTTCCTGGTTTTTGGTCTATATCCTGTTCTTTCCCGATCAGTGTTTCCTAACCCAGTGATTTTTAAACATAAAGTCTGGAAACAAAAACCTGTAACAAAAAAAGCATGTTTTTTCTTTAATTTGATTTATGACCTGAAAAACATTCTGAAGGCAGACATTACTTTTACAACCAAAAGAGAAAATATTGCTGCATAAAAAACTCCTGAAATACCAAGGCTCCAGCTATCTAAATCCCTAATATCTTATAATGTTAAGCCATATAGCTACCCATCTAGGTAGATGGACTTATAAATTTCTTCTAATAACAGGCTCTTAGAAATGAAATTACACATGCGCACAGGAAGGAAAAAAAAAAAAAACCAAACCATAACTTAAATCTTTCCTCCTCCAATTTTCGCCAGTCCTTGGTTATATACCGTGGTAGGAGTTGGGGTACATATGCTTGTGTATATTCTGGCAAACTACAATTGCATAGCTACTGTGACAGCTACTAGAAAGTCCCAAAAAATCTCTTTCAGCTCTCTGCAAGTGATAGCTAAGGAAAATGATACAGACAGAGGTACAGCCAGCTGAGCTAACCTACTTACAGCCAGTGACAAGCAGCTTCCTTAAAGATCTTGCAGGAGAAAATGGAACTTTCCCTGCAGAAAGAAAATTAAAGGGACTTTGCGACTTACACAGGTTTAATAACTGTTCTCTGACACAAGGCTGTTTTCCTACAGTAATATAGATGAATCTGTTTGCAGGTTGTAACTGCGTGTTACTCCAATCAAGGAGTGCACCTACACACACATTTAGATGGAGTCCAGCTCTTTGATATTATGCATTCTCTAAATCTGCAGTTCTCAGAGCTTGCTATTAATTGCATTGCCAAGAGGAATGAAATTAGGCACAGTGACAGAAAAATCTGAGTGCGAGCATACAAAAACATTAAAGTTTAACAGTCAATGCAACTCTGAAATGAACTTCTGTGCTTTCAGTGCAGAAACTGTTATTGCAAAGCTTGGAGTCACCTAGCCACCCATGTGGGTTAAATCCATTTAAGGGGTGATATATTAATTTTTCCATCTACTATTGTATTGTTTCCCAATAACTTCACTACATAGTCCATAAATTAGGTCCCCTCATACCAACAGGGAATGAAAGGGATATGTTCAATTGAACTGGCCCCAACATCAGCACCAGCTGTATCATGTCAGGGTTTCATGAGGTAGTCTCAGCACAACAGATATTCTGGAACTAGTGAGCTAAAGGTTTAAAAATTATTCAATGAGTATATGTGATTTTCACAATAAAAAAATGTGTCATCTCCTTGAGTTGCAAGAAAGAAGACAGAAAAAGAAGAAAAATGGCAATCTGTGTGTTCCCCTTCACTTTAAGGAATATGATGAATACAAAATGCGGGAAGATTTGGGAAGAGGGAGTAAACAAAATTGCTCTTCTCTTGCTGCCCTGTATGATACAGCAAAAGGTGAAGCCCTGACAGAAGAAGGATCAGAAGACCTGTGTCAGGCTATAAGAAGCCTTGGGTGCCCATGGGAGGTTGCAGGAGTCCATTTTATCCAGGGAAGGTAGAAAAACAATATAAAGAATGGATACTGATGGTCAGACCCAAAATGGCTTGAGCCCAGCTTCCTTGTCATGTCCCTTACAGTGGGAAGCAGCAAAATTCAGGGAAGAAGTAACTAGCATTTAAAATGAATTTTTCCCCAGCTGTGATTATTAAATTACTTAATCCCTTCTTTTACAAAAGCCATTAGATAACAGACAGATGATTCTCATAATCCGTGCATTTTTGTCTTGCACAAACATATCTTACTTGAGATAGTGACTGCAGACAGAAGCAACTGAGAAAACTCTTACCCAGTTTGGTTGAGAGTCACACATTAACTTCTACCCTTTTGCACTCCCTCCTCCAGCACTGCAAATTCGTTTAGAAATAGATTCTTTCCTTGACAGGATAAAGTAAACCAGTTCTGCTGGCCTAAAGTCTGGTGGTAAGATTAATGTAAAGGGACCTAGCATATGCTGAGCTCTCTGCTGCTTTAGCCACAGGAAAGCACTACTAGCACAGTAGCCAGCCTCCAGGTTTCCAGTCATCCATCCACTTGCAGAGTTTCACACCCCAAGAAACAGTCCAGGAGGATGCCAGAGCCTATTTGGGATGAGTACTAAGTGCTGCTGTTTCACTGCCTTTGCTAGCAAGCTTTACCCCAAGCAACAGGTCAGTAGGCTGATTTTATCACCCATCACTCCATTATACTTCACAGAGCTATTTTTATTTCCTCAGTGTATTAACTCTCCCACCCATTTTCTGAAGCACAGAGCCAGAACTTGACAGCTTAATTTCTGTAAAGACATTCGGAAATGCTACATGTATTCATAAGGGCCTAGTTATTTATAAAACTGGCAAAAAAAAAGAGTGCCCAGTAACAGGAGTTATTTACTGTGACATTTTCTGTGATTCTGCTGAAGCCCACCTGAACCTTTAGGTGCTTCAATATAATTAAAAACCTGACTGCAATGATTTACAAAGATAAATCTAAGTTCAAAGCAACCTAGGTTCAGGTTTTATAAACATGTTATCAAGTTTAAGTTAACTTGAGACTGTCTTAGGTGTTATTAAAATAAATGAGTATGTCAACAAATTGGTGAAATTTGTTGATTTTATTTTAAAGGTCATATCTTAACACATTTTAATCTTCTATTTATCACCAACTCCAACAAAAGAATAAATTTAAATATGCCTAGGTTTTGACATTAAAGTTGTTATTCTAATTTTTAATTTAAATAAGAGGATTATACTTTGTTCCCAAACAACAATATGCTGGGTTTAAAAGTTCACTTTGGAGGACAGTACTTACACATGGGGACTATTGCTTCACAACACTATTACTGAAGATAAACAGAAATTCTAATCCTACTCAAGGTGCCGGAACTCTTACTACTAACTTTAGTAGGGTCAGGTTTTCATCTCTGCAGCATGATCAACAGCAAACACTACTACCTAACTTGGGGCTGCTGACCTCCACAGCACAACTGGTGGTCTTGTTTTCCCCAGCAGGCAGGTTCCTGCAGCTCTGGGCAGGTGTGTGCTCAGACAGCAGGCACTGGAGCGCAGCACATGCCCAGAAACGTTCCTGTCCACATCAGCATCTCACCAACTCAAAATTGCTCCACAGAACTGACAGCACAAAGAAACAACACAGGGTGGTTTGGATGGTAAATATTTACTGACTGTCAACTTAGATTGCAACAGCCTTAACTCTGCTGCTGGGTTAAATACAGTTGATTCAGAGTCCTGAAGACATATATCTGGGAAGATACACGTTTTTACCCCCCCCATACTGTTCTCTAGAAGTAAATATTTAGGAAGTAAATTATTAGTTCGGAAAATAAACTTGTTTTCTTAAGTCACAATAAGGCAATTCTTTCCTTTTACCAGCTCTGTCAGAGCAGGCAGACATGTAGGCATATTTAAAATCCAAGTAGGCAGCAAACAATGTTTTTTAAACTGGTCTTTGTGATCTACTGTGTCATTAATACAGATATTTTGAAGTCTACAAGTTTACAGGACTTATCCTGACAAAATATGTAAACATTATTTATTTACCTCTTTTTCTACCAAATGCTACATTTGCAAAAGTATTTTAAATTCTTTACCCATTTTATGATCAAATGGGGAACAGCATATCTAGCTGCAAGTAAAAAGGAGAAAAAGGAGACCTGCAAATATATATCCATATACATATATATATATGCACACACATGTAATGTATGCATGAAGTATAAGAAATACACATCATACAAAGTAATCTGCTTTCTCACCAAGCTTCATTTTACTTGTGTGCTTGTAGCATTTTTTCCCCCCAGTTTTGTTGTTTTAGAGCTAGGACCTCTGATTTTATTACAAGTTTAATTATTTTGTCTTCTAATTAAACTTCCTGGAATCTTGCTATTTTATGGTAACTTCCATTCAGATATAAAAAGAAGTTTCCTGAACTCCAAGTGGAGAAGGAAAATTTTTACTTATGAAATGTTGAGGCAGAAGAGGATTTGCATAAAAACTTTTATATAAGTGCTGCTGTCCTGGTTTTGTCTGGGAAAGAGTTAATTTTATTCTTAGACATCTATTCCTGAGAGATCTGACAGATATTTGTCCTTCCATATTTATTCTTAATCATATTTTTTAAAAATGTATTTCTACTGCCCCAAACCACAAACCAAAAAAAAAAAAAAGTCCTTCGACATTTTGTTTATAGAGGGACAGTAAATGAAATATGCTGCTTCTTTTCCTAAAAGCTCTAAGAGGTTTAGCATAAATCTTACAGAAGACATACAATTTCAAGTATACAATAGGAAGGCATCAGAGTGTCCAAATACTGCATCACTCACACAACAACTGAAAAATATAAAGACAGAATAAAATTGAAGGAGAAATAATTCAAATTAATAAGTCTGCACACTCTCTTCTTTTTAGCATTATGTTGCTCAAGACTCCTCTTTTTCCAATATATACACAAAGGTACTGTGTAACGGAGTACCTTGCTGCCAGAGTCCTTGCTTGTGTTTCTCTGCTGTCATTTCTCTGTGCCCTGGCCAGTGCCTGCCATGAAACACAGCACAGCTGGAGATGGCCTTCCTTTGGCTGCATCCAAGGTTCCCAACAGCCTGCCTCCAGGGAGAGCAAGGCAGGACAGCCCTTCCAACCTCTCTGCTTCTCCTTCAACTGGATGAGCAAAGGCTACTCTGCTACGAGCCCTACAAGGTGACAAGAGTCATGTGAGCTATGGGCTGAGCCCTGTCTGAGGGTGGAAAGAAGTGGAGTGAGGCACAGTGGAAAGCTTCAGCCTTGCTCTGAAGGAGCTTCACTTCAGTGTTGAGAACTTTCATCCACACAAAAGCCAAACATAAGTTTGTGTTTGGCAGCACTGGGTTTAAATTAACTTAAAATGTCTCCCACCCAGCTCTGGTCTCTATGGTACGTACCATCCTTTGTTAAAGGCTTGTGCATTAGGCATTTGGCTATAAGCATGAAATATTTTCTGTCCTTGACATCTAGCCCTGAGCCCCATTACTAAGTTTTGAGCTGTCTTTACCATAGCAAAACTGTTCCCTTGCTGCCAGTCCTCAGGGCCTGTCTCTCTAGAGCTGCAGCAAGGTGCTGTAGTTAGACCTAGCATGGCCTGTTACAGCTTGTGCATGGGGACTGCCCTAAATCAATCACAAAAATGTCACCAGCAAAGAGATCAAATTTGAATATTGCTTTTTACAGCACATTCCCTTTTATCTGTTAAGAAGAGGATGCTGCTCAGTTCCTGTCAGTCTCGTCTCCCAGTTCCTCAGGAGTTTATAAAACCCTGTTATGATTTTCTTTTGTTGCTGCTGCCATTGCATTTTCCTCCACCTTCCCCCCACCAAAAACCTCTGGGAAGGCAGCCATCAAACTCTTCCAGAGTTTGCTTTTTATAACTGCTCTACTTCCTCTTTTATTTTCTTCTGTGTGTGCATCTGCATGCACACCACCTGTATCTTCATTAATATTTACTCTCTTTTAAGGAGGAAAGTGCTCCTCAATTTACTGGGATACTTACTTCATGTGCCTTGCTGCACGTGGAGTCATAAAACATAAAACATTTTCTCCATTTGAACAATGCAAACTTATTCTGACACCAAATTTCCCTTGTCACCCCTCTACGTCTTTCATTACTCGCTCGGTGCACAAAACAACTTCCAGTTGCACAGATGCATAACACGATGATCTTGAATACATTTTTTGGCTCTTGCATCTACCTTTCTTCTCCCTTTGTCACCCTGTAGCTTGACTACCATGTGCTCTGAAGAGCCAGTGAACTCAGGGCTCCTTCCCTTGTCACTGCGGCCGGCTTTGGAAGCTGGGAAGTGGTGAGCAGGAGCATCGAGCCAGAGAGCAACGTCTGCACCATTCCTCTCTCTGTGGGGAAGTGCAGCCCCTTCCCTCGAGATGCAAAGGGTGATGAGCAGGGAAAAAACAGATTAGTTCCAAGGCACAACTCTTCCCCTAGCACTGCCCAAGGCACTGGAGCTAAACACTTCCACTAAATACAAGCACAAGCCTAGAGGCACAGTCTTGCTCTGTTTATATGCTTTATGAAGCTTTTTTTTCCCTAGTGCAATCTTGGTTTCTTTCATAATGTTCTCAGTTGGTTTTATCGAAACCAATTTCTCCCTTTTTGCCACACTAATCATATTTGACTCAATCTCTCCTACTGACTCCTCACATACCTTTAACCATTCTCATAGCAGGAACCAGGCATGCATTCATTTCATAACGCTCTGCTTCCTTGGGGAGTATCCCATGGACACCTTTCATCATCCTTCTCCACCACTCCACCACACTCCTCTCACCTCTTAGGTCATGTTCAGCTGGAAAAGGCTACTGCTTGTTTAGTCCCACTACTTGTCTAGGAAGCACAAATAAGACACCAGTTTAATCTGTAGTTGAGAAACAAGCAAAACAGGGCAAAAATGATTGCAAGGTAGGCAGATAACAAGGATAATTGTCCTCACTTTTTATTGTAACAGTCAGTAGCTTTTCTTTACCTTGTAAGTAAACATGTGAGATGCATAAGCAAAGAAAATGCCAGGAATGGAAATACACTGCTTTGGGAACATAACAGCCAGCTTGAATCCTTAAATGGTCAGTGGAGTGAAATCCCAATGCTCATTCTAAATAAGCCATTGGTTGTATCACTGTGTCACATCTCACCCCATGTAAGAAAGAAATTTAATATTACCAGCTGTTAAGATACCTGGCAGGACACACATTGCTCCTACAAAAGCTAACCCAGTTAAAATGTTTTTAACTCATTTACCTGGAAGCACTGGGCAGAGGAGAGAAACTAAATCCTCTATCAGCACACAAAAAAGCAGGAAAATAGCTTCTGCCAGAAAAATATCCAATTTGTACCTTCACTGAATCCAACACATTAGAAACGTCTCCCTGCTTCCTAGCACCAGCTTGGATGATCTAATTAGTTTAAAATCATTGGACCAAAGTTAATTAGAGAGAAGGAAAGAGGTGGGGGAATACACAGGTGTATCATATATTCCTCAATTTGTATAGGAAGGGATGTAAAGCAAAATCCAATTAAACTATTCCAAAATCTGGAAAACCCAAGTTCAGTAAGAGTCCCTGTTATGAAAATGCATGCTAGTAGCTTGCGTTCTCATGACTGTGAGACACCCAGGTTCATTTTTCACTACATTATCATAAGGGTTATAATTTCACTCCCAAACACAACAAAATCCTGGGATCAGGGGCTGATTGACCAGGTGAAGAGCTGTCAGTTGAGAACCTGACCAGTGAAGCAATCCCCTTGCATGAGGCACCACTGACCATCCCTGGAGCATGGAGGCAAGCAAACCCCATACCATGGGATCCAGAGTCACTGCTTGGGTCAGAGAAGGCTCAAGAAAAAGCCCGAAACTTCCAATTTTAAAAGTATCAGGAAAGATTATTTTATAACTTATTTCCATTGTTACTAAATGTCATTCTTTCAGGGCTAATATTCTTAATACCCTGAATTTATGTACTGTATTAGAACAAATTAATTAGACAGTTTTTAATCTGATTGGCAATAAAGGATGCATCAGGATCATCGAATCCAGCTCCTGGCCTGCTGCAGCCCCAGATTCACACAATGTGCCAGAGAGTGTTGTCCAAATGCTTCTTGAACTCAGTCATATTTTTGAGATTTCTACTCATGTGGTTTTAGAAGGACTCTGAAGAACACACTTTATTTCCATTTAGCAAGAAAGGCTTAGTGAAAGCAGAGTGGCACCAACGGTGGCCTCCCTTCATGGTGGTCACGTGGTGGTCTCTGGCAAGCCATGGGAGGTGTAGGGATCACAACAGGGATGGGGCATGGCCTGGACAAGAACTGTCTAGGGGTGGGAGGTAAATAACTGGATGTAAGTTTTGATGCTGCATTAAAACAAAGGAGCACAAATAAAACAAAACTGTACAAATAAAACAAAACCTCCCGAAACACTTCCAAAGGAGCATAGACCTGTTCTTCCCTGACTGCCCACGGAGATGTTTCCACAGATATAAGGGCACTGAAATACAGTGATGCCTTTGTAATTTTCTCTCAGATAGTCCACCTTAAGGATTATTTGTCTCATACTGCATGAAACATTATTACTTCCAGATATATCTTTTGATGTTTTCATCCTTCAGTTTGCTGGGTAGAAGATCAGAAGTCCACTTTCAACAGTACCTCACCATATCAAATACAGTAACATCATTGTTTGCTTTCCAAAAAGGTACACAATTGAAACCCTTGAGTCAATTCTCTTTTGATTACTTACAAAAGGCAGCTGCTTTAATATAAAAGCACTTTGAAGGATCTTTATTTTTCTGTAAACAGATACATATTTTTCTCATTGAGATTTTTAAAACCTTCTCTTCCAAAACTCTTCTTTCATCTGAAAATTATACCTAAAGCACACCTAAAATGCATCAACCCCCCTGCCACCAGTCTGCAGCCCCATATGTAGCTGCTGCCCTGAGCTGCATGAAGTCATGCAGACATGTTGCACAGTAAAGAAAAAAAGGCAGTGCAAGCATGAAATACCATCAACAAATTTTTCATTCCTAAGTTAAGGGAAATGGTTGAATGATGCACCAGAAGAGATATTAATCTTGGGCATTCTGTAATCTTCTCTGTCCTCGGAGTAGTAGTAAAGCAAGGAGACATTTTTCCTTGGAAAAGAATGACAAGCTGAAATATTCCTTCAGGCACCACATTCCTCATTTCACTTTTTATCAGACAGCAGGATTTATTTGGTTTAGCTGGGCCTAAACTTGTTATAGTGGCATCAGTGATAGAAACGAGAAGTGGACAGTGGAAGAGACATTACAAACCCCCTGCACATTATAATATAATTTGACTTAAAATGTATCCCAAACACCCTCCATAGGATTTCAGGGTGGCAGGTGTTCTGACCTTCAGCAGAGAGATGCATGTCTGATAAAATCAATGATAATTAAATAATCACTTAGAAGAACTGCAAAAGTTCTAAAGCACCTAATTATTTTGCATCCAAGCAGATACCTTCTTATGTTTAAAATGAAGACCCAAAGGATATAGATTTAAGCAGGGATAAAGAAGTACCGGGGCCCATAGCTTCCCCCCTTCACCCCTTCTTTTTTAACTTAAAGTAAGAATGCATTCCTGAAGAAACATCTTATGTCAAATCTGTATCTACTGAGAAAACAGTGCAATGAGGGTCAGTGGCTGGATGGGATCACTAGATGAATTAAAATGAAAAATGAGGAACACATTTAATCATTATAAAACAGGTAATTAGGGAATCAATTTGAGACAAAAATCAAACCTGGAGGTAATTAAAAAAACACATAGGTAAAACAGAAAATACAGGCCCGGTGAAGAAATCAATGAGTGCAATTTTTTAAACTGGATAAGACGTCAAATTAAAAGATAGAAGCAGCTCACAAACTTTACCAGGTGATTCATGACAGCTTAAACAAAAAGAAGATAAGATGATTTAAGACATTCTTAAGGTAGGTCAGCATGGACCTATGGAAAATAGGCCAGTCTTTGTTAGATCTAATCTCAGTAAAAATTTAACAACTGCACATCTGAAAAATTGTGCAGCTCCCAGAATTAGTAGTTGGCTCGAGGGGAAGTATGAAAAAATCAGTGAATAGTAGGAAGAATGATTATTTCCCAATTAGAATATGGACCAGTCCAAAGGGAATAAAGGGGAAAAATGGAAGACAAATTGAAGTTCCACTATGCTGCCAAAAAGAAATAGGCTTGACTAATCTTTGCTAAGCAAAACTCTTAGACAGGGAACATACAGAGAGGATATGATGGTGGAAAAGGAAGAAAATCCTCATTCAGTGAACTTTCAAATCTCAAACTATTTATATATCATGAATCTTGATAAGCAATGCTGCAACATTTCTGTACAGATTCTTCCTCTTTCTAGGCACAGAGTTATAGAATGGCTTCAAATATAAACACCATACTCATGGACTACGGATTTTTCTCTCCATAAAATCTGTAACAAAATTTTAGAGGCTGCATGGAAGAATCCCAGGATTGCTTGTTCCCACATTGCCAAACTTCATCCAAGGGCTACCAATAGTCTGCCTTTTTTGAAGGACAGAATAGACCTTGCCCTTCTCATGCCACCAGAAAATTATCATCCAAAACATTCATGTCAGACTTCTTCCAAACTCTTCAGATCTGCCATGCAAGCCCAATTTTTTCTAAATTACTTTCTGCCTAGAAATCAGACAAACCCAGAGGATTAAACTCTGCCTTGTACAAAGCAAACCAGTTGGAAGCCAAGTGACTTTGAATTTTATTATGTAACATAATGAAGCCCTTAATGTCAACACAACACCACTACCAATTACACAGAAACCCATACAAGCTTGTGGATTTCCAGTCACTTTTTATAATGTTGTTTTATGTTCTAAGCACAGTAAATATTTTCAAGAATGATGGTAATGACAACACAAGTACATCTGGATAAAAAATGTAAGTTTATTCTTATAATTTTGCAAAAACATCATTTGTCAATTCATTGGAAAGCTTTCATAATGTTCTTGCACTAGTTATCCCTTCCTGCTCTAAAATTATTATTAAAATTCAGATGATCATGTAATAGACCTTATGCCTCAGTCTGCACTTCACTATTTTTCACTAAATTTGAGCAAAGCAATATAATGGCCATGAAAATAAACAAAGCAATGTGACAAGACGAAACAATGTGACAATGTGACAGTGCTGAGCCTCAAGCATTTTTACACTTTTTTTAATCAAAAATATTCTTTATTCAGATATGTCCTACATTATCTTTTACCCTGAAATCAGTCAAAAAAATTCCAAGCAAAATAATATAATTTCATGCTAAATATTATAAATTCAAAACAAGAAAAATGGAATACAAAGCCCAAATAAAAGAGCAGTCTCATGTCTAAAGACTGTCTATTGAATGAACCATTGCACTGATCAAGAGCAGCACAGACAAACCCACCACACTTCATTTTCATCTTTAACTCTGACATCAGAAAAAAAACAACAGCAAGACCCCCAAACATCAAGACATGTGGCATCTCTGAGCTTGAAAGCTGGCACACAAGCATTGAATGAAATATGGGTACTTATTGCTAAGCATTTATTCCCGGCATATTTGGTAATTATGGAGATGAAGAATAACTTGTTCATTATCCAGTTCAGAGCAGCAGAGAAGAGAGAGATCAGGTACATACTACACAAGACTCACAACTTAGTCCCCAGTTGAAGTAACAGCCTGAATTGTAACACGTTAGATTTTGTGGAAAGGGAAAAAGTTAAATAGATTCTCAGCTTCTGTCCACCATCTAACAAAAACTGCATTAAAATAAAGTTCCTATAAAGAACACTTTTTTTACATATATGTACTCAGTTCTCCATTGTCTGTAAGACAAAAAAAATGAGATAATGGGATTACAGTGAGACAAGAGAAAAATATCAGCCCGAAACAAACTGGCCTATACAGTGCAAGTTCATATGTCTCTTCATCAATGGCACAATGCATTTACAATCCAGAAGAAACTTATGCAAATTAATAAACTTCTCTACTATATATACATCACTATTTTAATGATAAAATATAAAAAAATCCAGTGCTGTCAACGGTTTAATAAGGATTTTGATTACATTTCTATACTGTCAATTAACTCATCATGGCAAGACTTCTTCATGTTCAGGCCTTTCAAACACCTACAATTAAAAGAATATGAATGAAAGTATTTTTCCCTAGGAAGCTTTCACTTCACATACTTGTTTGTTGTCTTGTATGATATTGTTGTCTTGTATCAAAAATATCTAATTTATTTTGGGACAACTTAACTTTTTTTCTGGTTCTAATGTAAGTTCTAGCAAAGGCAACAACTTCTTAATTTCTAGAGTTATAAAACTTTCTTTATGATTTCCAGGTGCATCACCACTGAGGAATGCAATTATGCCAAATTAATGCAATGTGTCATTACACACTCTTTCCTTATTAAAGAAATGCTATATAAAACCCCCTTGTAATACACAGAAATCTCAGCTTCTTTTTCGCTTAAGGTGCAGAACCTGGAATACATTGGCAATGATACAGGATTTTAAATAGGACAGCAACTCAAGGAAAAAATAGTAATATAGAAAATACAGCTCAGGGCTGCAAAGACACTGCTATTTTTTATAAAAAATAAACCAACAGTAATTATCAAAATGGTATGGTGAAAAGCCAACAATCTTCATTGTTTAATATGTCTACATGAATGATTCAACACATCTTAAAATATCATACTGATTTTTTCTTTTTAACAAAGAGCAAAAAACCATCAGAAATTTTTACAGTACAGATTCCCACATTCTTCTGGTAATACACTAGTTTTGGTTATAAATTCCTCAGGTGACAGCTGGTTATTCTATTACAAAGATATTTTAGAGAACCAAAAAAACATTACTGCTTTTTTTTTGCTTTTGATGAATCCTATTCCACAGTGATAACTTTAGTTTAATCTTATTTGAAGCCTGTGCAAGAAAAGGTAGGCTGGCTGTTCATGCCTTATATTTTTCTAAGTTGCAGTAATGTGATTGTTTAATATAAGCAATTTCTTTTGGATAAAGTAGGTTGTATTTACAATACAACAATCAACATGCAGGTACACATTCAGCCTAATGATTTGGCATTGACCTATTAAAAGTATTCTCTTACACTTGTTTTAACTATTAAGAAATTCTTTGGGAAATTAGCCTTAAAAAAAGCAGCCTTAAAACTGCAATCTCATGAGATTTCCTCTACTCTCAATGGACAGACTGAAGTTTCTTCCAGGTGCAACCCAGCAGAGGAAGTTGGAACACTTTTTGGTTTTGCTAGAGGAGCTACCACATCCTCTCTACTCATTACAGAAGGACTCTACAAAGACCAGACTCCCTGGGTTAAAATTTATCACACGTATGGGGGTCTTTGTTTTGTTTCACATTAGCAACTCACGAACCTTGTAGTTCAAATATGAAAGTTAGTGCTACCTCATACAAAGCAAACAAGAATCAAAACCATTCTGAAAACCATCTGAAAGTGCTGAGAGTTTTCAGACAAAGTGCCCTTAAACCCTCCTGCTCAGAAAGCACAATAAAGTATATTCATTAAGAGAAGCTCACCAGTGAGATCAACTGAGGCTGCAGAGTGCTGGTTTTTGTGGTCTGAAATTAAAGAGCAGCAGATTCTGCAGGTCTCATCTGAAAATATGTTCAGTTTTGACTGAATACAAGAATGTAGGAGGGAAGAATACATCAGCATCTGCAATTAGTATTACCTTTTCAGAATGAGCAAAGAAGGTTTTTTCTCTAGGCCAAATAAAGTCATGTCTTGTCAACATCATAAGAAAACAGTCCTCTATATTATTTTCGATATAGAGGCAGAAAGAGGATTACACTGAAAGCTGAAGTAACAAAAGAAAAGAACATCCTCCAGGAATACTTTTCTTGCAATAAAGCAATTATGAGCACATTATCTAAGATCCTTATCTGGTTAAGAAAAAAACAGTTAAAATTCAAAGAAGGTCTTGAGTCATTAGACAGTTTTGAAGGATCATGTGCATTGAGCTTTCAGCTAAATGAATTATTAGTGTTTTTCATGGATAATGTGAATCCATTTTCAAGCAATTAGTCTGCAAGCATTATCAACTCCCTATATGCTGATAGTTACCTGTGTACTCTGCAAAATTAATGTTAAATATTTAGTAGGGTTATACAAATCTCGTTTACACTTCAAAAGGATGTCATCATGAGAATGAAAGCCTTAACATTTACACTCGAACTGACATGTTTTGAAAAGGAAAGCCATAGGAGTTGAATGGGACAAGAACCTTTTGACACAGACATTTTTCAAACCTCTGGAAGATTTCAGGCATTGACTCTGATCTACACTTGAATAGTCTTTCTCGTCAAACACTGCCACCCCAGCACCTCAGGGAATACGTATAATTCACCAAATGCATACTGCTTTCTTACAGCCCCTTTCTTGAAAAACAGGAATGAATGTGCTCCCAAACCACAAAAGACAGAATGTTCACAGATGCTGGATGCTTCACAAGTTTCAGCTATGTCACTCAACCAAAGCAATCCTATCTTCAATTGTAGTAGCTTTGCTGGGCTTGAAAAAACTGTTTCATGAGGTTTAATTAGCTTTGGGAACTAATCTGCAACACAGAGATGGGCCCTCTCCACAGAGGCTGAGATGCAAAACTAACACTGATGTTCTGACTGTGATCACCATAATGCTGTATTCATACTTATAAATAATGCTGTATTTATACTTATAAATACAGCATTATTACAGCAAAAGCTCTGTCAGAGGAAAAAATAATCCTAAAACCCTCCTACAGGTACAGCATCTCTGTCATCTGCAGGGACTACTGGGAGAGGGCAATAAGCAATAGCCCTGAGAAGCTGCAATACTTGAGAGTCCTCTACTCAAGTAAGTATGATAGAAATGACAGAACTAATTCAAAGAGAGCTGGCAGCAGTCAGAGGCTATAAAATCCAGACAGTTTTTTGTACAATCACATAATAATAATAATAATAATAATAATAATAATAATAATAATAATAATGGAGAAATAGCAAATGCATTTGTCTAGCACTAAGATATAATGTGCAGAGCAGAAGAGCAGAGGCTGTTTAAAGCTCGTGTGCAGTGCGAGACTAACATTTATTTTCTTGACATGTGCACCACCTAATTTCTACTTAGAAGTATCCATTTAGTGTTTAAATTGGACAATCATATGGCATTCAATACTACCTCCGCTCAGTAAGCAATCAGTAAAACCTCACTGACTCTTGGCATTTTCCTTCTCTTTTGCAGATATAGCCATCTCTATGAAAATTCCTGCTAAGCAGTACCATAAAATGACATCTCCAGTAATATCATCAGACAGAGATTCTGTGCACAGCAGCCAGTTCTTGCAGGTTATTTCCCCCCATGAATATTGACATGCTGATATCAACACCTTGCTTCTCATTCTTGCACAGACAGAAAAGAATATATATGGTAGCCTGCATCTGACTGCTATCCTAGTAACTTGCACCAGAAATTTGTATTTACTCATGTTGCAACTGAAAAAAACCTGTTAATGAACCCCCAGCTGAAAGCTGCTACATTCCTCTCAGACAGCACAACCAGCTTTCCTCCAGCACATTGAAAAAGAAGCAGGGCACACACTGCAGCTTAAAAGCTGACTGAAAAAACAATGACCATGCACAGAGCACCAGAGGATAGAGGATAGTTCCTCATGCTCTGCTGCACAGCTTTTTTTTTTTTTTTTTTCCCATCTGAAATGAAATTGGAGACTTAATCACCTGTCTCAATCAGGCTAATCTTATATATTGATACTCAAATTAAAAGCTCAGTGGGAAATTTCATATTGCCAGGAAAAGATGGCTCCTTAGCTTCTACTGCAATAATTTTGCAAAAATTTTAACTTTGTAAAAATGGCAATAATTTTATTCTTTGCACTTTCTTTATTAATTTATTCAGTGTATTTTAATTTTCTACTGTAGCCAGTCCCAGCAAAACATTTGGTCAATAAACACCTGCTTATCACTGAGGCAACATATGATTAATAATTTGGTGCTTACCTCTCAAAGAATCCTCAAAAAAGCCCGACTTCTCATAGGGGAAATAATTTTAATATTCATGACTAGTAAATCTGTATTTTTATTCTATTTGTAAAATTAATTTATATGAATATGAAAGAATAAACCCCACACACTATAATTTTTACTCAATTTCATCTTGTTGTATTCTAGGCATTGATAATAATACATTTTCATCACATTCTGGGGCACTAGTTATTTTCCTGTAAAGGAATGTAAATCATGCAAAGGGATGATCTTAAAAATCCTACTTTTTAAGATCAATTTTGTAAATGTTCATGTTTTTAAAGAGGTAATTACAAACGTGGCAATATTTTCCCATTACTTCATACTAATTCAGTTAGGCTTAATAACCTCTTTAGCTTTCAGTCATCTTTTATTTCCTAATGACATGTCATTTTTGAAGTTTCCTTAGCTTAGAACCAAGTTGTCTTGAAAAATGAAGTGGCCAAATTATAATTATTTATTTGGCCTTTATACTGTAATTTCACTTTGAGGATCCCAAAACAGCTGAGCAACCTTAAAATACTCAACCTCAGAAAACACTTGCTAATGCAAATGTGTCTACACCTGCTTCACAGGTGGGAAGATTGCAGCATAGAGAAATTAACTGGCAATATTTCCCAGAAGTTTTCTGTGCCAGTCAGGAGCAGCATCTTGTGACAACTCCCCATCTCTCCATTTCAAGAGGACAAAACAACCCTGTGTACCACACCAAGGCATCTTCATCTGCATTTTCTCCTGAGGGCCTTACGTAAGCTAAGCAAAACCCAAGTAATTCTCCAACTTCTCTCTATGGCCTAAGACCACAAATCTGGCAAGGATCAGGAGAGAAAGGAAAAGGAGGATAAAATTTACTTTGGAAGCTTTCCAAGTCTGTGGCCTGTACTCTCAGCAGTCCACACAATGTGGAGCTACCAGTGGTGTGGAATCCTGTGGGTAAGAGCAGAGCCACTCAAGGGCTCATGTCCCAAGCCCATGTGTAGCTCCTGGAATGGCATCCACAGGCCACATCTACATAGGTCGGGGAGGGGGGGCACTGGAAGACAGGACACCTCCTGAGAGAGGGGTCTAGGGACAGGAGTAGAATAATACAGTCCCAGAGATGGGGACAGAGCTGCATGTCCTTTATACAGCTTATTCACCTCCCTCACAGCCTCCCCCAGAGTCTGTCATCGTGTCACCTTTCCCACCCAACAAACCCCCTGACACAGCCACGAAACACAGTTCAGCAGCTTATACTCAGTCTTCATGTCTTCTATGTATAACATAGCATGGCAGCCTTACAACAGACCAAATTTGGGATTTACTGCAAATATCAAAGAAAACATTTACTGCAGGATGTAGTAAATGATGATGCATTAGATGCATCCCAAATACTTCATTAGTACTGAAACACGCTAAAAGGCCAAATTAGATTTCATTCACATGGAGATATGATGGAGTCTGCATCCTTGGAGATACTCAAAACCCAACTGGACACAGTCCTGGGCCACTGACTCTAGGTGTCCCAGCCTGAGAAAAGGATTAGACAAGGTGACCTCCAGAGGTCCCTTCCAGCCTCAATCATTCCTGTGGTTCTGAAGTTCAGTCCTATGAAATATAAATAACAGATAGGTATTTGGTACATATTTAGAGCAGACATTTGGTACATAAGTAGTATAAGACAAATTTGTGCCTGTGTGTGTACGAAACTACTCTATGCTACAGTTGCAATTCAGGGACTCGCAGAGAGTGCATTGAAGACAGAAGCAGAAGAGGAATTACTACCAAAGAGGACAAGAGGGAAGATGCTTCTCCTGAGAGCCTCTCAAAAGGAAGGAAGCCTTGATGAGGTTGCAAACCTCTTACACTATTAGTATAATTCAGGTTTTGGAGGTAACACATTTCTGAATTTCCCACTTGGCTCCAACAGCTTCCAAGCTTCAAAGAAGCTCCACTCTCCAAGGCAGCACGCCAGAAGCACATGGCTGAGGAAGCTCCTTAGTTTAACCAGTGTTGAGAAGCATCTCAAGAGAACCTCTAATAAGAAAGTCAGGAGACTGGTCACAGTATTTTTATGTGCATGAGAGTTTTTAATTTTTTTAACAAGTGTCTGTATTTTGTTATGTTAGAAGCTGAAAGAGTGAAAATGTTCTACAAGCAAACATGGTAACAGCAGAGCACACATCTCCCGCAGAAAGAACGCAGCCAAGTAAATTGGTGTTAGCAGAAAGCCTTCCTTAAATCAGGAGTTGATGCAGTTTCCAGTCAGGTGCAAGAATCGTTTTCAGGCCTGGTATTATCTAATGTCATTCAGCATGTATCATCTAATAAGTTTTTCACAGGAGGTATAGTTGAGAGGGGCCACACAACTTGTAAAATTCATGCTGTGATTTTTTAAAAACATAAACATCTGAAACAACAGTGAAGGACTAAGCAAATAAAAGGAACTTTATTGTAATGGCTTTGTGAGACAAACAAATTTGTGCCCTTTGCATTAGTCATACACTTCACATACCTCTGAACTGCAGGACTAAACTTCCATCAGCAGTGGAAAATGAAAGGCACAAGGCCACAAAGCACCCCTAGCACATCCTAGTCCTTGCTGTCTCTTTTATTTGCAGTCTTTGGCTTCTGGCCCTGTATGTGTGTGTATTTCATGGTCCATGCCTCAGAAGCCTGCAAGTGGAGCAAACTTCTATCAGACACAGATCTTCCTGCTGCTTCCCTGGACCACCTCAGCTGGAAGAGACCTAACAGCATCTCCTCAAAGGTAGTGGGAGCAAAGCACTCCTTCTAAAATAACTTCCAGCAGGGAACTACTGGTGAAGTAACTCCTCTGCTACCAACTGCACAAATTCTCATTGAAATTCATTTGAATGCAAAGAGTAGCTAACTAAATAACCCCACCTATACTTTATTTAAGATACTTTTTGAAGTAGCTTATCTGACATGACATTAAATACCTAGGTTTTTCTACATCTGTAGGAAACAGTATAATGTTCATGGGAAGTTACAATATTTATCTGTTTTCAAATGACAAGAACCTAAAGCATTTTCTTTAATTTAACTCTTCGTTTGGTCTCTTCACTCTTTTTTCAGGTTTCTGTGCTCCCCTGGGAAACATTTTCACAGCTGAAAGTATGCTGTGTCATCTGTTATTCCCCATTTCAAAATCTTAGACTCTAGTGCAGGAGCACACATTAATCATTTATACTGTATAAAGACATGAAAAATTAATAGCCCAGCTAGGATTCCAAGGCATCCATTTAATGAGCTGGGACTCAAACCTAGGAGCATCATGTCACTACCCTTACCCATGTATAAAATAGTTCTCAGAAAACTTCATCAAATGAGACCTATTACTACAAATTGAGCACATTAGACCTCTGAATTAAGCATTCAAAAACCAAATCAAGCATTTACTTTCTGGAATAGGGGAAAAATAACCTTTCTTCTTCATTACAAACCTGTTGCAGAATACTGAAAATTCAACCTTAGGTATTGAAAGAGAGAAATAATAATTAAAAAAAAGGCATGAGATAGTTAGTAAACTTGCTCTAAGTTTTAGTTAGTTTAAAACTAAAACTCAGTGACTATAAAGGAGAGAATGCTTGTCAATTTTCAAAATATTTGGATACACTTCGAGAACATCAATTCTTCATCCATGTTTACTGCTGCAAGAACAATTAATGTGACAAATCCAAACATCACAAACACAAAAAATGAAGAATTAATAAAAAGCAAGCATCGAATTGATGATGAAATTATTTTGTTCCAGTGCTCTGAATTGTGATCCCCCTTCATAGTCATAAGTGTATATAATTGCATTTACACAGGCTCAATAGGGCAATACAACCATGCCTATTTCCATGACAACTGCCTATTTCCATGGCATCTGCTTTAGATTGACCAGAAAGTCTATGCCAATGCCAACTGTACCTGAATGCACTTTGAAGAACCTACAGGAAGGCCACAAAGCAGTTCCTTCTTAGAATCAGTAATTTTCATTCTTATGAGTGGTAATTTAAAAGCATTTTTTTTTAATGCTATACCACATCCCATCAGGAAAAATGGAAAACTCAAAATGAATAACAAAAGCAGGCAGACTGATTGCCTTTGAAAAGAGGAGAGCAGACAGGCAGGAAGAAACTGGTGGAGGATGCAGCATCATCAAGCCACTAGGCAAGGCAACTGTTATAACATAAAAAATTTTGCCACAAAGCAATAATTTCTAGAGAAAGAATTAACATATTTTCAGAAAAAAAGCCTAAGTTGTAAGATGTAGAGTTGGAATATATCAATAATCAGACAAACGGTAATTTTCACTCTTTAAATGTTCTTAAAATGAAGTTCCTTATTACTTAGGGAATAATGAGCCATTTGCATCTATATTGTGCAAGAACACCTGATGATGAGGAGAAGCTCTTCTGTGACCTGCAAATGCCTTACAATTATGGGCTATGTTTCTATATTTCCTTAAGCCAGAATGACAGTTCTAATTGATTCAAAACTCATTTGTATTTTCCTCAGAGCAATTCACAATTCACATAGCTACCAAAAGAGAAAAAAAATTAAAAATGTGAACCAGCTGCTGGCAGTCTTTTAACTAAAAAAAACACGGTGTAAGGTTTTACATAGTTCAAAGGAAATGTGTCTGCCCATAAGCCAAACGAAACTCCACATCCTAGTAAAATCAAAACTGTAGCATGAAGATGGCACTATGACCTCAACCAGATTGCAAAGATCTGATTCCCCATTTTGAAATGCTTCACGTTATGGGAAAGATAAAATCTCTCAGGTTAAATCTCAGTTTAAAGTAATCTGGTTTTGTGAGAGCACATGCATATGCAAACCTATGTATTTCACTAGTAACTGCCTGCACATTCAGTCCCCTGCCAAAAAAATGTGCTGCTAGTCAGCCATGACCTGCCAAACCACAGTCTGTCCTGCCCTCCTTGCCTTAGAAAATGTCAGTCTCTTCATGGGTCAGATCCCAACACTGCTCAATTCAGGGGGTATTTAAAACTCAGTGGGGCAAAGATGCTGCCTGCAAAGAGTTAGAATGAGGACACAGACTGATGGCAATGTAAACAATGAAACCCTAATTCAGGCCAAAGCTTTCAGTAAACTATCCTCACCAAAGCAGGGTTAACTCTGGGTCCTAATTATGGAATTCCCCAAACTCATACTTTTCCCACCACCGTGACTCTTTCTATTTATAAACCTCCAGCTCTGCAAGATAAAACACAACTGTTTCAAGGATACAAATTTAAAAAATGTCAAAGTACAGGATCCTTCCCTCGAATCAAGATAGAAGTACCATAATTCACTAAGCATGTGCACTAAGTTATGCTTCATATCTTAGAGGCATATAATTTTGGGATAAAATTATCAGGTATCACTGATGCAAAAGAATATTTCTTTTTAGAATATGAACCAAAACAAGTATCAAAACAAAACAGCTATAAAGAAGTGGCTTGGAGCATGAAAATTTGATACAAAAAAAAGCTGAGGAAGCCTGTCTCATGGCAGTGGAAGAATATATTATTAACAATAGTAATAGTTACAGAAGATCCATGATAACTTTACAATAAAAGTCCTGAGAATTACAAATTTCACAGACAATGACGGTATCTGGGGTTTGTTTTCTCTTGTCAACAAATTCTTTGTTCTGAATGACCTAAATAACTTGCTACCATCTCATCTCTAGACACTGGGAAATATAACAAAAGGGGAAAAATGATGGCAGGAGCAAGTGAGCACAAACCTGTACTTAAAATTAACAATGAAGGAAGCCTAGGAAAGAAGTGAAAATGTAGCCCATTACATGGTTAATATGGAGTAAGAGATGCACTGTGTGTAAAACCAGTGAAACAAAGGCATACAGAATGAATTCTAAATTTACAACAACTGATACCACCTGAGAATCAAATAAACTGCTGTAGCATTCAACATGAAATTATCCCTTATAATAATGACTAATGGTTTTGCTATAGATGAAAAAAGGCTGTGGAGCAACTGGTCTTTCCAAAGGGCATAAACTGCAGAACTCACCCAGGCCAAATGGCCATGCAATTTAAAGCCAGACCCCTATGAATCTTGCATAAAGAAGAGCCTTATCCCAGAGAGTAATTCAGGTTTTAAGGGATATATGGACGCCTTTAGTTCAACCTGCAGGCCAAGGTAAAGTCAAACCAGGCTTCTCCTCAGGGCTTTATTGCATTTAGTCTTGAACACATCAAAGGACGGAAACTGCACAAACTCTGGGCAACCTGCTTCACTGCTTAATTGCCCTTATGACAAAGCTTTCTTTCCTCATATCCAGTCTGAACCTCCCATTTTACAATTTATTACTATAATCTGTCATTCTTCAGGTAAATGCCTCTGTAAAAGGCTCAGTTCTGCCTTCTTCATAATTTGCTGGCAGGCTGCTGGTTGGTCCTCCTGAACTGAGCAGTACATCTATCCTTATAGCTAATGTGTTGACAAAATAATTTAATCTTGTATAAATCTAACCTTTATTCGACATTTACCACGGTGCAAAATTTAGGCTTTCTTTCTCTTGGTTTTCATAATAAAATTTTTCTGACTTCTACAGTCAAGCAAATTATTGTCATTACTTCTTGTAATGGAACCAGAGTGTTTTTATATTCAGTCATTTCCTCAAGAAATGAGGAAAATCGTGAAATAAGAGCACAACTACTTATATCTTTTTAATACCAATGCAACAACCATAACAGGCATTAAAGAGAGAAACAGGACCAAATCCATCCTTTCCTCACCTATTCAAAGGCAGTGTGTCAGTAGCATGCAAATCATACAGCAGTCTGTACTGTCAAAACCGAGAAATTACAAAATTTCTCTCAAGCTGATGGGTAAGTTCATGTCATCTTAGATCCTTTCATAGCTTCCTCCACCTCCTCAACACAAAACACAGGGATCCAACAGCACATAACCAAAGAAAAGGAAAGCCAAGTACCAATTCAGCAAAACCTCTTCTGCTTGAAAGAACACACTGTGGAGACAAAAGCTGTTAAACTCCATTATAGCTCCAGAAGTTCAACTGTGCAATGCAGCATCTTAGTTACCTGTCCTCCCAGAAAGAACCTAATTATCCTTCTTACTCTGTGGCAACTAATGGTTTATGTTTTGAGGAAGACAAGCATGGGAGCCCCAGTACAGAAAACCCACTTGAGTAAATCTTAGGTTACTGCATCACTCCCCTACTCTCTGTCTTGCAATGTACAGGGTCTGTTTTTGGAAAAAGAAAAAAAGGGGTGAAGGAGGAAAAGCAGCACAACTATAATTGCTATTAAGAATTTACACAATATTCAGAGAGATGGCCAAGAAAGAGAAAAGACTGGAGCTCAACTAAACCACACAGGTAAGATGCTGGTTGGACACTCAGGCTGAGTGAGCTGTAGCCCACCCAGAGACCAGCACCAAGTGGCGGGAGAACTGCAGGGGTCTGTCCTGAGACCTGCAACAACCTTATCAATGATCTGGAGGACCCAGTGGTGTGCACTGTGCCTTGGTTACTAAGGCATCCTGCAGCTCCTGGGATGTACAAACAGAGGTAAGGGACGAACAGAGGTAAGGGATTGTCCTCCATGCACAGCACACATCAGACCACATCCCAGCAGGTGAAAGAATCTGTTTCCCAGTGATGATAGCGAGGCAGCTGAGCGAGTAACCCCAAGAGGTTGTGCCATCTCCATTCCTGGATTTTTCAACTTCCAACTGGTCCAAGCCCTAAGATGCCTGGTCCAGAGCCAGTGCTGCTTTGGAAGGAGATAGGCCCACATCTCATTCCTCCAGGGAGGGCCATAAGGGAGATGAGAGAAATTAAGAAACTGTGCTGGCCAAACCGTCACTGCTTGGACAGGGCACCATGAATGGTATGCCAGCGGCAGCAAGCTCCTGCCTCTCTCCTGGTTTTGAGAGGGCACCCAGCTCTAGGAAAAAACCTCTCACATGTCAGATGCAAGAGATGCATGTGAGGAGAGAAAGTACTGAACAGCGAACTGAAAGGCTTTAAGGGACAAAATGTATATTTTCTATATACTCTACAAGTTCTGGAAGGAAAAAAATACAAAAAAAAACCAAAATAAAGACTCATTAACAATTATTTTAAGCCAGAAAAGGACAAAGCAGTAAGACTCAAAATGTAAGTGTGTTTTACAGAGAAAGACTTAGAAGGAATTAAAATTTTCACCTAAGGAAAAGGAAATGAAGACACAGAATAGACAAATGCATGAGTTGAGGCCCTCAAGTGCACTTTAGAGAACATTGAACAGGTAAGTATGATTTTAATACCCAGGAGCTACTGGAAATAACCACTTTTTTCGAATAAAGCCAAATTATTAAGGTCTGCCAAATTTATTTTATTAGGCGTTATGTAATTAACATAATGATAACTCTGTAATTTATATCAGTAAAATGAACTCTGCAGTTTGGTATATGTAGTCTTACATACATTCATCAAGCTGACATTTTGATTGGTGAAAATTAAATTTTGCTTCCTCTGGGAAGTGACAATATTCTAGCTAGATTTTTCTCATTGATTTTCTGTAAATATATAGTAGCAGTGTGGTGCTGTTCATATATAAAAAGCCTATTCTTCTTTACACAGTAGAACAATTAATTAGAGTGTTGTTGACATTTTCTACAGAGAGAAACATGGAAGTATTTAAAAGAAATATAGAAAACTAAAAATATACCATGTTGAACCAATAAAAAAAGAATAGACTCATCTATTTTTACTTGCATTGTTCCCCTTACATAAGCCTGGAAATAGTTTTCATTTTCACAAGCCTTCCAGACAAAATGTTGAGTTATTTTGGAAAACCCTCATTTATATGATAACAAGTTTTTTTTGTTTACCAAAAAATTAAAATGTCAAAACTTTGAAAATTCTGTCTAAAAATTAACATTGGAATCGGTACAAAACTTTAATTGTGCATGTGTAGGTGTGTGCATACAAGAAGAAAATTTAATTTTAGGAGAAAAATAACCAGTTCTTCACCAAAAGGTAGTGATCTCTAGATTGGTTTCACTTTGGAATTCACTATAAAAAATAAAGCCAAATTAATCACTGAACTATTGTCTCTCTCCCTTAGCACTGAATGGGTTCAATGGAAATAAAACAATAAAAAAAACCAGTTTCAATTCCTGTTTTATATCACAATGTGTTTCAAGCACAGGTACCTTGCAGGTCTAAGGGTACAAAGGTCTGATGCAAATTTTGGATGAGAAAGCAAATGGATGAAGTAGTTAAACAGAGAAGATCAAAGCAGAAGAAATTTACCTATGTTGGCCATTTAAACCAAGCTTTTCATACAATCATAGAATAACAGAACGGTCAGGGTTGGAAGGGAACCTAAAGATCACCTAGTTCCAACGTCCCTGCTATGGGCAGGGACACCTTCCACTAGACCAGATTGTTCAAAGCCCCATCCAACCTGGCCTCAAACACTTTCAGGGCTAGGGAGTCCCCACGTTCTCTGAACAACCTGTTCAGTGCCTCAATACACTAATTGTAAAGAATTCCTTCCTTTTATCTACTCTAAATCTATCCACTTTCAGCTCAAAACCATTCCCCCTTCTCTTGTCACTACCTGGCCCTTGGAAAAAGTCCCTCTCCAGCTCTTTTCTAGCTCCCTTCAGGAACTGGAAGGCTGCTGTCAACCTAGTGCCTTCCCTTCCCAAGGCCGCACAACCACAACCCTCCCAAACTGCTCTCCTAGGAGAGGTGCTCCAGCCCTCTGATCATCTTTGTGGTTCTCCTCTGGACTTGCTCCAACAGATCCATATCTTTCCTGTGCTGAGGATGCTAGAGCTGGACACACAGCTCCAGGTGAGGTCTCATGAGAGCTGAGTGGAGGGGTAGAATCACTTCCCTCACCCTGCTGGCTACAGCTTTTAAACTGATATCTTAAATTAAGTACACAAGCTAAGATATCTGGGGATGGTGAATTGAAGTCTGACATACAAGAAAGTGTTGGAAAAAGGTCTTCTGTGGGCAGCAGCAGCACAGGAGCTCCACATGAACCTCCCCACAAAATGAGCTCGAGTATGACTGCAAGGCCCAGGTGTACTGACAGGGAAAAGTGGCCCACAGTTAGAGAGGGAAAGCTGAGATCAGTGCTGAAATGCGGGGGTCTAGCTTGAGTCTCCATTTTCCAAGAGTTGCAGCAGAGAGCCATAAACTGCATCCAGAGAAAAGAGAGAAGCAGCTGTCTGTGAGACTTGGACACTGACTGGATTCACAAACAAACGGCAGAAGCATGTGACTCAAATGCAGAGTAACAGCAGGTCTGGAAAAGGCACCTCAATCTCACAGCGCAAGAGAACAAGAGACAGAAGTTGACACTGAAGTCAGATAAATTCATATAAAAGAAGGAGAGAAGGTGTTCACATTCATCTATAATACAAGAGTAAAAGCAGTACAAGAGCCACGGCACCTCTCAAGAATGCAAAGAACAAATACACTTCTGAAACAGGCAGGCCTCAGTTACACATTAGGGGACACAATCAGGGAACAGCCTATTTAAACAGCCCGCAGCAAGCAGATAAAAGTACAAGGTTTAGGGGTCCCTTTGGGCTTCATAAAATGAAATATGGGCTTCAGGAGAGGAAGGAAGAGTGCTCAACATGCTTCATTCCAGAACAGGGGTAATTGTGCCTGCTGTGCAGAGGCACATGTCACTGCAATCAGAGTGCTGGGACACCAAGGCTACCCAGGTATAACAGACTGCACAGACGGCACGAGGACAGCTTGGCACGTCTGGGACTTCTCATGTTCTGCCACAGCAGTGCTAGCAAGCTCCCTCAGCCAAGTCTACCCAGCAGTGTATTTCTTGGGACACACCACTTGCCTCTCTCCAACACTGTTTTTTTTGTTGCTATTATTTTGAAAATCACTAGTTAGCCAGCTTTCAGTTCATTGTGTTCCACACTGTTAATGGAATTATTTCAAACAGTGGTAGTTCAAAGTAAAGGTTTTACAGAAAGAATTTAACAAATTGAGTCCATTTATTATTTACAAATATAATTATTTTTAAGGTACAGAAAGGTAAAATAAAAAAAATTGTAATTTTTTTGTATTCCCACTATTAATAATCAGGTTTTACAGAACAGACTAAACAGCCTCAAAATTTCTCCAGTCAAATTTAAAAATAGTTGACTATTTTATTATTGTATTACTTAATTTATTTTAAAACAACCAATCTGTAATCCACATAGTGCAATATGGTGTTATTATCTTGCTGGCAATATGGAACAATTTTCTCAAAGATACCTTGTCCTCAGGCTGTTTGTTATTACACAACTTTGAATATTTATTGCAAGCAGTAAGTCCCGCCAGGCTGTTATTCCTACCTTAGCTATCACAGATTAACATGGTGCTTTTGTCATGCAGCTGCTGTACTTATTTTCTTCCACAGTTTAGACATGAAGAGAAAAATTATTTTCAATTGAAACATTTTATTTTCATAAAAGTGATCATATTTCACCATCAGGTAACTCATGCATTAGCTTGCAGTAGTACAGCCTACTAAGTTATCTTTGCTGAGTTGGTGCAATCTGGAGCAATGGCATAGTAGGGCAACATTTCAAAGTTCCAGTCCCACTGATGGTCCTCACCAGAGTAAATTCAAAGCCAAACACTGTATGTTGCTACAGGGATCAGGACATCATGCAGTAACTTCACAGAAGTCTCCCCACCTAGGCTAGGCTGCTGCCTCACGTTGAGTTCCCCACTCATGGACTCCAGAGTTTTCCCTGGCTCCTTCCACAGCTGGCTCCAGCTTCTATAGCTCTTGCAGAAAGAGACTCCAATGTTCCACACAATAAAACATCATAAAATCTGCTTTTTGAGGGGCAAAGATTTTTTCTAAAAACTTCATTTTGCAGCCATGTCCCTTTCAACTAATCTCTCCACATACATGTTTGCATTAAAGCACTTCAGACAGACTGCACAAGTGCTTGCAACTGTGGCCCTTCATACTGGAGAAAATCAGATGCATACAGGGGCACTTTAAAAAGCCAAAACAACAGATCATTCACACAGTCTAGCCTTTCCTCTTTTCAAATGAGTCATGTTTGAATACGACTGAGTTACATCTAAATTGGGGATTAACCCACACAGCTGCAGCAGTTTCCCAGCACTCTCTACTCCATATTTAACCCCCCAACACCACACTTCCCTTCAATCCCAAACAAACAAAAAAACCCCAAAGTTACTTTTCAAAGTATCAGTCACTTTCTATCAAAAATAAGAGCAAATCATGGGGTCCAAACAACCTAAATTAATTTTATAAAAACCCTCCAATATGTAAGCAGCACACAACCTGCATGTAAGAAATCCTGGTGCTAACAAGGCTGTGCCAAAGCAAATAGTCCTTACTTTCTTACAGCTTTTGCAGGAATCTGTCTGCATACAGATCGACCATAATAGGCATCATTTCTATAGCACACAGCATCCTGCTGAACATTAATCATCATTACCCACTTAGATATTGCAATATGCAAGACTGATTACTGCTCCACAATTGCTCCCCAGCTCTCTCAAGCGTGCCAGCGCTCAATGCTACTCCTCTCCACTGTCTCACAGAGAAGTTAAAGGAAAACAATGAATTGTATTGACGCAAAAGGAAAGACTATTTAAATGTCAAAAAGAAAGATTAGTGGCACATAATTTTAGAATTATCACTGCTCCCCAGAAATTGAGCAAACAGGTCATTTTTTGATTCTTTATTATTTTTCTTGCATTTATTCTTTAACCTAAATCTATTTCAAAAACTCAACAACTTGGAAAGAAACTATTCATTTATACTATATAGGGGGTCTTGCATTCTCAGGTTTCTACTTAGGACTTTCTTCTTCTTGTTTACTTTTTTGTCTTCTTTTTAAGAATATAAAAAACTGCTTTCCCAATGATACAGGAGAATTTTTTGTTTGATTGTTTGCTATTAGTTTGCAATATCAAAAACTTTTAACAGGAAGTTTTGAAAGTAGGAAAACCTTTAAGACAATCTCAAATACAAGCTTTTTATCTTTTTTTTTATACTCACATGTATATTGAACATCACTAAACAAAAACAGCAATCAAGCATGTCTAAATGTATTAACTTTTCCTTGTTGCACCATACGGCAGCACCTTCTAAGCAGGAAATGCCAGAGTTCATGAGATAGTCTGTATCTTGCAATGTCCAGCATTTCTTCTTCAATTAATCCATTCTGAAGAATGACACTAAAAGTGTACACTCCATTTGCTCCACAAATGGAACACTCTTAATACTGCAGTCTGTTGATGAAAGAAAATGTGGTTTTACTTTTTATGTAGTTTAGTAATAACAAGTTGTTTCACTGCTTTCATTTAGAACTAAAAATCTCAGTATTTATGATTAATACATATTCAATAAGATGTGGGAATCTACAGCCCATGCCTGCATTACTATGGGTATACAACACACATCTGCACAGGGGGTATCTGCACTAATATGTAAGTTAATGATGAACTGCTCAGGAATTTGGCTTAGTGGTGGACTTGGTAGTATTGGGTTTATTGTTGTACTAAATTATTCTGTGATTCTATACTATGATCATGTGAACTTACATACTCTTAGTACCAAGGGGTGCCCTCATCGTGGTCTTCAACATCCTCACGAGGAAGGGGAGGGGTAGGTACCAATCCCTTCATTCTTGGGACAGTACTTGAGGAAATGGCATGAAGCTGACACAGGGGAGGTTTAGGTTGGATATCAGGAAAAGGTTTTTCACTCTAAGGGTGGTAGGGCACTGGAACAGGCTCCCCAGGAAAGAGGCCACAGCACCAATCCTGACATAGTTCAAGGAACATTTGGACAATGTTCTCAGGCACATGGTGGGGGTTCTTGGGGTGTCCTGTACAGGGCCAGAAGCTGGACTTGATGATCTTGATAGGTCCCTTCCAACTCAGCAAATTCTGTGATTCTATGATTAACAGAATATCTGAAGTCCTGTTTGGCCCTCAGTTAGGGGCTGGGGAACATTTTTCTATGAAATGTAAAAACAGAGGATAAACTGCATGGAAAATAAAAACTTGCTCATCTTCCATAATTTCTAGTTCCACATGAATATGAATATATTTGCTTTCTTTATCTACTGCTTTATTCTAATCTGAATCCATTCATGATGGATTCAGATTAGAATAAATAGAATCTTTTATCTGCATCTGTGAACTTGTCTTGTTTTATTCCTCAGCCCCAGAGAGTTTAAAAATATCTCAGTGGGTGTTTCTTAAGATGTTTCTTGGGTTTGCAGTCAGCAATTCTGCTAAATACTTGGCTATGGGTGACAGCAGGAACATTTTTCAGAAGAGACCAAGAAAGAATTCAAACCTTAATCTCATGGGCACTTTTTCACTGCTCTCTCCCTCTTCAAAGAAAATACCTTCCAAAACCCTTTCCCCAGAAGCTGAAGCTTACATTGGAGAGAAGGGACATTCTTCAGCCACTTTGCTGACAGTTATGGCTGTGTCCAAAATCCTTTCTTCAACAAAAGAAACCAACCTCTTCAGGCATCTCTCCTGTGGCAGAACAGACATCTTGGTCATCACTGAGAGCCCTACTAAAAATGGACGTAAATGTGTACTTCAGAAATCTGCAATAAAATGGAGTCACCAAGGGACTAGCAGCTGATTGGTGAAGCAGAAACTACTCCATTGAGCAGTGTATGTACAAGGCTTCCCACCACCACACACGCTGGGCTGCAGGCTGAGAACTGCCCTCTAAAGCAGCTCCTGAGCCACCTGCAGCAGTGGAGAGGCAGCGAATTTCTAACGCAAAAGGAATGTCGAAGGTGATACATGCCATTAAAAAACCAGAAAGACCTAGCCCAAAGTGAACTGGTAACCACTCAAAATGAGTTCATTCTTAATGAAGGCATGGGAAAAGAATAAATGCAGCTTTCATGGCACACAATTTAGGTGCCAATAGGTTAACTGTCGTATCTTATTTCTCGAAAAAAATTGAAATGATAAAATTTGTAGAACATAAGTATGGCTAAAATGAAACAACAGATGTTTTTTGATAATTCCACTACTCCATTCAGCTTCTTTCTACACTGACATACCCTGACTCCTTAATAAAGGTATTTTGTTAAATTACTAATTCTTCTGCATATGTAAATCAAAACATGGGAACAGACTAATAAGTAATACAGACACTTGAGTATTTAGATGTTAAGACTAATGACACTCATTGACAGCTAGTAAGAAAACTTTCTTTAAATTAGTATTAATAAAATTATTTTGCTATATTAATACACCTATTGCAATACCTTTGGTATATGCTGAATAGAAGCAATACAGTAGGCTTATCAGTCAAGTACAGTGAAGAGAATAGATTTCTTAATTTTTGTATATCAGCAGTAAAATGTACCTTCATGGTGGCATTGGCAACACTTTATCTATCGATACAACTTGCATACAGAAAGTTATCCTCCCAAAAATATTACTAACTCAGAAAAGTTTATCTGTTCTGTGGGCTTTTTTTGGAAGGGACTTAACTGAAAGAAACAGAAAAACTTCTTAGTAATATAAAACCTACAAATGCATAACTAAAAATTTAGAGGAAGGCACAAAATCACAGGCTGGAGGATTCTCTTCCAATCTTCTATCTCATTCTATCATCCTAAATTTTTGAAACTTTTAGGAACAAGGTAGATCCTAAGTGTTTCAGAAACACTTCTAGCTAACCACTGAATAGTAGAAAGCTATATGTTTCCTTTGGTCTCATTAACCAAAGAAAGGTTTCCCTCTTTTTCTGCTCCACAATTTTCCTGGCTTTTTCTCTAGGTTTTTGGGCCACAGATGTCATTTTAGTAGCCAAAAACTTAGAACATCAGTAAAATGAAAAAACAATAAAAAAAGGAAAAGAAAGTTAATCGTGTTCCCATTCCCATTTTATTTTCAGGATAGAGGGAACATAAACAACAACAAAAAGAATTTTCAGAAAAATGTTTCTCTCCAAGCAGTATTTTGAAAAACTATTCATTATGCTTAGAGAAAAAAAATGTTTCTTCCTTAGTATTTAAAGAGCGTGGTAATACAGTGCATTTAATCAATCCATCAGGGTTGCAGATTTTTTTAACTGCCAAATTTTTAATGCAAATCTATAGGCATCTGAAGACAGCCATTCCTATCTCCCTTCCTGCCCTCATATCTCTGTGTCTGAAATGCACACAATCAATTTCAGCTGTTCTTCTCATGACACCTTCAGAACATGGATATCAAAGAAGTTCATAAATTCATTCATCAAAAGTCCTGTGGTGTTGATGGCACTTTGGGTGCTGAGCCAGCTCTGAGCATGAAAGCTCCAAACCAGCTCCACCTGCACCTGCTGTATGTGGATCAGCAATTCTCAGCATCTTGTCAAAGCACACCCTTAGGCCATTTCAGGCACAGAACAAAACAAGTTTTTATTCCCACTGTGTAAACTATAACATGCTATCCAAAGTGTAATAACACAAAATTAAATCAGAAGCAAAGGATCAGGAGAGTGTTATACAAATGCAGGGGGAAGGTTGCACTCATTCTTGCTCTAGTTTCTTCCCCAGCCTTTTCCTCTCTTGTACTTCATATTGGGATGGGAGAAAAGCTTAGGCTTTTTTTTCCCTATTAAAAATAAAATCTTGCAGAACTCAGTTCTTGATAGACGTGAATGTTTATTTTATGATTATACTTGGAGAGAGGTGGAGAGAGCAATATACTTGATGGCTGAAAAGCATCTACCTTCGAGCATCTCATTTAATCCCTTTCTAGCTGTAGAATCACTTATCTTAATAGTATATTTAAATAATGGGTTTAAATAGATACAGGCTGAATGGCCAGCAAGTATGCTCACCTCCTCCTGTAGGCCAGAAGTGTGGGCTTCAGGTACTGACCTAAAATTTTCAAAGTGACAAGATCAAGGAGATCACACCATCTGAAAGTTAGATGCTGTATCTAGACATACCTTGAAACTCTGACCTGCATTGCTGCTTCCAGTCCTTTCATTTAGGGTCTGAAAGGATGATGGGACCAATCTCTGACAGCTCTTGCAGCCCTTTGTTCTTCAAGGTCTGCTTCAAGGCACCAAACTACTTTGGAGGGTCCATCACCCAGCAAAAGGGATTCTAGAATCACTGTCCTTACTGATTCCAGCCTCACACTGAGAGCTCAAAGGGACCAGCCAATGTTCCTACAACTGTCCTAAATGTAGCCCTACTTGTGATAGTTAGGACATCTTTCAATCCAATCAGGACTTGCCTTGAACCCATTAAATGTCTTTCAGAAGCTGTAACTGGGAAACAAAGAGGTAACTGGCTCTTACAGCTACTCTGGCAAGACTTTGCATTGTGGTTGGTGATCCTCTCGTTAAGTGGGCAAAATGGATATCAACATTACCTGGTTACATCTATTTCCTTTTGGACACATTTGTTTCATCAAAATTATACAGGTCCTAAATGTGTGTGCTCACTGAGAAGGAAGGGTGTCATGCATGTCATTGCATGACAAATGCAATTCCCTTTCTGTAATCTATTTGGAAAATATTTAACTTCATTTCAACATGCAATTAGATTAGGTTCTTATTGGACTACTAAAATCTTCAGAATAATCATCCATCTAAAGCTATTCTACAGTCTGAATTACTGGTGTTTTCTATTTTTATAAAATGTATTTGATAAGAACCCAAATAGCTTTTAATTTTTTTTATGTAACTGCCAAATCATAATACAGTAGGTCAGAAAATGCCTGAAGCAAAATATAATCCATGATATATGTGCTCTTTTTTTTCCCTTTCCTCTTGCAGGCCTGAGTAATACAAGGGCACAAGCAGTTTCACATGCTGTTCTGCATTGCAGGACTTAGTCAGAATCAGCTCACTGAAATAATTAGGGTTTTTTCCATACTCATAAGGATTAATGAAGGAAGGAAAGGTAAAATATCTAAATTAGAGTGGCCAAGACAAAAGAAGGAAGATTTTTTGGTCACTTTTTGTAGAGTGAAAAAAACTTATTTTCCAAATGGTTTAAAATGTGCTTTAATATTACTACAGACTTACAAGCTACATCAACATATGAATTTCTGCATACATGCACTCAGTATTATGTCTGTAAAATATATTAGCGTTAGTAACAACTGCTAACTGAGGCAACACTGATGTGTGTAACCCAAGGAAGAGACAGGGGAGTATGAACACATGTTTTTGTATTGCTGTCTTGTAGAAGTCATCATGCAGCAACCCAGTTCCTCTTGCGTGCTCAAAAACCATTGTTTTCGTCTCTGTATTCTTACCCTCCATATCTCGTCTGTGTTGTTTTCAAAGACTGTTGCTTCCTACAGCTCTGCTCTTCATTCAGCAAAAATTGGGAAAATAAAGCCACAAGGCACCCAAGTGACTACCCCAGGATAACTATTGACCTCTACTCAATAAAATAAGATGAAGTCCAGTTTCAAACACAGGAACACATATGAATGTAGGAGTGTGAGTTCAGCTAAGAAGTAAACAAGAAACCCTTTGTCTCCCTGAAAAGGAAAGAGGCTCAGAAGTTTCTCTCCTTAATAAGTTTAAAAGACATCTCATAGGACCAAAGAGACATCACATCAAATTTGGGGACAGCCAATTGGACAGAGGCCAAAAGGTCCCGCCTCAGCAATTCCCTAGAAAAGGAGAGCACAAAAGAGGTAAATCGCTTTTGTGAGGTGTTTCTAGCAGGGCAAGGAACTCCTACCCTGGCTTGCTTTTTCTCTGTTAAGAGGTTTGTTATTTTGCTCTTTATTAAAACATTTATGTTTCTAACACCATCACAGAAGTCATCCTGCTGTTTTTTAAGCCACCTAAACTGAGCTATTTAGGGTGCTGCTACAAATCTCGGAGCACGAAGAGATACATGTAGCATATGAAAAAGGATATGAACTGAAGAAAATCACAGAATCATAAAATGGTTTGGGTTGGAAGGGACTTTAAAGAACTTTTAGTTTCAAACCCTTGCTGTAGGCAGGAATAAAATCAAGAAAGCAACTCTCTATTTGCTGAAATTCATTATTCCTTTTGTAGACAATGCGAAGGTCTACTCCAGTGTTTAGGATAGAAAAGCCTGAACGTCACAAATTTTATTGTATGCAGTGACCATCTTCTATAGAGGTCTCCCATTTCCAATATTTAAAATGACAAAAATATTAACCAAAATAAAAAAGTCATTGTAGGAGTCAGAGGAGGTTCAAATTCAGTTGCTTCTATGGACTTCCCTACAGTTAATTTTCCTTGGCAGGGACTTAGGTACAATGCCAGGCAGATAACAAGCACAAGTGAAAACAAAATGATGCTCTGTGCACTCCAGCTGTACAGTGCTGCCAATCCTCTGAACTTTTTGAGACTTGCAACAAAACATGAGGATCATAAACCAGGAGAACTGTAAAAGCTGATGTTATGCATAAAGATCTTACCAAGTAAAAATTTA
Organism: Ploceus nigricollis; assembly: GCA_013399945.1. NCBI lineage: Eukaryota > Metazoa > Chordata > Aves > Passeriformes > Ploceidae > Ploceus > Ploceus nigricollis. The sequence continues at coordinate 221,723 of VXBC01007668.1, forward strand.
ATTATTAATAATATGTAGCTTTAATCCATGTTCATAAGATGATAACATCAAATAACTACCCAAGAAAAGTGCTGAAACTGGTGCATCACTTCAAAAATACAAAATACAACCCAGAACATGAAACCAAGATGAACTACATCATTCCAGATTACTCAGCTGCAAATTTGCATGTTTGAAACCTTTAACCTCAAACTCAGAGTAATTCCATTATTTTAATTTTTGAATACTGAAACCAGCCACATACATCTGAAGCTAAAGCACTGGATCTAAGTTCATAGAAATAACACAGTTTTGTTACACAACTAAAATCATTATATTCTAACAAACACCTTAATGTAACAGAAAATCACACATTAAATTTCTTTCTAACACTTAAGGTCCTTAGTAATTTAGACATGTACAACATTACTAAGTCTTATTTATGGTTTACAATAGGATGGTTAAATTGAAAAGGAAAAGCAGAAAACCAACCTATCTTTCAGACACATTTATACATGAAAACCTAAGCTTAAAATCAAGTTACATCTTTCTTTCCTCAATATAGATAGTCATCAAGCATACTGTGCCTTGCAACTTCCTTGCAAGTTGTCGTAGCAACCACTGCTATGTGTGGACCAATTTTACTAATAGTTCATGCAACCATATTCAACAGATAATTGTTAAGATAATCAATGTTGGTTTGGTATCTGAACACATAATATTTTAGTTTTGATTTACATCTAAAATATGAGCAACTGAAAAAGAAAATTACCTTTTCAGAAAGGGCTTCTACAGAAGATTGATAACCCTAATTTTCAATCTTGACAATTCTCTCCTTCAGCTTCCCACACAAACAAGCACAACAATTAAAAATAAAGCCATTGCAAATCAGAACCACTGTTATCTGACAATTTTAAGCTTTGCAAAATAAGTTGATTCATAAAGACATTACACCAAAATTAAACAAATCATCACTGAAATAGGTATGAGCTGTCATCCTTCTCAGTTGCAGAAGCAGAGTAATTAAGAATATTAGCAACATGCAGTCTGAGCTGCCATGTCAGCATTACAAATTCTTCCATTATGCATACAGCTCAAAAAATAAACAGAGATAATTTCAAACATCAAATTTTGCAGCTGTTTGGGACTTCAGACATCATGCACTAATAATACATCTAAACACATACATTTATATTTTCCAGTTAAATTTCAGGTCAGATCCTGAGTCTATTTTAGGACTATCAATCCTGCTTTCAGAAGGGTAATTATGCTTCATGCAGATACACCCAAGATAGAAACACTTCCCAGCCAGGCACAGCTTTGGTCTCATGGTGCAAGGATGAATGGTGCAACAAAACCACCTGTGAATGGGGTATGCCTGTATTTCACATTTCCCTTCAGCATTCCAGAAGCAAAGACCAAGAGAAAAAACTTTCCCCAAGTCCCCAGGTTCATTATGGAGACACACAGTGCATCTGGCCAGTGCATACACATAACACCTCCCAGTCCAGGGTCATAAACTGCATGTGCAGAGCTCATAAAACCTGCACTCCACATGGCTGCACATTCGGCTTCTTGCTACAGCACTTGAGTGTTCCTTGAGCCTCTACAGTAATGCCATTCTTGTACCAATAACCACAGGAATGGTGGCAGCATATGATTTTTGAACCAACTGCATTATTACTGTCAACCAGGCTAACTAGTTCAGTGGTATTTTAAAAGGTGTGACTACAGTTTAGGCATACCTTAAAATGAATTTTTCAGATACTCCCCAGCTATTAAAAAATGGCATCAGAAAATCCAAGCAATATAACTTCCTAGCTAAGAAAATCTTGATTATTACTGATAGGATTTAACACAAAATTTGCATAACCTCTAATAAAAGCTACCACAGTAAACAGACTTCAATCATCGTGATTAGATTAAACAAGAGGTCTGATAAACTGATAGAAAGTTCTGCAGTTTGTTTAATCTTTTAAAGGGAAAATCTCTATTTATTGTGCTCATGTTGTACTGGCATACACCCAATCATTTCTTGTGCACAAAGAATGCTTTTCATGAAGGTATGAAGAGTTAGAAAGAAAAATAAGCAGGGCAGTAAAAATTTGATTACAAGCATGCAACCCCACAGAGACAGGACTCTGTGCAGACTGATCTAAAACATGAACAACGACAAAAAGACAGCAGTACATTCACTTTCAGACTACCTCCTCAGTCTGCCAAAGACAAAGTATATAAAAATACTAGTGTTGACCATTATTCAATTGAACTCAAAAAGCTCTCTTTGCAGCAGACCATGAGACTAAGAAGTTGCACGGTGAGAAGCAGTCAACCTTGGAATTACATATGCTTCCATCAGGTTCCCTGAATCCAGAGAGTACTCACCAAATGATGAGTACACTCTTTCAGGACATTAGACCCTTATCTAATCTATGCTGGCAGAAAAGCTGAACTCAGAATACATGGGTAACACTCAGTTTTTCAAACTACCTGTGTAAAAAGTATCCATGTCTCCAATTAAAAAGTGAATGTAAACTTTTAAAAATTAAAGCTCAGATGTAAAAATACTATGTTTATTTCAGATAATACTAATACTAAGCCTTATTTCAGCTTAAGTGGTAACAGTGACTAGAGATGCACTCTATATGGGATGCATATTTGTACTGGAGTAACTTTTTGTACATAATCTTACAGCATTTTAAGTGACCCAGAGTGAAGTTCTTTTTCCAGTCCTCTGTGAAATCTGGGATGATGACACCACACAAAATACCCCAACAAACTACCAAGTGGTCCATCAAAGCATTCTGCTGAAAGAAATTGGTTTCTTACATCTTTTTGCACCATACTTGAACCAAACTGTCCCTACATCCTCTGTGTCTCTGAGACTTCACAGAATCAAAGAAGTGCTGGCTGGGATGTCTTCTGCCCAGGTGGAAACCATTGCTAATAGCAGATGAAGTCAGTCACAGTTCTGTCCAAAGGAGATACAAATTCCTCTGAGGACAGGGATGAAACCACTTCCATGTGCAACCTCTTCCAGGGCTGCTTTGGCCCTGCAGATAAAACTTTCTCCCTACTGTTCAAACCCAAATTACAATTTGTGCCATTACATCTGTCTTTTTGCCATCTGTCACTACTGAACAGAAATCAGCTTTAAGATCTTTGTAAATGCCCTTCAAGAAGTTTTAGGATGCTATTGGACTGTTCTTCAGATTCCTCTTTTATAGACTATGCAAGCTCAACTCTGTCAGCCCCTCCCTCGCATCCACAACTTCTCACCATTTGCTAGATCTCCAAATGGTCCTTCTTCAACTTTTCTGTCTACCTCTTGAAGTGCAGTGCCTCCAAAACTGAACGGAGTATTCCAGTCAGCCTTACAGACCCTAAATACAGGAGATAAAAACAGTCCTTGAGGTACTGCTTTTAGCACAGCCCAGTGCCTTATTTACCTTATTTGTGATGATGGCACATTTAAGGCTCTTGCTCAATTCAATATAATACACAGGTTAATTTGCACCAAGTGCTCTATCTGGATTGAAGATCTACCAATGTGATTTAGTAAATCTGAAAACATGCATAACGTGCCTCTTGCTTCATGACCCAGGATGCTGATGAAAACTCTACCAGTGTCAGCCTCCGTAGTATTCCCTGGAGTACCCTGCTTGTTAAGGACCAGTCGTAAAGCACCATTAACCTTTCAGCAGCTAGTCTTCAACACATCTAAAATGCCACTTGCCTAGACCATACCACTTCAGCTTCCAAATGAAACATCTGTGGGAGACGGTGACAAAAGCACTACTGAATTCAAAAGATCTACTGCTTGCCCTCACCTCTGCAATAAGTCATTTAAGCCAAAGCAGCAATAAGGCAAGCCAAGCACAATTTGCCCTTGCTAAATCCATGCAGGCAATTTCTGGTTGTCCTCTTGTTCTTTACGTCTTTGGAAATAAGAGTATACTCCATGATCTTTCCAGGCCAAGAGATGAAGCTATGCAGCCTCCAGTTACCTAGATGCTCCTCCTTGTCTTTCTTAGAGATGGAAAGACATTAGGCTTTTCTCTTTCACTGAGGACTTTCCCCACGTGCACACTTTTCATAGTGGTCTCACATCTTCCAGCTCTTTCAGAACCCTCAGCAGCTCCCATCTGATCCCACTTTTCTGGATATATCCAGCTTCTTTAAGTGCCCACAAACTTGTTGCTTTCTAGATATTGGCTGTTCAAAAAAATGCTGGCAAATACATAGGCAGGGGAACAGGCTTTTCCCTGAGGCAAGTAAATCATTTAGTGCTTCTCTACCATTATATACTAGCTGGTTTCCTCTATTCCGTGAATTTACACCTTTCCCAAATTTTCCTTTGCTATCAATCAAGTTTAAGAATCCCTCCTCGTTACTTTACCTGGTTTTGGTTCTCCTTTTTGCATTATGCCTTTCTAAATTTTAGTTCCCAAAGCAGTTCCTTGTCAAGAGGGTCTTATTTAAAAGACCCTAATCTTCTTGCACAATAGGATTATTTTTTCCTGAGCTGTCAGTAAGTTTTCACATCTTACATGGGAGCACTGAGGAACCTGCCACTCAGACACCTGTCCTTCTTCCCTCTGCCCCCAGAGCCCTGCAGTCACCTTCAGTCTGCTGAAAGCTTTTCCTGGCCACTTCACTGATGCCTGTCTAGATGAGTTGCCAAGGAAGCAGTCAGAAAGCCAGGTAAGCTGTGACAGCCTCTCTGTAACACCATGGATCCAGGCTCCAGGCAAACAGCAGCCCTCCCCAGATGACCGATCTGGCTGGCCAACACCATGCCCTGTCCCACAGCGGGTGAACTCACAAACCACTAGCACTTGTCACAGCATCTTCATAGGACGGATGGATCTGAATCAGTGAGGAGAGGTGTCCAGCCTGCTGTCCCCTCAGCAGCAGAGATATCCACGCTCCTCTGCCCACGAAGCCCAGGCAAACAGCCACCAACAGCGCCGGAGCCTTCTGTGCGCATCTGCCAGCCTCCTCCCAGTCCAATTCTTAGAAACTGGTAGGGGTCACCTACCAAGGTTAATTTGATCTGATAACTGGGGGAGAGAGAGAGAGTGTGAGCACTGCAACCTGGGGCTAATCCAGCCCTGCATGGGCACCAGCTGCTCAGCCACATGGCAGCTGCCTGGGGCCACAGGCAAGTGCCTACTGCCCCTCTGATTCCTGAGCGGGTCAGAGACAAGTGCTGGGCAAGGATCATAGGTCCTCCTGGCTAAAGGCTGTGGTAGACTATTTTAGGACCACTGAGATCACCACCCATCTGGCCAGCTTGAAAGACATTCGACAATGAGTTAAAATGTGTGACAGGCACAGAAACAGGAAGCAAAATTATATAAGCTTTTTTTTCCCCTTTGGAAACCAGGCTAAGTCACCCCTACATATGCATACATCCTCCATATCAGCAAACTAGTTTAACCAAATCTCAGTTTCCAGTCCATGCATTTATTTCATTCCCCAACATGAATATCATCCTGAATTCCTTCTCTATTCCTGCTTGGCACTACTGAGACCATATAGTCAAAACATGCTCTTTTTGTTTCCACATGATGGAGTGTCACAACACTTTATTTGCTCTATCTATGGATACCGGGTGTCACAACACACTATTTGCTCTTACCCCCTTCTTCCAATATGCTGCTATAAAAAGAATCAGAATTTGTTTCGTGCCTAAAAACAGAAGATGAAACAGGTGCTAAAATTCTTAGCCTTTCTGTTGGGACAGTTTTATCTATTACTGAGTTCCATCAAGGGATAATATAAATGGCTTAACAGCATTAAAAAATTATTGCAAATTTGCTACCATAAAGTTGAAAATGTAGCCTTGCAGAATGTAGAGTACTTTCCCCACATTAGAAATATTACAAAAATTCATTTAATACAACTCACTACCAAGCCTAAATGGTTTGACAGCCCATTGTTTGGAAAATTAACACCTGCCACATCGGTTAAAGTGGATTTAATCCAAGATTAAAGTAAAGTAAAATGAAGAGCAAAAATTAAAAAAAAAGCTACAGTCAAATCTACTGATTTACATTTTAGCTATAATGTAATAGAAACAAATCTAATACAGACATCAGTGGGATTTAGGCATCTGATGCAATACAAGCAAATTATATTGATTCCCCCCCCCATCAGCTGTGATTCAGATAAAGTAAAGAAAACACCAAACAATATTAATAGAAACAAAAATGAAAGTCTGTAGGTTGAAGTCCGGTTGCTCCATGCAATCCTTCTCATAAATAAAATTCAAGAACTACTAATTACTTTTTACTTCAGTATTCATTATCACATGTCATGTTTGCTGAAGTCCTAGCTAACAGCTGAAGGTTCAGGGTCATAATTTCTGACATGTTGGTTATTGCGAGTCAATGACTGAAACTTAGTTTTAATAGATACCACAAAGCTAACTAACTTCAATCAGATACTTCTTTAAAAGTCACCACAAAAGACCTTTCTGTTGCTGAAGCCAGAAAATAATCTTATGAGGAATGGAAGGCAATAGTACAACTTTATTTAATGCACTATGGGGTGAGAGGGGAGAACATAAACCAATCTGTCATTTCCTGAGGACTGGACATAAAACATGTTATCCTTGACAAGTCCAATTGTCAAACTGCAGCTCAACATTCAGTTTCAGAAAATGTCAAATTGCCTGTCCTAAAGCAATGGTAACTAACTTGAAGCTGCAAGTCCAGTACCAGCTCACTCAAGCCATAGTAACACTTGAGATGTAAGCATTAAACTTAATTGTCTGGGTTGCAGAAGACAGGCATTTAAAGAAGGGATGGGCAAATCTATCTTTCTTTTTTTCTATCTCCACTTTACTGGAGTGGAGGTTAGCTTAAATTGAATCTACTGTAAAAATAATGAAATAAATGATTGCTGTCTTCTTTAAAAAGGGAATTGACTTCTACAGATTAATAGGCAGAAAATTACTAAACAATCAGGCTTTATCACTAACATTCCCCCTACCCTCTAGAGAAGAAAGCCTCCAACTGGAACATTTTTGGTAGGTGAACTGAAGTAAATTAGGCTATATTCTTTCCAACTCTATCCTAAAACAGGAAAAAAAAAAAAGAAAAAACCAAAACTCCCCCCCAAAAAAACCAATAAAAAACCACACAAAAAAGACCAAAACAACAACAACAACAAAAAATCCCCCCAAAAAACAAACAAAAANAAAACCAATAAAAAACCACACAAAAAAGACCAAAACAACAACAACAACAAAAAATCCCCCCAAAAAACAAACAAAAAAAACCTCCAAAAACCAAACCAACTAACCAACAACCAAAAAAAACCCAAACAAACATAAAACCAAAACCCAAAACAAAATTTTAAAAAAACACCAAAAAAACCCTCCACAAATCAACAGATGCAAACTCTACAACTGAACATGAGAAATGTTATCCCTTCATTCTGGAAGTACACAAGCAGTTTTGGAAGTCAAGCTAACCAAGACCACTTGTTGTGAGACAGGACTGTGGAAGTATTTCTTCAAACTACAACTCAAACGAAGGAATATTGCAGTGATTATGAAGAAACTCAGTCTTTTTCCATCAAGAAGAAAGTCCTCCTTCTATCTTTCTCAGACTACTCCCACAGAGATGTAATTTGGAGAGAAGCAAGCAGCACTGGAGTCCTGGTGATTGTATACCTGGGTCTGTAACATCACAACACAGCAACAGAAAATACTGCAAACAATAATTAAAAAAACCAAACCCGTTGCTCTTTAAAGGTGCTTTAAAGTTGCACTGCTGGCACTACTAAACTCACACTGGCTGCCATCTAGATATTTTAGTATTAAACTAAGTACAGGTGATCCAAACTCTTCCGCATCCACCAGCATTTCAGGTTTTCACCAGCCATAGAAATGCAATCACAAGCTGTCCCTATGGATGCTGTAAGGACTCCTCCACTCAGTGGCATTTCGGATTTCCACATACGGAGAAGTACTCTTGAATATAAAGGAATAACTAAATACTTTACACAAAGAGTGCTGTCTCAATATGAATGTTGGAGACTGGCTTACAGGAAGAGTGCCACTCCCCAAAGAAGCAGTAGAGGTGATGTATTTTAAGCATCACCATTCCTATTTCACCAACCATTGTATTTCTTCTATTCTACTAAAGTTCACGGTAGAATGAATCTTATAATCTATAAGTGGTTGCTAGGATTCTTAAGACTGCCTTTTGTCACAAGGTCTTTAGAAGATTTTTAGAGGAGATGAGATGTCAAGCAGGCAGGTAAACTTTTTTTTCTCAGATAATAGAAATATTAATTAAATCAATCTTACAGGAAAAGGAAATAACTGTCACTTTACTATGTAAATATCACTGTGTTCAAATTCCACTGTTCCCTTGAATAAGGATAAAGGTTTTATAGAAAAAGTAAAAAAAAAAAAAAACCAGAACTGAGTCTAAAGTTTGGATTTCTAAGACTTATCTATTTTTCAAAATATATTAATTTTTTTAACTATTATATTTGTTTCCACTTCTGGAGTTTGCTTTTATAACTTTAATTTCAATAGCATAAAAGTTTTTTTATAATCAATTCTTGTCTATCAATAAAGACGAGAACCAGAGACTCCGGGTTTGTAAATTCCTCTCCATGTGCCACACTATGGTCATGATAGTCTCCAAGAGTTTAAGCTGCTTTCCCTCACTAAGCTTCAAAGCTTTAGACATGAAGAAGTAAGCCTGGTAAAATCTGCCTGGCAAGGAGCAAGAGAAGACGGAGATGCCAACACAGCCCCTCTGAACAGCAAAGGTATATTAAGATACCAAAGGATGAGGATATCCTACTTTAAACAATCCAACCAGCAAGAGACAATCACATTTTCCACACCATTCATGGAACCATTTTGGTTTTGCCCAGTACAGTAGTTTAGATTTTGACCTTCTGAAATATTGAGGGTTTTGATTCTTCTGTGCTGTTTGTTAGAACACAGACTAAACTGAAGAGAAAAAAAAAACTATGATTATCTCGACTTTTTCATTTGTTATTCCTCCCAAATTCCTTTATGCCCCGCAGATGCCTTCCCTTTTCCCAGAACTTTCCTCTTTAGGATTCTTCTACTCAAGCTTCATTCTGCATCAACTTTTGGTGCCTCTCCAGCCCCCAGAGACATGACAGAAACAGCGAACCCTGAGCTCCCTCCCTCCCTCCTACACCCAAAAACCTAAGGCATCACATGAATCCTGTGCCTTGTCCCTCCCAGCTATTTTTCTCTTCTGCCAGTGTCACAGCTGTGGCTCCAACACCTGGTTTGTCTGCGTGTCTCACCACGGGCAGCTAAGCTGGCACAGAAAGACGCCATTTCACCAGAAGAAAGGAGCACGCAGAGACTCCAAGGCTGCAACTAACTCCATCTCACACTCCTCCCTGAAAGCCTCCCACTCGCACCCAAAACCTGGCACTCTGCTGACCTGTTTCCCCATCTGAGGAGGCTTCTTTTACAACCAAACCACAACAACACTGCCCACAAATGTGCAGAGAACAAACACCACGTGGGCCTACGTGTGTCCCTAGTAAGCTCCTCCTAGGCTGCTGAGAGCTAGCAAGCAGAGCTCTGAGTCATGCTTTTTGGGTCAGAGCTCAAAAAGTTTTGGCTGTTTGACACAACGGGGCTACAATGTACTGCTTGGAGTCCCTGCAAAAACAAGGCACAGGTGTGCTCACTGCTGCTCTGCACTACAACCCCTCTGGGGCAGAGCCAGCACAGCAAAGGACAATTCTTGATCTGAAGCCAATGACAGGCCTGCTTTAGATACAGAAAAAAGTCCTCCATGTTAAAAAAATAACCAAACAAGCAAAACAACAACAAAACCCAAAACAAATCAAACTCCTCAAAAAACCCTCAAACCAACAAACAAAAATGCTAAACCTCTTAATGTTTCCAAAACAATGATGCTGAACATGCATCTTCTTAAAGAGGAATCTAATTAGTGAACTGGAGCATAAAGTCAAAATGTAAGCCAATGTTTGCAGCACTGAAAAATGAGAAATACGTAATTAGTGGCTATCCTCACAGTCTGAAGCCAAAGATCTGTTATTCTGAAACGGCTCCACTGTCAGTAGCTTCCAACTAAATGGAGGCAGAACTGCAACAGCAGCCTTCAAACTGAGTAGATCTGACTGCAGATTCAGGGTACGCGCTCAGAAAGGTGATGCAATCTAGACTTACACATTGACATCTCTGAACGCTCGGAGCAAGGTGTGTTGTACAAATACAGAAATGTAGCTCTGGATGTAAACGTTAAGACAGACATTCATAGGCAAAGTTAAATTAAGCCCCACAAAGAATACAAAGCATACACCCATAGAACTGAAGGCCTTTTAGGTTAAAAATTTCATCAGATATTTGTTTTTGAACTACATTTATGACAAGAGATAAATGACAATGTAAATTACTTCAGCCACCTGGCAGGCAGGGAAATTTGCTGCAGGGAACAAACAGGTAGTAAATAAATAAATTAAGAATATGTTACCAGGCTTTGAGAGGAAGGGCTACAAGGAAATGGACTATTTTCCCTCCAGCAGAGGTCACAGCAGTCAGTAGGAATTATTAGCATCATTCTCATAACACACGAACAAGCCAAGCTGCCAAATAGCTACACTGCAATAGTATTTCAAATCCTGAAGAAAATTTCTCTTCAGAAAAGGAAATTGAGCTCCTTCAAGAAACTACACTAGTCATTTCATCTCTCATTATATATTTTTCCTTGTTGGCACATCTAGTCTCGAAAGACCTCTGACAACCCTGCATTTTGATGCAGGGCTTTTCATTTTAGTGAAAGACACCAGCATAACACAATATCTTCCCAGAAATTGTTGCCTGTTTTTTTTTTTTCCTTCTGGCAAATTGAGATTGTATAATCATGGCAAATTCATTAATAGAGAAGTTACAAATGGAGTGCATGGATGCCTGAAGGTTTAACATCTCTGAGTATCTTTTCCAACTGATCAAATGCCTGAGCTTTTGAACTCCCGAAGAGACTGCTGGTTCCTACTCTCATTTCTGACCACAGAAATTCCCACAAAGTAAAATAAGGCACATTTTTATTTTTGTTTGTCCATATAACAAAGACTTACCCTGATGAATTATGTTGTTATGATCCGTTTTGAAATGGATGGGAGTTGAAAAAACTGATCTTTGAAGGAAATGCTGTGCATGCAAAATGCTGATTTGCTAAGTAGAAACCTCTGTGTCTGTTTCTCTCAAATAACAGCTTTATTCAATCTATGAAACACTACAATTTACTATGGAGGACATCTATCCCCAGACACCTCTTGTTTAAGGTGTTCATGTGTTTTTTGACAAAGAAAAAAAACCAACCCAACTAAATCCACCAGGTAAACCAGATTATACCAAACCTGGTTTTCTCCTCTTGCTGGAGAAACTATTTGCACACCTGAATGTGGAACACACTAAATATCTGCCTGCTTCAGCTGGGAAACACTACAGAGCACAACCCCCAAATAAAAAGGTAAGCTAAGTGGTCCCCCCACTATCTATTTCATATCTATTGTTTCAACATATTTAGTTGTAGCACCAAGGTTTTTCAGAAGGCAAATTTAGGATATACATTTTGGGAGGAAGTGGGAAGAAACAGTACCTAGTCACTTGCATTGGCATAGGTTGTAAATCTGGCACTGGATAGCATGTGATGGAAGAAAAATACATCTGAAACACTGAAATACTACTGCTGCTATGAAGGCTGCAGAAAACGAACAGCTCCTTGGACTGGTGTGATGAAGAACATAAATTGTTCTAAGTATATTTTCCCCATACATACACCTTGTAATGACAGAGATTAAACATTTATCAGCAATACCAAAATTTTATTTTACCTTTTTCTTTGTTTTCTCTTTTTTTGCTTTTTACAGCAAGAAGGTCATTTGGTCCATCAGTATATTTGGACTTGTAGACTATAATATTTCTCTTTCCTAAGCATCCATGTGATCAGCTAGTTGCTGCTTCCTAGTTTTCAAATTTCTGCTGAGAAATTACTAAATAAGCAGATTACCTCCTCTGTCCTCTTCTCACCACCTGAGGCACCATGGCCACCCAACTGCCTCAGCTGCAAAGTAGCACGACTGTTTGCATCAAAGACCATGTCCATCTATTCTTTTGTCCAGGACACATTCAGTAACATACCTGTTCAGGTCACACCCTGCACATTAGCTTCACCTCTGACTACCTCCCCTGTCAGGCCACCACCAGGCAGAGGCTTGTGAGCAAACTGGGAATTTAAAGGACAGGCCAGATGTCAGAGGGGGTGACTGCTTAGTGACAGCACCACTGTGGTAGCAAGAGCCATTTCACAGAAATCCTAATTTCAACAACCCGTGGCCATGAGCTCCAGGTATTTTGCATGAAGCAGGGTATAAAATATCTAGCTATGCTGAATGATCAAGGGATACAGGGCTATGTACTATGTGACAGTACACCTACTTTTTTCTTTTAACAGTATTTGGGATGTTTTTTCTTTTCCCCCTTCAAATATGGATGGTCACAGTTCTAGCAGCACATCCCAGTGTGCAGCATCTTCCCCACAGTCCGTTCTCCCCTCAGGAACCAGGGGTCTCATCTTTGCCTACACACCTGGCTCTTCATGTCCCTGGGGTCCACAGGGTAACACTTCTCACCTTCCTTGCCCTCTACTTACTCTGCAGGTCCCACTGATGGCTGTAGCTGCCAAATCCCTGTCAAACAGTGCTTAAGGGGTTGACATTTGACTTTTGGCCAGGAGGTTCACTGCTCAAGCAGCTGTTCCCATCTTTGGGGGAAAAGCAGGCACTGGATAGAAACCATATGCATTTCTGAAACTGATGTACCATCAGACAGGACACACTGGTAAGGCATAGAGCAATTTCAAGAATATGCTCAATGCTCTCTAACTGAAGAAAAAAACTATACATTTAAAATAAAATTATAAAATAAAAAGAAAAAAATAGCTGCGTCATAAAAATGTTTCACAAGACGCGAGTTATCACTAAAGAACAGATTGCAGAGATGTTATATTCTTATGAAATCCAATGTGATTCTGAAGGACTTAATTGTTTTGGAACCTCTTTGAAACTGAAAACCAAATCAATTTATACAAAAATATTACCCAATTACACTTGCTGCTGCTGACTCCAACTGTTTGGGAAATGTGAACACATGTAAGTGTGAAGTGATCTGGTCTCAGACAGAAAACTACGGAAACTTATTTATTTGAAGTAAGAGGGCCACAAAGATGCACCTCATTTACTGAAGAGGCAACCAATGATCACAAGCAAAGTTAAGAAGTACTAAAAGTTTATGTGAAAACAGAGGGAAGAAAGTCATCCTGAAGCCATGATCCAGCCCAGTTACATGTACCACCACCTCTTGCTATACCATTTCTCTTTGCAAACGCCCTCTAAACCAACCACGACTCACCTCAGCCAAGGTTCCTCTTCAGAAGCCTGACACAGATATGCCCTTTCTGCAGCCCTACTTCCAGCATCCACATACATTCACCACTCTCCTCCCTTTCCTTCCCTATGCTTGTGCTTTTTAAACAGACAATGAATTTTAAACTCCTTAAGGATTGTTTTTTAAATAACCCAGCTTTTCAATGCTGTCAAACACTCTCAGACACATTGGCAATATGGAAAAGGATGTTACAGACAGCCTCAGAAAAAAGGAATAAAATTTTTTATGCCATTTTTTTCCCCACTTGATCTCATATCTGCACACTTCCACTGCACTGTTTCCTATCTCTTCTCAAGTCCAAGCAAACCCAAAGAAAGCAGACAGCTCTTAGAAATCTGAAATGCTTCTTACATATTTCACTTGAACGTTGCCCTCAGAGAGCCTGTGGGAGGTATTCAGAAAAGCAATCTTTGGTTTAGTGATGCTTGTCCCCTTTAGCTTGATCTATTGCTGACACAGAAAAAGCGACTCTTCCAAGGAGTGGGATGCAGAAACTGGTATCTCTCTTGGGCAGTGAACTCCCTTTTGGAAGAGCCATTTTCTCTCCCCTGACCATGGGAAGAGTAGGGAGAATGTTCTCTGGAGGATTTTACGTGCATTACCATCACTCAAGACCCTTCTTAGCTACCGCTACAGATGACTCCTCACTTAGATTTCTAGCCATATTCTCCTACACCTCCCTACCTAAATCCATCACTCAGCTGTTGCTCTCTAAATATAGCATGCTAACAACTATGAAAGGTGTCTCTAAATATATTTCGTTTACCTAAATGATACTTACTCATCAGTGCCACGTGCAAGTCTGCTATTACTGGATAGCTTGCTACTAACAGAAAAATAAGGAACCTTTTCATAATGCAGTTAAGTTACAGAGGAGACAGGTAAACATAAATATAATTAAGATTAGTTTGTGACAGAATCTGTCACTGAGCATCTTAAATGGAGACTCTTCACTGAAGCTTAGCAGCTCTTGTAAGCAAGATGCCCACGTTGCAGAGTATTGTGTGCTTTTAAAATGATATCATGAACTCACTAGCCTGTAAGAGAAAGTATGTCTAAATCTACTATCAAAGTCTATTCCATCTACTAAGTCATTAGCACCCTTTCCCATAGTGCAGAGTTCACTACAGAAATTACTCCAAAAGAAGTCCAGGTTCATAGAACATGGCAGCAAGTATCGCGTACAAGCCCCTGGACAAACTGGATGAAGTCCCACTGTATTCATTCCCTGTAGAATAACACATTTTCAAGCTGGATCTGAGAGCTCTCTCACAGTCATGTGTCAGTGCCAGAAAGAAGCACATTAAAGAACTGTAAAGCTAAAAATAAAAGTCCTTTAAATAAGACAGAGCTAATGAATTGCTGCAAGTATCATAAACGAGAAAGACCAGTCAGCCACTGATTTACATGAGAGCGCCACAAGGACTGAGAGCAGTAAGAACACAGCATGCAGACCTGAAAAAGAAGTGCTGTTTAGAAGTTTCTTCATTTAGCCATATTATACACTTTGAAAATGATGACAAACACCACTTATAAGCAGGAAGACCTGTATGTTCTGACACTGCCTTTCTCACACACCACTCAGAACAAAGTTCCTTTAGTACCCTTGATGTAAAGGTGAAATTTCATTGCTGAAAACAGCATTAGGTGGAAGTTTACTGAGTGCTTTGAAACAAACAATGAAATGCATTATTTATTCTAATATTTCTTCTGAAATATCCTATGAAGTCTGTAGATCCTCTCTCCTCCTCCTCCTCCAGTGGCAGCCTTCCCATGAGAACTCCTCTCTAGCCTGAATAAAACCAGCTTACACCATCTCTTTTAACAATAAATTTCACTTTCCAACTCACAATAGCAAGTTCTGTACCTTCACTTTCCATAATGCTGCACTTCCACCCATATTTTCCAGATTTTTAAATAGCACAATTAAAAAAAAGTTCATCCAGTTTCTTTCTGCTAGAAGAACTGAAAAGAACTCACATAGAAATTTCCTTTAATTCTCCCTAAATAGAGGGAAGACTAAAAGAACTCTCCAGCTTGGAGTGAGTTTTTGGCCTACCAAAACATATGATAAATGCCATACACAGGCTTAAAAATTTAAACTGGAAAGAATATATAAGGGAACTGCTGATCTTTAAGCAGCAAGGAGAATACCACACTCTGATTGTTATTCTGCTGCCAGAACCCAGCACAACACAGTCCCTCTCTACTCCTACCACCCCTTTACATCGTTACAATAACATGAACACAGTACTGCCAAGTACAGAGGTGAACCTCTGGAGAAAAGAGAGCCTGAGCCCAGGAAGGTGGCAAAGGAGATACTCAGACCAACTTTGTGCAAGACCACAGTTTGTCTGCCTTTGTTAAACCAGCACACGACTTTATGTATCTGTCTCACAGAATCTATCAGATTAACACTCTGCTCAGAAAATATTTAAATACTGTACTTCTCTCAGCTATGGTCTTGACCCCACACCAGTCACAGTATAGGGGGGTTTATCAATAACTTTTTAGCCATTTTATAGCTATATAGTTCATGGCCTGGTCAGGAGACAGAGAAACATCCTACTGCTCCCAAACAGAAACTGGAAAAATTGTTAGAGGTACTCATGATATTCAAGCTTTACTGCAACCAATAACTTCAGGATTTGGAGTTAACAAGGTTGAGGCTTTGTTCTGGTTTATAACATCTCTAAATAAAAGAGGTTGCAGTCACTGAACATCCTTGGTCTTGCATCAGTAGCTATAGAAAAAACTGGCAGATTCCAGATGTTGGGCTAAGGAAAACACACATCTGGACCTGCCTTGTGAGGGAAAACTACTTGAACTTAACCAGGATGGTTTCTCCATTATCAAGCTCCTCTTTAGCCAACAACACCACAATTTGGGAAAACACCACAATTTGTGACATGGTTTTTGCTTTCTCTTTTTCTTTGCAAACACATGACATGAGCAGACCTGAGCCTCATCTCCAAAGAGCCAGCTGCAGCTGTTACTTACACATACTAAGGCATAATTTCACTCCTGCAAGGAGTAAGGGTAGGAGTTTGCTACAGCTAATGAAGAAGGGCAGCACAGGTCAATCACAGGAATAACAAGAGCATAAATGTTGTGATTTTAGTCCTTGCCAAGGCTGGATGTTCGTGTTTCCAGTAAGGCAAGCATGAACACCTGCAAGGGTAGCAAACACCACACTGGCAAACTTCCTGCCCCCTGTGGCTCAGCTCCCCAGTGCCATGTGCTCTAAATTAGTCGGAATGGAGAAGCAATGAGGTTTGGAGAAGATATTGCTGTTTCTGCTTGTGATAAATAAAATAATATTCAAGACTTGTCTTCAGGCAGTATTTTTCCAGACACCTACTAAAAGAAAATAATAGTACCAAGTTAAAAAAAAAAAATAAGAAAACAAACAAAAACCAAACAAATAAAAATCACTGAGTGTTACCCTATAATTTCTCTACAATCATAAAATTTCCAGGAACAAATCATAGTTATTTATTACATTACCCCAAAGTAATGCTAGCCTGGGCTCACCTGACCCCCTGACACCATCCCAGTTTTACCCTGATTAGCCAGGAAGCTGCCAGCTACCAAGGCAAGAGAGGTCAGAGTTTAGTTTCTATTTTGAGAGAAAGCATACATGCATACATGTACACGTATGATGATCTACAATTGGGAGTTTGTATTTGCAAGCAAGGGCTGTAGAGTCTGGGCAAGCACACCTAACACACCAGAAATGGGGTTTTTTTACAGTAACTGTGCAGACACCCATATTTTAGATTAAAATAGCCAACTATAGGAAAAAAAAGCCCTATATAATTTGTGGAAACATGAATGGCTTACTAGCTGTCACCCTGTAACAAACAGGTCCTAAAACAAATCAAACAACATGAGAGAGAAATTCTTCTGTTTTCCAGATTCTTAGTTGACTTTTGACAGAATTTCATTCACGAAATGAATTCAACAAAAAAAAAACCAACCAACCAACCAAACAAACAAAAAAAAAAAACCACCAGACAAAAAATTGTTTCTCATCACAGGTAGGCAGGCATCCCTTTTTGTTTGCAAGCATAAAAACATCAGAAGAGAAAACCAAAACACTTTCTGGAAGTCAGAAAGCTCAGTAAAGGAATTCAGTGCTCAGATTTCAATCACCAATTTAAAATCTGCACATTATAGAAGACAACTGCTCCTTCCAAACCACAGACACAGCGCTCTCCTGTACTTCTGCACCCAAATTCTTGTCACATATCCCATGCTATGCACTTTGAAAATGTAACAGGCATGAGTCCAAATTGAAACTTGTTCACAGCTAAGAATTATTTGTCTACCAATGCACTTTCATGTAGTCTCAGTTAAGAATAAGTTCTAGGATACACTACTAAAATTGTTATTCAAATTGAAGTTCTCCTGGAAATTGCTGTGGAACTTTTTCTTTTTTCTCTTCTCACAGCCAATAACATTTTGGAATATTTATTCTTAAACAATAATTATAATAAACAGTAATAATTCTGTCAAAATTTAAAAACAAAACTCACATAAACTGTGAAACCAGGCTGGAAAGTTGTAAAACCAGCTTTAGTGTCTTCATATACATTTTTTGAGTGTTTCAAGCAAGCTGACTACTCAAACTCTGGTTCAGCCATCTATGTTTTCTGCAAGTTCTCCCTTTCAGTTTTCATGTTTCAGTACAAAATACCTAAGAATCGATGCAAAATGTTTACAGAAAGAAGTTATAACCAGCATAAATATCACTACAGTTTTAAATTTTCAATCAAAAATAATGAAAAAAATCATAACGTAAAGGTGTTATCCTACCCACAGGCAAAGCTATATACAAGCAAGCTTTGCTCCCATGTTTCATCAAGTTTTTTTTTGGTTGCACTGCTGAAATGGGACCCCTGGAACACTCCAGCTGCTGACAGGCATTTCTTTTATTCTTTTCTTAAAAGACATTCATGTGCATGGATGGACAAGAACAAGCCATGCCAGACACTGTACACTGAAAAACAATCTAGTTACAAAAGCTGGAAGCAGTGTTTTGCCATGTTACACACTATGGCCTTATTTTCATAACACAAATGGATCCTGCCCTTCTTCAGAAGATACAACAGCACACAGAAACATGCTTTTTTCTCTCACTCCCATCAAACTCTCCCCATCTAAAAAAATCTTCTTGCTTGTGTTTTCAAGTACCACTCACCATTATTAATGGCCCAGAGCTAACCAAAGAGCTGCATCAGCAAATATTGCTGTTCCCACTACTGGAAAAGTCCATCCTCCATCACATTCTGCGGAGTCTATCAAAAATTCACATTTCCATCAGCAAGTAGTTTATAAAAGACAAAAAAATGCAATTACACATCTCATGTCATGTCAAAGGAATTGACCTTCAGCCCTACATCACTGCTGCTGCAAAGGACCCTACTTCCTTACAATACTGGACAGCTGCTTTCTCACGTCTCTCAGTGAAGCCTCCAGAGGCTAATTATCTCAACTACATGTTTGTCAATACAGCTTTTAAAACTCTACACAATGCATCAGGTTCACAGAAGGAGAACTGTAATCGTTGGTGGTCACTGCAGAGCACAGCAGAAGCCTGTTGAAGCTTTAATACACTCAGCCTTTATTCTAGGAAAAGTTCATGCTCCTGAATTCAAGAACTGGAACCCTACTCCGTGAAGTCTGGAAACCGTCCAGCAGTGGGATAGGAATGGAGATGATGAATTTCTTTTTTTTCCTCAGCACTTTGTTAAATGAACTCTATTCCAGTTTGTAAAATTACTGCGCTCAATCTTTATAAAGAAATGTTCTGCATTGTAGATTTGTTATGGTTCAGCACTTTGGCTCAGATCAGAAATAAAATACAAGCACAGTAAACAACTACACGTTAGCTCTGCCAGACAGTTTTGAGCTATAGCTCATCAATATAAAATAAAATAAAATTTAAAAAACAGACAAACAAAAATGACCAAAAACCAAACAAACAAAAACCCAAAAACAAAACCAAAAAATCCAACAAAACAAAAACAACAAAAAAAAAACATGCTTAGCTCTAGAGAAGACTTTTGTTCACAGATTAAGTATTTAAAACTTGAGGGACAAAAATAATTCCCAGACACAACAACAACAACACACATCTGTGTTTGTGTATATGCACATAAATATATATAAGTAATCCTGAGATACTTACACATCTCTGAAGAACCTGTGTTTTGCTCCCAAGAACACACGTGAAAGTTAGAACCTATTTTCTTCATCTGAAGTGGAAATGCACCAGAAGTCAGACAAAACACAACTTACAAACAATACACAAATTTCAGTCACAAATGCATACTGGCTTCCTCTGGTAATGCCATCAGCCTTTGCAGAGAAACGGTTCTTTGGATTCATTATTTTCATTCTCATTTAGCATTTTCTGTCTCTGCATCCCTCTGCTTTAATAGATTAGGAAGTTCCCTAACTCCTTTTCCTTGAATCCATTATCCTTCTCATATGCAATTTTATTTCACATGAAGTCCTTGGAAAACAGGAGCAGAACAGCTGGCTGTTTCTACATCAAAGTCAGCACCATGGCTTTAGTCCATCCCTTGAAGGAGGCAATAAGCACCAAACTCACCTTGTATATAGCAGCTGCCCAGATGAAAGAAAAGCTTATGACAAGGGTAATTCAGAAATCAGCTGGAAATCCATAACCTTGTACAAACTACTAAGAGTTTTGCAGACTTCCTCTGCAAACCTCAAATAAGTAATTTGAATAGATTTTCAGCAAAAAAGAAAACACCTTGAAGATTTCACAAATTCAGCTTTGCAGAACAGTGATTTCTTTGGTGTAATAGCTGCCTACTTAGAACAGGAATGGCTACAAGACTAAGAAATGTCAGTTTCCACTTCATCATTTTCATGTATTGCCTCTTACTGCTTTCTAGTCTCCCAGTAAAAGGGTTTCAGTCCAAAACATTGATATATGTATTCTACAAGGCCCAGGAGAATATCAGTAATGATATACACACTAGTATGATGCCACTTTACTTCAAAATAGAATTATGTACAGCATTTGTTTTCTGAGCAAGCATCCACTCAGCATTAATTTCCCAGTTACCAAGAAGGAGGCAAAAAACCAAAACAAACAAACAAGCCCACCACTATGTCATCATTAGCGTATAATTATATATTTTTTCCCCTAATTATTAAATTAGGAGCGAGGTAACAATTTCTACATACTACTATCAAACTGTGAAACCACTGAAAGAGACTCCACCATGATACAGCATCCAAAAAAGCTCTGAAAAAACATGAGAAGTCTGATAACTAAGATACGTAAAATTTTCACTCCTTAGCCTCATATTATACATTTGAAATGTAGCTAATCTAGAGTGTATCATATACAAAACACTGCAAAACCTAAAAGACTGTCAACCCACAACAACCTAGAGCAGTTTAGTTTGACAAAGCACTTTCACATCAACTGAGTGTTTCCCCACATCACCTCTGCATTGCCTACACCTTCATGAAGTTGGAAATACCATCTCTAAGTGGCACCAAGCCACTGAAGTCCAGTGAGGTGCTCTAGTGACCACACAGAGGTGTAAGTATTACAGCTCAAATCACTGCGGACACAAGGGACTGGAGAAGGTGATACAAGATGATTTTACTGATGCTCCACCATGGCTGGACCCTCTCTGCACCCACCTCGGTGGAAGTGCCAGCAGCTCCCATGATCTGTATGGATGTCCCCACTGCCCCAGCCACAAGGGGGTTCTCTGTTTCTGGCCAGCTGCTGGCCCTGGCTTTTGAAGCAGAAGGGCTACACACCATTGCTGTCCACCAGTGCCATAGAGCCAGAGATTACAGTGCCCTCATGCTTTTCACAGCCCCAAGATCACTTGTTCAGCATTTCTGAAACAATTTAACTGTAATCAGTACTTGAAGATGTTTTTATTTTTTAATTAATATCAAAAAATACACTAAAAACTCTTGGAAATCTTCTTTCTAAAATGGAAGATATGCATTAATTATCATGTGCCAAAGATTATATTATTATATTAACCCTCATGATCATATTATAGAATCACAGAATAATAAATCCAGTACTGCCAAGTGCACCATTAAAAAACATTCCTAAGCACCATGTCTACAGGTCTTTGGAACACCTCCAGGTGTGGTGATTACAGGCATTTTTCATTATATAGTTTCACTAAAACTGAGAAATCAAACTTGTCTGGCACCATAAACACACACAAATTTTTCATGAAATGCTGTTTCTCCTACAATAAACAATTTTTTTCTTTTTCTCTTTTTCTTTTAATTAAGTATTTGATATCAGGTGCTAAAATTATTTCTTTCTACTTAGGGTATATGGCGTCTCCTTTTTGTTTCTGAAACAATACAGCCAGCTCCAAAAATTCAGAAACAGTTTTCTCAGCTAACTGAGAACAAGAGAATCCTACAGACTGCAGCAAAGATGGTTAACAGGCAGAAGCTTATCCAGATCTTCTTTAGAAACCAAAGATTTATTTTTCTACAAAGAGATTTTTAAAAGTATATGCATAAACACACATGAGAAATGCACTGATTTATTTATGACCTTCCAATTAACTTTATGCCTTTTCCTCCAAGCCCAAACTTAATCCTTAATATGGAAGTGACATTTACATTTTCTGCATCTTAAATTTTGAGTGGGCAAAATGCTAGCAAAAAACCTCACAAAAAAACATGACTGCAAAAGGATTTTCAAAGACTAAGGAAAATTTAACAAGACCACCTGATCTGCACGTAAGGACTTTATTGTCCTGTTGCTACTTTCTGCAGCACCTATAGCCTCATCATCCCTTTTCATATCCATAAAGCATTAACTTCAATGAACTGTTTTCATTGGCAAATGACTATTCAGTTTCTTAGAAACTTTATGCAAAAAATACTGAGTCATAATTACCCTTTAATTTCACTCACAGCATTTTCCCCAACAGCTGCAGCATCTCCTTCAATGAAATCTGACTGATGTTTATTGCATATACTCAACCAAATACAAAATCCAGTAGTTTAGTACAACTGCATCCATTCAAGGACCTTATGCTTCCTTCACAGATTCATAGCAACACTCTAAATCCAAAGGATTTATAATTCAAATTTGTTCTTCAGTATCTGAAAGGAAGAATTTTTCACCAAACACTGAAGCTCTTGCACAGAAGTACCTGTCTTCAGACATTAAGCCGCCTCTCTTTCCTTTAAAAATCCTGGACAGTGACTGTGTCTATGAGAACAGATGCGCAGAAAGGTAGCTCATGTCCACTTTCAAGCTGACCAGTCACCAGGAAGGGCTGAGCTCAGTCCTTCCTAGAGCATGAGCACAACTTTGAGTCTTTTCCCTCCCTGTAGCTCTCAGATGGGTGTGAAAATGGCCAAAACCTTCCTGAATTACTACAGCTTGAACTTAAAAAGTAGCTTCAAATACAAAAATCTATTAATAATTTCAATATGTCATAGCTACCTTCTTGAACCAAATTTTAACTAGAAAAAAGTGTACATTAGGAATATTCTGTAAGTTACCATTACTTTTTATTTTCCAGAGATATTTGTATTTTTCCTGAACTAGAGCTCTGAAAACCTCTGAGTTGCTAGGTATCCCCAACACCCCAGTAAAAGATTTCTTCCCCCATCTGCAAAATGAGTAAGCAACCAACTAAATTTAGCAGAAGAGTACTTTTTACCTCAAAGTCTGCCTTTGCATCATTCACTGGACATCCATCAGAAGCAGACATGATACTTGCATTTACAATGTAAACATAACAAACACCAACACTTTCACTTCCTGAGAAAGCACAATACTACAAAATGGACAGTTTCCGAGGCATCAGCAGGAAGTTACACTTTCCCAGAAAATGTTAGCTCTGATTTTCTTTCCACCTCTTCTAATGTACCAGTTTACATCTTCCCTGGGACAACCCAGCCATATCCTCCAATAAATGGCTAATTCTTCTACTGCCATCCTGAAACAACACAGGGAAAACCATGCAGCCCCTTTGACATTTCTCTAACATCAAGTGAAAGGCTGCACTCACTCACATGATGTAGTTTATGACACACCCAGAGATATTCTTTATGTTCTCTGACAAATATGAATACTGCAAATATTGATTGAGAACTGCCTGACAGCTCTCCTAGAAACAAATGTTTAAAATGTTTAGAAGTGAAAGATGGACATGCAGAGCTGCCAAATGACTGGTTAGTTTTGTAGAAATAGAACCCTCTGAGCTTATCAGCAGAATCAACTATGTAATGATATTGAAAGCATCCTGTTTATACACAGGAAAATGGGTGTCATCACCTTCATCTTTCTTACAGGTAGTCAGAAAAAATTATTAACTCTAACTTACTTCCCAGAGCAGTTATGGACTCACCATTGCTGGAGGTGTTCAAGGCCAGGCTGTGTGGAGCTCTGAGTAACCTGCTCTAGTGGAAGTTTTGTCTGCCCATGGCAGGGGTGTTGGAAATAGATGATCATTAAGACCTCTTCCAATCCAAACCATTATATGATTCTATAAAACTTGATGTTAAGACTTAATTGCAAAATATTGCTCAAAGTTTAATTAAAATTTTAAATTCCATTCACTATTTGGATTCTGGACAAGAAGATAAGACAGTTTTGCAAGCAAAAATAAAACATTTGCCCATGCAAAGCCAAAAACAACAATCTTAGAAAAGGAGCAGGGCTTCAGTGGTGACATGACAACGTATCACTTAGAAGTAAACAAAAGCATTAATCATCAGATTTCAGAAAAGCAAGAAACTATGTTCTGGTACTGAAAGTTAATTAACATTTAAGATAGCATTGGGATTTCACTCCCAGTTTTCAAAAAAAGAGTTCAAAATGAGTTGATTTAAAAATGAAATAATTTTTTAAAAATTCCAACACACAACTCCCAAACACTGACAAAACAGCATAAAATTTAGTGTAATCAAAACCTGCCATGTGTATGGGATAGGAAGAGGCTGTTGTAATGGGTTTACCATTGGGTGAGTGTGCCAGACACCCACCAAAGTTGCCCTATCGCTCCTCTCCACTGGACAGGGGAGAGAAAACATAACAAAGGGTTCATGGGTTGAGATAAGGATAGAGACATCACTCACCAAATACCATCACAGGCTAAACAGACTCAAATTGGAAATAACTGCATTTCTTACTAACAAAATCAGAGCAGGATAATGAGAAATAAACTAAATCTTAAAAAAACACCTTTCCCCCACCCTTCCCTTCTTCCCAGCTCTACCTTTGCCCCCCACAGTGGTGCAGGGAGAAATGGAATGGGGATTATGGTCAGTTCATCACAAGTTGTTCCTGATGCTGCTCAGGGAAAAGAGTTCTTCCCCTTCTCCAGCATGAGGTTCCTCCCACAGGAGACACTTTTCCATGAACTGCTCCAACATGGGTAACAGGTCCATACTGTGCAGTCCTTCAGATACAACTTGCTCCAGCATGGGTCCCCCATGGACTCAAAAGTCCTGCCAGGAAACCTGCTCCAGTGTAGGCTCCTCTCTCCATGGGTCTCCTACAGAGTCCCTCTCAGGCATCCACCTGCTCCAGTGTGGGTCTCCTCCACAGGCTGCAGGTGGATCTCTGCATCCCCATGGTCCTCCATGGTCCCCAGGGCACAGTTACTTCACCACAGTCTTCACCATGGGCTGCAGGAGAATTTCAATTTTGGTGCCTGGAGCAGCTCCTTCCCCTCCTTCATTGGCCATAGTTGTGTCTCTCACATATTCTCACTCTGCTCTTCTCTGGCCACAATTACATCCATGCAATAACTTTTTTTTTTTCCCTTTTTAAATATGTTAACACAGAGGCATTACTATCATTCCTGACTGGCTCAGCCTTGGCCAGTGGTGTGTCCATCTTGGAGCCATCAGGAATTGGCTCTGCCAGACACAGGGAAGCTTCTGGCAGCTTCTCACAGAATCCACCCATGTAGCTCCCCTGCTACCAAGTCCTGGCCACCCAAACCCAATATAGCTGTTCCACCCAGGAAGGATTAATGTCTTTCAGCCTTTTAACCAGTATTGAAAGTGGTGCAAGCCTCAACATGCATCACTTTTTTTCCCCCTCTCAAACACCAGCACATGACAGAGCTGCCTGTCATTTCACACTGTACCAAGCAATAAACACAGTCAAATCCAGAGCATCTGCCAACCACAGGGGCAGCAAAGCAATGCCATGGACCACAGTAATTCTCTAGGCTTCATGTCATGCCTTTTTCCATCGTAGGCCCTTTCACTCAAAATCGATCACATCCAGGGTTTCCAAAATTAGCTGCTGTAAAAGAGATGGTAGGGGTGAGTATTTAAACAAATCCCTGTGGAACTTAGTAAGCTATGTTCTGCTCACATAATACTTTCATTCAAACATAAAATCAAACCATGTCATCTGGAAACCTATTAACAGATACATGGGAAACTCACAGGAAGCATTTACCTAGCTCTGCAGCACACCTTACAGTCTTAGGATTTCAGATTTACTCTGTTTCAAGTGTCACTGCAGTAAATACACACACAGAGCCCACTGCAAGATTGTTTTCCCTGGTACAAAAAACAACAACAACAAAACCAAAACAAAACAAATAAACAAAACCAAACATCCAACAAAACAAACGACACAAACAAAACGAAATCCACATTCCAGTACTGAAATGCTTTAGAGGCTGCATAAGCTTATTGACCTTGCTTACTCACAGTGATGACAGCAGGGCCACCTGGTTTCTGCCATTCACCTGAGACCATTAATGCAATCAAATTGTCCAAGGAAGCACATACAGAACATATCACTGCTTAAAACTTCTCTATACTAAATCACCCAAACAGAGCCAGACAACCCCAAGATTAGCTGCATGTGAGTTTGTATTATTCCCTTAGGAACCTCCAATCCAGAATGTCCATGGAAGAATGTCTAAGCAATCTGAAGGCAGTGCCCCTAATACAAACACCATACCATGTCTGTTTTGCATAGACAATTCAACACCAGCTCTAGACACATATAGCTTATATTTATATACATAAATGACATGCAGACACACACACATTTCTAAAGCAAAACACTGCTATTTTGAGTATTTTCCTAGAGCAGCTCTCCTGAGGAAATATTGCCAACTACTTTCACTACATAAGCAAGACCTCTCAACCAGGAACACAAACTTTCACTGCAGCAGTTAATTTACAGGACTTTTTATCCTATCTCTGAGAAAGACAGGGGAGAAGTAAATAAATTAAATAATAAAAAATAATAAATCACAAAAAAGTCCTGGAAAGAGTTCTTTCAATATTAAAAAAAATTATAAACAGAGAGCATGTGCATGCAGAGGAAGAGAAGCAAATAACACCTCAAATGCATTTGTAACACAAGACTTCCCCTAATGTTTCAGATACCACTAAAGAAGAGCCCTGCTGAAATAGTGAATTAATTTATTTCTGACATTCAGCTATATAGAGAGGTGGTGACTCTGTATGTGTGTGTCTATTGCAAGGTCGGAGAGTTAAACCAGTGTAAAATTAGAATAACTCAAAATTCCTTGGTTCTTCTAAATCTTTTCACTGTGAGAACAATGCAAGACCAGATCTAGTGTCTACAGCCTTACCTTTTGTTTCTAAAATGAGTAAGTGATGCTTTTATATATGTCTAACAAAGTGCAAGATGACCCTGTGCTTCACCCAAAAGAGTGACTGTGACTCTCCCTCATTCAGCCCCTCAGTGCATTAAGGAGAAAATTAGCAAGTTCAGTGAGCTCTATTATTTTTGAAATAGCAAACAAAAATAATAAAAACCAAACATTCATATTTATATCTAATTATTCTTAATAAATGTTCTGGTTGTAAATGCTGGATCTAGGGAAGTTCCTCATTTACTACAGCCCTAAGCGAAGTTAAAGCTGCAGTGCTGTCAGAGAGAGAAAGGGAAATGATACAGAGAAGGCACATCCTACCCTCTTTTATCTTCCAGAAAAATACAATCTAACCATCCTCAGATATAAAAAAACTTACTAAGTCACCTATGAAGATCTAAACTTCATTGTAAAAACTGCATTAGTTTAATAGAATTCTGACCTGTGCTACGCAGCCATCCGAAATCTTGCCAATGTTCTTTTCAATACCACCTTCAATAAACACGGTCAGCAAATAAATATCCAATAAACAGCAGTTTAAACAGCAGTCAGCTTAACCTTTCCCCTGTCTTTAAAAAATGCCAGACTCTTCAGTGTTTGCTCAAGACTCTTCTTTTACCAACGTTCAATTTGAATGAGCCGGTGCAAATGCACTGTTCATCCCCTCATGAGAGGAGGATGCATTTATGTGAAACATGAGGAGAATGCCTAATGCTGAAACATTCCCTCTGCATCCTCAATGAGATTTTATTACAGGGCTCTCTTTCTTCTATCCTGGAGTGTGTCAGCATGCCTGCAAGCATTCTACTTCTTTTATGGCCAGACACTATCTGTACACTTGTATTTACCTTTGGTATACACACACACCCCCCTCTATCACACATGCTTTATGACCCCACAGGAGCTACAGAAAAAATTATCAAACCTATCCAAGTGATAATAGAAAGCAATGACATAAAAAATATATTCTGCTAATAATCCATACAGCTAACTTTCTGGCTATTAAGAACCAGATTTAAACTCTTTTTGTTTCCAAAAACATTAAGGGCTTGAATTTTCAAATGTGCCTAAAAATAAGTCTATTTTATGAACTAGCTCTGTAGTCCTCAGAGAAAAACCTGGCAGTTCAATTAAAGTACAAACAAGTTTTTAATTAAAAATAGTTATTTTTTCTGTTGTATCAGAGATCCATATGACAAAAATGTATAATGTCTCAACTTGTCAACCAAATGAGTTAAAATCTGTATTAAAAAAGACCCCAAACAAACAAGGAAAAAAACTTAAACAAAACTACAAGACCACAACAAACTTCCTAGACCCTGCAACTCTTTAAAGAACTAGTGTAACTGCAATTATTGGTTAAAGAAATAAGACTTATGAGAAGAATGGCTTTTACCAAGATCTGTGAATATCTTGGGCTGTGACAACTAGATTTAACCAGCTTTGATAAATAATAGATGAGCCTGGCAAACATTCAGTTTTTCTAGTCCTCCACCTACATCGTTCTACAGTTCCTGATGATACATTATTTATATTTCAGGAGCATTCTCCACGAGGCAATCTCCTTCTACACCAGTAGGAAAGAAGTCTCTGTTGCAAAGATCATTCATTCCAAGACAGCAAGGAAGTAAAAAGGAAGTAAAATTTTTTTAAAATTCAGTTTCCTAATCATAATAAAAATGCATGTTACAAGCAATGGGACAGAGAAGCTGCCATTCTAAGTGAAAATTTCTTTGAAATATTAAGTTTGAGAAAAGTGCTACCTGTGGCAACACCTTTCACTATTGTCTTTGATAAAACAATAAAAGCTCAATGAAATGAAGTCTTAAAAATATAACTCACCTTGATGGGTCCTGTATCTTCCTTGCTTTTCCCATTTCTTTGTTTTTCTTTATTCTTTTCACTATATAGTTATTATGCACTACTATTAACATCGTATTTCTCATTCTGTCACTATGCCTTTACTAAAATACCGTCTCTTTTATACCACTTATGCTGCAGGATTGATCCTCAGAATTTTCTGGAGTGTCTGTTTGGTTAGGGGTGGGGGAAAGGAGATTTACACCACATATCCCCACTCACTGCCCTGGACTGACTGCCCCATCGCTCAACCCTGCAAAGAAGGGCAGAAGTTTCAGAAAGGTCTTGCACTGCTGGAAATTAGATTTTCTTAATAGCTGCAATACAACAGGGCATGTTGTGGTGAGTTATTACGAAAGTCATCAGGGGCTTTATGGGCTCACATGTCCAACTGAGAGTACCCCCAGTGTGATAAAATTATTCTGTTTAAATTCTTGATGATCCTTAAAGTTTATCAAGCAAGACTGTTGGTAATTTCAAAAGAGTAGAAAGACACACAGCTCCAACCAAATTTGTTTTAGAAAGCATTCAGCAGTGGAGTAAGATGATAAAAAGAAAATATTATGGAAAATTTTTTAGAGTGTTCCTATTCTATCTACTATTGTTGAAGCCATGCAGTTATCTACTTATCCTTTTAGTGGATAAAAGAAGATGGCATCATGGAAAAAGAGCAATCTACCTTTTTTGGAATAAAGACAAGGAACTTCTTATCTTTCTGGTTAATGCCCAATGCAACGTGTAGAGGAAGAAAAAGACATGGGAACTGCATTACAGAAAAATTATAAATTTGAGAACATAATTTTGATAACTTAAGGTATGGAAAATTAATGCTCTCCAGAGAATTATATTAATTGTAAGTTACAGACATAAATATTACAATTTCAAATGGAGAGACAGAGTAATAACCTACTAGCTATTCTTGCATGAACCAAGATTTAATTTTTCTACCTCCTGGCTTCATCCTGAGTTTTTAAGCAATACATGCTGATGTTGGCAAAGGCTGATATTAGGTTAATTAGTTATACCTAATATGCATAAGTGTTTGCTGAACCAGTCCAGCACTTTCACTGGTATCTTTTTTCCTCCCCTGTATTACTGATTGCAGTTGCAGACCCACAGTGAAGAATGAAAATATTTTCCTTTTGTACAGGCAGAGCTCCTGATTCCATGTGCACTGTATCTTCATACTCAAGGAAATGCTCACTTTGTGTGGAAACAGAGCATTGAAGGCTTTCTAGGTAGCACAGAGATTCCAATTTTTGGTCATTCAACATTTAATCACTTATTAATGATTTCCAGTATCAGCCAGTTCCACATTTTTTTCCTATTCAAAACAGAGTGTTGCAAGGTAATTATTACCTCTTCAAGTATGGGGGAAGTTGTAGGGTTTTTGTTANGACCAAAACAAACTCGGAGAATAAAAATGTCCCCTTCTTTCCTATCTGACATAGAAGGCAGATAGACTGAAGAACTTACATTCCACCTGATGGCAATATGTTGAAACCTACTGACTGCAATACAACTTAATTAACATTATAAATATAACATGTGTAAGAGGGAAAAAATCTAGAAGCTGAAAGAATGTCACCTTCTTGGTAGTTCAATATTTGACTTGTTCATTTTTATTCTCAGCTAAGAATTGACCCTCTTTCTAATATGTCCCTCACTAAATAATTCCAGGAGTAATAGGTATTTTGTATTCAGATCACTATTTTTCTATTTTGCCTACTGAGGCAACTCATCATTTCAACTGCTTCACTTTTAGTCACAACCAACACAGATGTGCAATAGGGAGTTTGTTCATCAATCCTTCTCAATGATTCAGAGACAGGGAACTGGAAGCACCACCTATGTGCACAATCCAAGAGTTGTTCTCTTATGCCATGTTCCATTTGCCCCATTTCAACCAACTGAGTTAAATCCTAAAGTCCTGTTTTCTTCTATTAACTCTCAACTGTAAGTAAAACAGGGACTAAACTACATCAGGACTCTCAACCGCTGTCAGACCAGCTGTGCTGGTTCTTTGCAGAAGGCCCCAGCCATGTCCCAGTTTTTCAGGTTACATACCAACTTATGCACCAACAAGTAAGTGAATAAACTTTATGTTCTTATTTGTACCAACCAATTATTCCACCCAACACAGCAGTTTCTGCATGTTTGTCTGCAGAAACTCAAAAGATCATGCTGACTGCCAAGAGTTGCTGTCCAGTTAACAAGAAAAAAAACTCAAAGAATAAATGTACTGATGATTGATGAGAAACCTTAACAACATATATAGCTAGCAGGGGAGGGGAGGAAAATTCAAACCATTTTCATGCTGCAGAGTAATACCCCAAAATATCAATTTTACACAGTGGATCACCAAATCACTTCTTAACTGAGTGAGTGCTCTGCCACATGTAAACAGTTCTTCAAAGAGGCAATCTTGGAAAACACTTTATACAAAGTATAAAGTAGCAGAGAAAACTAACCTCACAACTTTGTTAATAAAAATTAATCTGGTTAATTCTAACACAGCCAATAGAAGTTCTCTATCTGAGGGTATGCAGCTTCTTAGCTCTGATTTAGGATGGGGTGATTTCTTGAAAACATGAAGAAGAGACTGGGTGACAGCACAAACCAATGCAAAATGAAAAATTGGAAGGGGACATTTACAGTTCCGTTTGTGAGTTTAAGGACCAGAAATTTAAAAAGCTAAATCAGTCACTAAAATACCACTGGATTTCAACAGGACCCAGACATCTTATTCTGAAACACCACAAATTTTAACTTCTACACATATTTTCCTATCAATAAATAGAACTATTCAGAAAGTCACTCTATCACTGTCCATCTATCCAAATCACACAAGTCTCTGGAAGCATTATCATTCCACAAGACAATAACTCTATTACTTCACTTTACCCAAGGTAAGAGTCCAATAGATATGAGAAGCTGGGTGTTAAGCAGTTATAAATCAACTGAAAAGCAAGAGAGATAACAGTCTTGTTTCCTATAGTCCTGATTCATAAAGCTGCCAGCAGTGGAGCTACAATAACTCACATACACCAGGATTTTCCACTTTGACATTGACTATCCTGAAACGTGACTCTTCTTCCTCTGGCCAGTTGTTGAGGGGGAGAGGGTTGTGTTCTGGGTGGATTTTCTTTTTTTTCCTTTTTGGTTTTTTTGGGGTTTTTTTTTTGTTTGTTTGTTTGTTTGGTTTGGTTTTTTAAATTGCATACATGATTTACATAGCAAAATGTAACCTTTTTTTTATTTCTAACTCAAGTTTTCTGGTGTCACATACCTTCAGGAAAAAAAACCCTAAAAATTTCAGATTTTGAAGTCTGAGAAAACAAAGTAACAGCCAAAATTTCCTAAACAAAAGTTTTGGGGAAGTCCCACGTAGGAGGAGTGTTGGGGTGTGAAGACACTGAAAGGGATTTATGCACAAAAATTTTTTTAACATCCATCTAATGTTAGAGGTTCATTACCATCCTAGACCACCAGCTTACCTGCACATTAGTAATAATGTAGAATGGGAGAGAGGACTTCCATCCTTAACTTGCCAGACCACTGTCCCTCGCCTATCTTTGAAAAGGAACAGCCAGTAAGACACAACTGAGCCTATGGCTTACATAAAGCACTCCAAGTAAATCCATCTGCCAATACACACACTAGAAATCTAATAGTAGTGGGGTTTGCATGTTTGCACAGCTGTTATACACAGACACTCTTATCACTGCTATTTTATCTGTATTTTTTAATAAAGTGTGTGACTGTTAAATTATTGCCTTCTTCCTCCTCTTTCAATCTCTTTCTCTGATTTTCACTTATTTGCATCATTTCTCTTCACCTTTAATTTCCTTCATTATTTAACAACTTTCTCCACCACTTTGCTAGACTTTCTATCCTTTCCTTCTGCTACATGATTTCTTCTTTTCCATCTTACTTTCTGGTTTCCTTAAACTTCACTCTTTGCCAACTTGACTTTTTTCTTGTTTGCTACTGTCCATAAGAATCAGATTTGTAGACTATCTCAATATGAAAGGCACCCATAATGATTGAGTGCAACTCCCTTGTTCCTTGCAGAACTACTTAATACTTTGGACAATGCTCTCAGGCACATGGTGTGATTCTTGTCGTGTCCTATGCAGGGCTAGGAGTTGGACTTGATGATCCTGATGGGTCCCTTCCAACTCAGCATATTCTGTGATTTTTTAATTCTAGGATCACAGTGAATGTTCTGATCACAAAGACATTAATAGGTGAAACACAGTAGCATAAAATTTCTTCTTGTGGAAAATTAAATTTCCTCTTATTAAGGCAAGAGCCTAAGGATTTGTACCGTGACTGCCATGGCACTGTGCACTATCTCAATGCTGAACACATCAACTTCCTATTAGCAACCCTTCTTCCTATAACTGACATGCAAGTGTCTCCTCTTGTGAATCAACCCACTCCAGCCCCATCCCCAGCAGGGTTACAGTGCAGCAACTCCCGAGGAGGAGGTCAGTGGATGGTTACTGCTCACTTTGACGTACAGAAGGCTGGTCTCCATCACTTTTAGTAGGATATTAATGACGTTATTCTTGAACCCAAAAACGTAGGACTGATGTGAACATTACTGGCTTTTTTGAGAGCCCATTTCATTGATTAACTGTACTCACAGCTGTGAAGCTCTTTTCAATATTCAGCTTAATTATGCCTTTGCTGACGCCTAAAGACTATTACTTCTTCAAATGCTTATCATGGTCAGCCATCAAAATGTGTTTATTTTGCAGAACATGAATAAGTGATGCATCTAATCACAATGAAAGTGTTACGCGGCTTCACAACATTTTTGTTGTCTGGCATAATGAGCAAGCCCAGAATAGGCACTTGTCTGTTGGCACTGTCACCCTGTTATAGAATTTCCATTCATTTAATAGCTCTGGGCTGGCAGCTAAAGCAATCATGAATGGCCAGAAAGCATCCGTCGACCAAAGCCACAGTCCTTCATTCAAGCTTAGACAATTTAAAGTACACTCCAGCTCTCCTGCTAAAAAGATTTGGGGTTTAAAGATGAAGATTTGTAGAGAAACTGAACATCTGAAAACTAAAATGAGAAGAAATGAAGACTCCTACAGCTGGCCTGTCATTAGCAACAGGCCAATGAGAAAGGCGCTGATGGCAGATCAGCACACAGGTACTTTCCACACAGCATGTAAAAACCATCCCTGCTGCTAAGGAAAGAGTTTTGCCCTCATATTTTCAAGTGCCACAACTAAGCATGAACTCCTTTTCTTTTCTGATGCCAAAATGCTATTAATTTAATTTAGCAAAAATATCTTCTCCCGAGAGAGGAAAAGAAGAGCACTTTCTCAGATGGGGTATATTCTGAAATACTCCATGGATCATACTAATCCAACAGTGGGCAACTAGGTTTGCTCCCTTCTCAGCACAAAACCTAGTGAAGTATTTCCCCAGTGCCTCCCGGGGAAGACAGCTTGCTCTCTGGCTGTTAGAGCTGAGAGGAGCTTCCTCCACTTAGGCTGAAATCCCCCAATGGCCATCCTTTAATTTTCTACTTATCATTCAACAACCTAAGAAAAGTGTGTACATAGTCTCTGCAAGCGGCTGAAGGGAAATCAACTTCTTTTCTTGCCTCCTGGTGAGTCACAGCACTGTTAGAGATGTAAAAAAAAAAAAAAAATTCTTTTATTTAATCTGTATTTCCTCCACACTTTTCTCGAGGCTATGGATCCTCTGGAAGTCTCTGAGCAATATCAGTTCTCCTGCCCCTACTGCTACAGTACTGTATAGTAACATGGAATTTGCCTAAATTCCATATCCTTAAAATAGGTGAAACTGCAAACTCACAGAAAATCAACAACCTTTGGTACCTACAGTGAACTCAGGCAAAACAAAGTGGGAGCTCAAAGCGCTACTGAAATGTACGGACTGTGGGGGGAATATATCAAAAACTAGGGAACAGGAGACAAATACAAACATTTATGTTACTATGAAGGGCACATAATTAAAAACGCAATTAAGCAGGAAGTCACTTAAGAAGAGAATAATTCAGAAGAACATATTTGAGTACAAAATGCAATTAATTCAGACAGGAAATAAGAATTAAAAAGTAATTATTATGTTTTGCAAAGGCAGAATAACTGAATAACTGTAATTCAGTGTAACTGAATCACACTGTGTTTGTGCCTTGTGGCTTGAGGGTTTTTTTGCTTTGGTTTTTTTTTTCTTTCTGTTACTATTTTTTACTTTAAAGTTTAACTAGTGGATCCTCACCCCCCCTCCCCACCCCNNNCCTCCCCCCCCCCCCCCCCTACCCTCCCAGATCAATCAAAAGTAGTAATTTAAAAAGTTCCACTTCAGCATCCCAATATGCCTTAGGGTAACACCACATATAACGTCATGGAAATAGCAGGAAGAAAGCCAGCTATCAAATAATTGACTACTGCTCAGAGCACTTATGCTTAGGACCTGGGTCCTGGTTTCCTACAGGACAGAGACTTTCAGTAGAAGCCATAGTGCCATAAACATAATCACACCAATTGATTTTAAAGACTGGTTAAAAGCTATTGCCTGTGACAGACCAGGTAAGGCAAACGATCTGTGTTCAGGGACTAAACAAACTGAATTTGCACTTGAAATATTTTGACCTCCATCCCACAAGTGCTCCCAGCAGAACTCCAGCAATGAATACTGAAGCCCCATTTCTCCAGCCTCTGTTTGAGACTGCACATCAGCTCCTGCACGTGCCTCCCTCTTTTACACTCAGACAGGGAAAAAGATCTCCCCAGCCCTCAGCAACAGCCTCCAAGGTGTCTGCTAAGAGGGCAGGAGAAAAAAGACACAACATCTTTTCCAACAGACACACATTTGGTAGCCTTCAAGAAGCAGATGGGGTAGTAGTGAATAGTAGTGCTATTTTAAATAGCATGCAGATGTCAGAAGATGACAAAAAGAAAAATATGCTAAAAAAAAAAAGCTTAAAATGTCAAGTGCCTTCATGCAAACCAGATTATACAGGGCATGGGGCAAACCAGCAGCAGCAGCACATGAGCCTAAAATGCAGCAGCAGCAGCTGCTCATGAAGAGGAGCAGCAGTGATGTTCACCAACTCCATACACATCTCAGGATTACCCCTTCAGATCTCTGCAACACTTCCAGCATTAAGTCTCATCCCAACACAGTCCCACTTCCAGGGACCCTGGGTCTCCTTTTTACTGCAGTATACTAAACCAGAACATGCCATACTTTTTGGTTTGGTTTTAAATTGTGTCAAAAGATACTAAACATGTAGACCATCTTCTAAAGACAGCTGCTTCAGCACCAACAGTCCAGTAAAAAACAGCTGGACCTACAAGCACTTACAAATCTTGGAAATAATTTTATCACATGTTAATTTACACTAGATGCCCATAGTAAGCCAATTTTCTTCAAGTAATGTTTTTGGAGATAGTTCCCTCTTCTTCCAAAAGCC
Organism: Ploceus nigricollis; assembly: GCA_013399945.1. Taxonomy (NCBI): domain Eukaryota; kingdom Metazoa; phylum Chordata; class Aves; order Passeriformes; family Ploceidae; genus Ploceus; species Ploceus nigricollis. Next base: position 258,171 of record VXBC01007668.1, read on the forward strand.
CTAATAATCTTCCAAAAGAGAATAATGACCTGGATCTGACCAGATATAGTATAAAGTATTTCTGCAGTTCACCGCATTTTTAATTCACTTTGATGTCTGAACCACTGTAGATTCACTTTCATGATGATTTTCACAATTAGGTTTACAGAGAACACACATGCTAACCTTTTGCAGAAACGGAATTTAAAAATTAATTACCAATATGCTTTCCCACCAAAACCTTTAATATAAAATAGTTCTCAGCTGAGTCAGGGAAATTAACAGGTAATGTATTTACCTTGTTCAAAATAGAGCAAAGGAGTTAGCATGCTGGGTAGCAAAGCTGAAGCAATAAGGCCCAAAATTCAGAGTAATTATGAAGAACAGAACATTTGGAGAGGGCTGGTGCTCAGTCAGTCACATTGTGAACAGAGAAAGACAAAGTTTGTTAAATAAATTATTCATTAGCATTTAACAACTTGGCACTGGATACAATATTTGTCTTTTGGCAAAAGAACAGTGCTATGAATCCATCCACTTGTAACTTGCACTGCTGAAAAAGTTAATGCCATTTATTGACAGGTTAATTTATAATATCACCTTAATTAAAATGAGATTATCTTATCACTTTCTGCCTGAAATGAAACTGCAGCTGATTGGGAACACTGTACCTACAGGCTAATGAATGATTTCAAGCAGTTCAGTGTCCAATTAATACCAGCATCTGGTTTGGAGATTTTTTTCCCCTGTCAAAGCATTAGCCCTATATTAATTACACTTTTACTTAGTAGTAACAGAAAGTTTCAATCTTGATGTTATCGTTCAAGCAAAAATACAGATAAAATGGTCAGGACTTGGAATTCATGTAACCAGAGCAAACTTTGTATCACTTGCTGGTGTACAAAACAAGGTACGAATCTTTTCCTAGCCTGATTTCAAGAGTTATCCCAACAGAATACTAACTGGAAAAATGGATAAGAGTCCCTTATGCCCAAGACACTGGACGACTGACCCATCTACTTCTACCTAGGTCATCCCAGCTTCATGATGGACCAAACTTTGTTTGGACAAAAAGGCGACTTCTGGGTGCCTTCTTCAAGAAGGCGGCTTTTAACCTGATTTTTGCCATGAAAAAAACAACTGAATAATTCACTGAATTTCAAGATTTGGTGCAGCTGGAGGATTTGGGACAGGGAGACAGGGTGTGTGGAGGCAGTATCCTTTGACTCATTACAATCTCAGAACATGTGAGATGAATGGACCAACATTTACCTCCTGCCTGCTTATTAACACTGCATTTAGAGCAATTAAGCATGATTTCTGAAATAAGTTTTTTTCCCAGAAAATGTTCATCACTAACTCTACCTTGCACTATAATATCATAACTATACAATTAATATTAAAAAAAAAAATAAAAAGAGAAGAAGTAAAAAGTCCAGACCTGGCTTGGTGTTTTAACACCATGAACATGGGGAATTTAAGAGTATCTTATCCACATATTGTACACAAGCTGTTATTCCTTAGGAAAGGGACAGTGCCATTTCCTTAAGGCATTCTTACAGTGACACCAGGCAAGAGATGGTAATTTGGTGTACCAAATGGTCACTTGAGAATGCAACAAGTACTCATTTCTGAAAGTGATTGATTCAGTAGTTGGGTTAAGCTCTGTAGTTGCCAATATTTTGTTCACTGGTCCTGAGCTCAATATGTGCTGAATAAATTAATAAAGAAACTAGGAATACAAAAAGGAAACAAACAAAGTAAAAAGACAAAAGGATAAGTACTACCTTTGCTGCATAACTGTGATACCATCCTATATCTTTTCCTTTAATTTTGAGTGGCATTACCAGCACCAACTTGAATCCGAATACTAGAAATCTTCAAAAAATGCTTCAATGACTTTACATATGCTCCTACCTGAAAATCCATAGGAAAAAAAAAAACCAACAAATCATACTTTTGCTTCTCATGAATGCTCAATTTTAATTAAATGTCATTACTCCAACTAGATCATACTTCATTTTTCTTTCAGAAGCAAGGCAGAAAATCTGTAATTCGGCCTCCTTTTAAGAGAGTTTTAACCATGTTTTTAGGTTCCCATACACCTTTTACTTAGAATATTTCCCATGCTTCCCTATAAACTGAAGCAATTTTATCCCACCCATGTAGCAGCTCTGTGCAACTGTTGCCAAGCCAATAAATTAACAGACTCTTGGGCTGATCATGCCAGGTAATTCTTTTTTCATTGTTTCTGGAATTGATGGACAGCAGTCCCCTCTCATACCTGAAGTTCAAACTCAGCTTTGGATCCCTATTATTGTACCTACAAAACAGTTTTGATACAAAGAAACAGTATAGAAAGCTTTCTAACATTTGGGTCCCCAAGATGATCAAAATTGATTCTTTTCCTCCACTGTAATGGGTCTGCACTGCAGATTTAAAGGTTCAGGATTCACATTTTGCCAACAGTGTACCTAGAAGAAACTCAGAGTTCCAAACCACTTTTCAGAAGGAAAAAAATAAGAAAGGGGGGGTTGTTTTTCAACTTAGTATTTCGAGAGTGAATCCAATTCTCTGTCAAAAAGGACCTTTAAGATATATGGATAAAAGCCAAACTCTGTGCATCATGAGCAGATGCATTCAACCTTCTGCTCCTCCTAACCCCAAAGGAGCTCCCAATCCAACATACTTTCAGTCTCACACCTCTCTCTTCCTGCCATAATTATCTCCCTCTGCCCCATGGGCCAAATTTGGGTTCTCTTTCCCAAGTTGTGCAGGTTCTATTCTTTCCCACCCACTTCTGTTTCCAATACCCTTCTCTCCTGCACTCCTGTGTGTACATCTTCTAGCACAAGCATGAATTAAGTGAAAAAACAAATAAATGCAATGTAATATTTGTCTCACTCTACTGTAACTAAAGAAAGGAAATCTTTATCACAGGCATATGAGCTAATGTCCTAATAGGGACAGCTGCAAACACTGAATGTTGTCAGAAAGCTGGTGATTGCCAAAATAAAATATCAGCATAAACCAGCTGCTATGCCAGCTATTCCTAGCCTTGAATATGTACCTCCTTTCCTAAAGATAGATAGAGATCACTTTTCCAAAACCATAATGTGCATTGGCTAAATTAAGCAGCTGCCCGAAGGCCACTAGAAATTCTCTAGAGACAGGAATGAAAATGATGACACATCTTGAATTATTTATTAAAACTGTAATAAAAATATTTTGGAAAGTAATGGCCATGCTTGATAAACTAGTAATGACTACGCAAAACTAGGGATGCCTGAGATAAATCTCACTTAATTTTAAATGAAGCACTTTGAAAAAGTGCAAATAACTGACATGAACTCAATGGAGTTGCTCTGATATGTCTTGGAGAGCAAATCCCTCTGGGTTTACTCATATTCCAGATCTTGAAACAAGGTTTTCAGTTGAACTCACAACATGGCTCCTCCAATGGTTTGTCAGAAGACATGCACTGAAGTTGACCATGGAACACAAAGTATTAAAATGTTTTTTCTGTTCAAAATGACTATCTCCTGTTTTTCTTACTTATGAAGAGAGGAAGGGTATCCTTTATAAGGGTTTCCTAGGACAAACAATTAATTTCCTATTATTTTTTCCTTCTAAAGGTAATGGCTTTTTTGGCCATTTTCTTCTTTGAAAGCTCCAGTTCATAATTTCAATCACGTACATCACTAAGATTCACCAACAGGAGTTCTAAAAAATTTCATTATCATGATAATTAGCATACTGGTGTTCTGTCCCTTGAAGAGTGACCAAAAACACCTAACTTTTTTTTTTCCCCAGGAAAGAAGACTCTTGATGTAACAGCTAAGTCTTTTTTCCAGAAAAAACCTTCAGAATTCTGGGGGTTTGGTTTCTGTCTGGTTTTTTGGTTTGGTTTGGGTTGGGTTTTTTTTTAATATCAGAGGTTTTAAGCTTGGCTCCTTATAGTCTGGTCTTTGGCGTGAGCAAGCCAGCATCCAAACATCACCTGTCAGGCAGTTTCACCATCCACATCGTCAAAAGGCAGGGTGGGAAGCACCCCTGATAGTATCTCAGGTTGGACAACCAAATACAGAAACTCAGAGAGCAACAGAAGAGTAAAAAGAGACTAAGTAAGGCCTGTCATCTCAGAGTGAATGAGTGAATTGCTTAGGTTTTCTGGAGTGTCCTGCGCTTTTCCATTGCTGCACCCTGTGAATCCAGTACAAGCATGCATGCCATCTAGGAGATGATGACCTGAATGAGAACTCTCATTCCTTCCTCACAGTTGTACTGCCCCCAGCACAGCCCCCTCGTGGTGGTCACACATTCCCAGCTGCCTGGGCACAGTCAGCCCCAGCTGCAGGAATACTCTTTCTCCTATTCCCTGCCTCCTCTAAAATCCCAGCTGCCTTGCTTCCACTTCACCATTACTTGCTGCCTCTCTGTATTGCCTTCCCTCATGGTTTACATTGGTTATTGTGGGAGATTCACAGGTTTGTCTCGTAAAGATACAGAGATGCTGATGAAATTAGCAAAAACCATGATTTGGGCCACTTGCTCATCTTGCACCTGGGCTTGAGCTGGGTTTAACCGCTGAATGAGGTCTGGGCTGGACTGAAGGCCTCACAGCCTGATGTCATCTCAGTGAAGCACAGGAGAGCACCCATATCTCTGTGCCAGCCATTACCCTCACTCTCCCTCCTCCATTCATAACAAACATTGCAACAAATCTGGTCCTTCAAGGAGATAACAACAGGAGTAAAATTCTGGCAGATGTCAGAGGGCCTTCACTGCCACTTCAGCTGAGAGGAGGAGGATACTGAGGTGTTATGGTTTTATGCTGTCTTTGTTTCAACCATTAGCTACAAAACTCAGTTTGTCTGAAAGGAATGAAAAACTCATTATTCATCATTTAATTTATATATTAAAAAAACCACATCAACAAATATGAAAATAAGAAAACATCTTCCCCCCACCATCTCTGATTGCAGCAACAGGTAAGCAATCATTTTTGACTAGTAACACTTCCATTTTTCTAAAAAAATAAAAAATTGAGACTTGAAATCCTCCATTAGGGAGGATCAGAATACAAACAAACTTCACAGAAAATGTTCACTTGACAGGCTTGCTCCTCGCTCTGCCCTCCAAAGCAGGGACACCTCTTGGGTAAGATTTGTACCTCTAGCACACACAAGGACACGTGTATAGAGCACTACATGCTCATATTTTCAGGTTGAGTGAATTTATCACCAGCAATCTAACAATAATCTATAACCTGCTGCTTCAAGAAACTGCACTTTGTGAATCTGTGATGGTGAAAGTTCTGATTCAATGTACCAGACCTATAGTGTTGAATTGGTCATAAATCAGAAATTAAGGCCAGCTGCACCCCGCCCCTCTGATGTCTGAGGACAAGTTGGTACACAAGGGGGGTTATTTTCTGCAAAGTTTCATACTCTTATCACAACAGTTATATAAGGTGTGAGTTATACCTTATATAAGGTGAAAATATGCTGCTTATTTTGACAGTTCAAGAACAAATAAACAAAAAAAAAAAAAACGCTGGCAACTGAAAAAATCACCACACACCCCCTCAAAAAATAAGGAACAGCAAAAATAAAAGTGCATATATCAATGAAGAGAAACCAGGAATCATGTTTCACAGACAGCAGAAGATAGGAATCCTATTTTAAACAAGAATTGAGGAGCCAGAAGTACCTCACATTAAACACGGGAATTGAAAACAAAACCCATTAGAAGCAATCCAGCCTTCACTGAAACATACACACATCATCATTACCAATAATAATTTGGCTCTTCATGTGTAATCACTGCATGCTAGCCTCACTTTATATTCATAAGGGCCATTAACGTCAAGAGGAATTGTGCACATGGGCACCACGTTGTCCCCGTGCTGCTCCTCAGTCTGCAGCCTGCTGTGCAGAGGAAACCACCTCTGCTGGCCACTTCTTCCCTCTCATCCAACTCAGGAATGGAAACAAGGAAAATGCTATTGCTTTTTTTTTTTTTTAATACTCCAATAATTTTGTACTATTAAGAGCACCAGAAAGCTAAGTTGTAACAACCATCTGTTCACATAATGCTGAATTCAAACCAGCACATACTGGAGGCACTGCAAGGACAGAATCCATCACAATCCCTGCTTCAGAGTCTGATGATTGATTTCAGAGGTTATCATCATCTAAAAACGGCCACAAAGATTAAGGATTCAGAAAATAAATTTTAAAAAACCCACAACCTGCTCCCCCCCCAAAAAAACCCCACCACACACAAAAAAAGCCTCAAAAACAAACCAGCCAAAAAACCCAAATCAAAATAAAACCAGAAAAAATTTAAAAACCCACCCAAGCATTAATCCACCATACTTCATTTAGGAAGCCTCCCCTTCTAATTTCCCCCAGCAGATACAGGACCAGGGGAAGCAGCATAATCTGCCTCCCCAGCATTTTGACAATATCCTCACAGGATGAAATTTTCACAAAGGACAACAGTCAATCACTGCAGTGTTGTAGCAAAGGTTCAGACAGAGCACATAGCATTAAATCATTCTCATGAACACATCAGTTTCAAAGTTCATCAGCTACACGGGCATTATAACCCTCAGCTGTCTGAGACACAGAAATAGGGAAGTCTGACTGAAGTCTACTACACACAAGGTTGAGCAAAACGTTGAAATACAAACTTGTTACCTTGCCCTTAGTAGCTCAGATGAACCACAAAACTATAGCTTCCTTCATATAAAAGCTAAGCCACCAGGGAGCTTCCAGGAACATAACTGAAACACTGAAGGAATTCATTTTACAAAGCTGTCTGCAATGAATAGAGAATAAATTATTCAATTGGACCAATGCTTTATTTTCAAGTATACTTTATCTTCTTCTTTTCTGAGTAGAGCATAACAAGTCAGTCACTGTCAAGCCACAAAGGTACAATATTTTCTTATTGGAATAACACAGGCAGAGATATTTCTTGAGGTGGACTTATTTCACCCTTTTGCTTCATCCTAAAACTATGTCAAACCCAAATCTATCACTACAGCTACCAAATCTAAAGTGAGAGCTCTCACAAGAACCTACAGAATTGTAAATTCCAAATGGTTTTGCTTTATTTAAAAGATCACTAGAAAATGCTTGCATGCCTAATCTTTATTTCTCAGGTTTATTTTAAAATCCTGCATTGGGCAATTCTTGCATACATTTATAACATGTTGTCAGTCCCTCATGCACTTCCTACATTCCTCTTACAGAACCCCAGGTTGGTATATACATAATCTCAAGACACTTATTTATGTTTTCCATTCCACAGCAATTTTTGATTTTGCCATCTTCCTTGCACTGATCTAAACAACATGCTTTTAGATAAGGACATAAACGTTGCTTGTCAATGCCCATTATTTTACTACAATTATACAACTAAGAAATATTTTATTACTTTATCATATTTTTTATTACTATATCAAGTATTATGTGGGATAAATATAAGTTCTGTATTTTGCAGGACTATGGTTTAGTCTTCTATTACATTAGATCTTATTTTCATAACATACTTTATTTAGCAAGTCGTTTACTTAGGTCATGAGGATTCAGCAGGAAGTCACCAAGCACTTCCATCTTGTTAAACAAGATTCCATCCCCAGCTGGAGAGAAAAGGGAAGGGCACAAGCAGCTAGAGGGAACAAGTCTTCCACATGCACGAGAATGACTGCTTTTCACTGCAAGCCAAGATTGGTTCCTGGTTTGACATCTGTCCTCAAACCTTTGCAGAATTTCCACATCACTGAACATATTTAACTTGTCTGTAGTTTCCATCTCATTTTACTGGGGAAAAAACCGTACTGCCTGCAAAAATGAAAGAATGGGGAGAAGACAGGTGTATGGAAAGGGACCACCATCACCACCCAGCCTGTATGGAACAGACAAATCCCACTGGAACTACAGTGGCCTGAGCTTCTGCATTCCAAACATGCCATGCTAGCCCATCCTCCAGCACAGCATCCTGGTCCCAGAGGTCTGGAATTTAAACACATCTAAGAGCATCTTTGTTACTGTAAGTTTCAAGCTCCTGCCCCTTGAAAGGTTACTGAATGATATACAAGACTGACTAAATAATAATCAAGATATAATTGGATTTGGAAAAATCCATATATTAAAGCCCTCAGAGCTTTAGCAGTGCATAGCTCCTCTCCTCTGCCAAAAAAAAAAAACCAAAGCCAAATCTGTCCCACTTATGCAAAAAAAGTACACCACAATTGCAAGTTAAATGTTGTATTTTGGTTTTTAATTTGGTTTAAAAGGAATTCCCCATCACTAAGGAAAACTATTAAGTATTACAGCAAAAAAATGCAAAACACTGTTTTATGAGTTAAAAATGATCTTTTGATCAGTTATTTCAGCAGACAAAATTACTCTTCACTTCCTGTAGAAATGAGACAGCCGTTAAAATTTTTCAGCTGCTTCTTCACATCAGCATGTGGGTTACTATGGAACACCAAACACCATCATGGACAGATCACACAATTTCACCCAGCACCAGTGAAACTGTCTCTGTTTCAGTGATAAGTCATGTCTGAAACCATTTTTAAAATGTAAGAAGGAACTGCTACTGTTTTAATGCAGCTTGCACAAAGACAGATCACCACTCATCCTTCACTGGCATAACTGTGACCTCAGAAAGTACTTTTTAAAAAAAGCTATTTTTAAGTATTATTTTTAGGAAGCTAGTTTTTGAACTCCCGTTGTGATACAGTCTTTAACATAGAACTAGTCACTAAACAAATCTATGGAAATACATCTCTAAAAACACTCAGTGTTACAGATTAGGTAAAATTGTAAAAGGCTACCACAAAGATCTTTCATAAAAATACCATTTCTAGAAATATATTTCATGAAAATATATTATGAAGCACTGATATTTATGACAGTATTTCTAATAAAAATGTTATTTTTATTTTATAGCAAAATATTATTCATTCAGTCATTCTCTTTGAGTTCAGAATTTAACATCTTTAGTTTACCTTTCTGTGGAACAATAAAATTTTGATAGATACATTCCACACTGAAAACATTTTGACAGTTTCAGATTACTGCTTCTCTCCTCAATAACCCATTAAGTGTTTGTTTTCTAATCACTTTTTTGTAACCTACTCCTTATACAAAATAAGGTGATAAACCCTAACTCACACCTAGGATTAGAGTGCTGAAGAAAGTGTAATAGCTATGTATTGCAATTGCTGCTCTTTGAAAAGGAAAATGAGGATCAAACACATTAAATGGAATCTCACTCATCAGAGAAGAATCACTGCCCCAGAAGGTGAGAGATTCATGAGCAAGGCTCAGGATTTTGAAAGCATTATAGAAGTCAGTTGTCTAGATACTGATACCCTTCCACTTACTTGAAAGAATCACAATTACAAAGGAATAGGCAGGAACTGAGTACTAATCCCTGGGAGTCGATTCCTTTGTAACTTTCCTCAAACATCAACATATTAAATAAACAACTATACCCAAATCTCTAAAAAAATGGAATGATCTCTGCTTAGTTCCCTGCCCTGGCCCAGCCCCAGCACCACAGGGGATGACAAATCCTTTTCTGCCGGGCTACCACCCTCCCTGCCCAGGCCAGCCCTTGGGAGACACCTGGCCAATCCTGCTGTGTTCTGCCTTTGCTTTAGGGATGGCAAGCTGCCTTCCAGATAAAAATATGCACAAAAGTGCCAACAGATACAGACTTGACTTTTGAGCAACCTGGTCTAGTGGGAGGTGTCCCTGCTCCTGGCCGGGGGTGGTTGGAACTGGATGATCTTTAAGGTTCTTTCCACCCCAAACCACTCTGTGATTCAAGTCAGAAAAAGTCTGCCCATCACGTCTTCCTCTTAGTTCAGCTATATGGCTATAAGCCTTTTCTATTTCAGAATTGCAAAGCAACTGGTTTGGTATATGAAAAGAGGATCTGGATGATAAGAAAATAATACATCTGAAATGTTGACCTTGTTAGTATTCCCATAAAACAAAGCCACAATTCTTTTAAAGACTAATTAAGGGGCAATGAAAGGATGAAAATAAATACTTGTTTAGGAGAGTTATAAAGGGTTAGGAGCGAAACAAGGTTTCTGCCTGAAAGAAACAGTGAGGGGCAACTTCAAAAACCAAACCCTTTAGTGACACTGTGACTTCATTTTAAAGGAAACATGTTAGCATTGTTCTCATAGAAATAACAGCACAGTTTAAGCAAGAAATTCAAGCACCACAATCACTCAGTGACTCAGCTAACCCCATTCAATTCAACAATGATGACAGCAAACCCATTATGAAGCATGCTAATAGCAAATTGCAGTATGGATGAGGAGAAAAGCACAATATTTTACCCTTGTCATCTGTATTCAGGTCTCTGACAGAAAGCTAGTGAATCTACAAAAATAACAGTACTTATGTAATTCGTAAGTATTTCTGTGTCAGGTTTACTGAGGACAGGTGGCTTTTAGAACTGAGCTTCAGAATTTTTTGCAGGGATTCTCAGTTTAAGTAAAAGTTTGAAACAGCCTCTTAGTAATACATACAGTAATACATATAGCCTTCAAGTGAAGCAGCATAGTATATATAACTTAGCACTTTTAATAGCTCTAAGGGTATGTGTTACATTAACTAATAATGTAAAAGTGATCTATTAAACACAAACCAGCTCATTAAAGGTTTAGAAGACCAACCACCTTTTTTCTTTGGTGCATTGTACAGAGGCTACTAAAATGAGGCTCCTTGCCCAGGATAGAGTCACTGCTCAAATGGAAGTTAGTACTATGCAGCAATCAAAAGAAATTATAAAATGATTAAGTAATTGCCACCCTCAGATATAAGACTGCAAAGTGAGAGAGGATGCTGTTATTTCAGAATGTATGTTACTTGGAAATGCAGCAGCTCATCCAAGTTACACAGCCATGTAATAAATTGTGAAAGCAGAAAATTTAATCAAAATTCTGACTAAAAGAAGTAGATACTGCATTATGTTTCACACAGCAGTAGTAAAATAGAGATGGCAGATACCTTCATCTATGTCCCAGAAAGCTAGTTATGCATGATATAATCATTCATATCCAAATACAGCAATGCTTTTTAGACACCTATTTTATTTTAGTATGATGTTGTAAAAGACAATAAAAACATCTATTTGCAAAGTAATGCAGGTGTTTGCATATCTACATCCTCTCAGTGTGGGTATATCTCAGAATTAACCAGATTTTATCCTAAAGTATCTATGCAGAACCTTGTCTACGTGTTTCTTGAAACATCTTTGTCTCCCACCACAAAGATAACTCATAGTAATTCAGCTTCTGAAAGCACAGACACACACTCGAGCCCCCTTAAAAATAAAAAAAAAAAACCCAACCAAACAAAAAAACCCACAACCAATCAAAAAAACTCAACAAAATCACATCAAACCAACCAACCAATATTTTGTGATCAGGTAAAATAAGCATTGAGAATTTCTTTCCCAGTAACCAGGTTGCAATGTCCTTTCCTAATCTGGGCTTCAGTTTAAACACTTTGTCCTCTCAGTTGGATTCATCTGTCTAATCCTTATGCTTCTGGGCACAGCTGATGGGCACTATCCTGCGTGACAGTGGAGACCAAGTCCTCTCAGACTACGCTTACAATATACAATATTTTACCAATATTTATACATACCTTTGCTCTGGCACAAAGGTCATAAGCAACCTAAACTTCAACCTAAATCTAACCCCACAAAATACCATCTTAATAGGAACTGTCCTTGCACTGACCACCTTTATTGTTGCCATGGATATTCTCCTACAACTAATTTTTTGGTTGTTTTTTTTTAATTAAAGAGGTTGGGTTTTTTGTGAGGCTCTAGCAAACAGGAAGAGCTATCTCGTATTCTTCCTTTGTTCAGAGAAACGATATCTCTTGCCTCAGTCCCTAGTAAAAAGTTGCCATCTCCATTAGGCTCAAATGGAAATCCCAAGACCCTCAGAGGTACACCACCATGGATTGCCTGTTTTAGAGATGACACCTGCACTAGATTTTTCTGTAAATAATTATTACTTAGCTTTTCTTCTACAAATACACATGATATATGTTAACATGGTTTCTGGAAATGAAAAATACAAAAATGAAGCAAAATGTGTGTAAATACAAAGTCATTTTTCAGATGTTTTCCTCCAGAGGATGATTCTTCCATCCCAGCATGTTCAGCTGCTCTCCAAAGTACAAAGGAACAGGAACAAAGGTACTGAAACATTTTTATGTTACATGGTATTTGTACTGGTTTTTCTCATTTCTGCAGCATTATGTGACAGACTAAACCAATTACTTGTCACCAAGAACCAGAGCTATGATCATTTGTGAAACTGGCACTTAAAGGAGAAGGGGAAAAGCTAAAGCAGCTTTCAAACCTTTATATTATTTTTTAATGGTTGGATAAAAAAAAAAAACCAGCTACTGAATCATAGTCCACCTCTCAGATAACCTGGAAGAAGTTTCATGGTTGGCCTTCAAGAAATTCCTACATGCCTGTATTCATTTCCTACCTTCTGTTACTAAATAATCCTTCAGTTTCTTCTCATCTAGAGCCACCTCCTTTCTTTTGGGAGCTCTGCACCCCTGAATTTCCTTCCATTATTTTCCACTCCTCTTTCTCTCGTCCTCTGCCTCTTTCAGCTTCTGCTCACCAGAGCCAAGAAGGAACAAAGGCATCACGCCAGGGGCACCCACATAACCCCCACATGTGTAGGTACCACCAATGCAGCCCTCAGAAGCTGTTTCTGAGCACGAGAAGCTGGGTACAGAGGCAGGTGGGCTCTGAGAAGCCACACAGCCTCTCAGGGGTTGAAGGGGCCCCTGGAAGACAGCGGGTCCCAACTCCTGCTCACTGTCAGGTCACTGATGACTCTCCTGGCTGTGCAAGATGAGGCCTCATAGACCAGCTAGAAGAGCCATTCTGTATCTTACAGGATGACCAATTAAAGTAGTGGCCACTTTAGCTAAGCATATAACTGAGTAATTTTTCATTTTAGTTAAAATGGGGATTTTCACTGTGTCTTCCATGTTCAGCTGTATTTCACCATACTTTAAAAGTATTATTGTTGATGTCAGAGTACAGGAGAACACAGAAATAGGCACACCTTTTCTCAGCTTTTGATTAAAAAATACAGTAGAATGGATCTTCATTAATTCAGATCACACTAGTAAGACCAACACTGAATTATTGAATTATGGTGAACAAGTTCCAGAACAAACAGCATAAATGGATTCTTAACTTCCAAGTGTATTTTGCTCATTTATGCTGACAGCTGTAACACAACTATAATTACTTACTACACCGAGTAAATTACAACCTTTTTAAAAAACCCTTCATCATAGTATCAATCATTGAACTTCTCCTGAGTAATGCTGAAACCTGTTTTTCCATTATTTTTCTTCATTTTCTCACTTTTTCTCACTTCTAAGTGAGAAAATTAACAGAAATGTTCTGGCATATATATATAGCAATGGCGTGGTGGGAAAAAAATCATTTGTACCAATTTTCTCAGAAGAAATTTTCCTTCTAAAAATACAAGACTCCTCATACTATGCTTCTTCCATGAGATGGCAGGGTTTAGAGGAGAAGAGGAGATATACTGGTATGCTAAGAAGATTGTTGTTAGCCTGAGTATAAAATTTATGCCTATTTATCCCTTGGGGCCTTTCAGGGAAGTCTCAGATGGGAAAAGAGCACAGAATTGTACTTAGGAATAAGTAACCCTTCACTAGTATTTGAAGGTATGTTTTCTTTTGGCTTTTTATTTGATGGCAGTACTTCACCATCGCTCAGAAAAAAAAAAGAGTAAAATAACTTGAATCGTTTCCACACTTTCAATATAACAGTAACTAAAGATATAAGCCCACATCTGGCTTGGACCAGGACAGCACATTTGGAAGAAAGGTTCCAAGCTGGTGGGAAACCACTAACCTAATCTATTTAGAGCTGGAGAAAGGTCACCTTCTTCTTTGTAATCCAGGCTGAAATGAGCCAATGGAATCAGTAAAACTCAACCATGCACCTTATGAAGAGTAACAGTTGTATACTTGCATGTATTTTGGGATAAATGGTTAGTTAAGGAATGGAACTTGTAGACCAAACTCATTTTAAAGAATTGTCATTGCTCTTCTCACGCAATGATGACCAAAATATCTGTAGAATTGAAGAAAGATATACAGATCACTTTTCAGGCATTTCGAAAGACAATGTCCATGAGCTTCATGGGGGTTTTTATGATCCCCTTTTGAGAAGCCAGAATTGATTCTACTGGAGCAGACAGACTCACAGTTGAAACACTAAGTTTCTTCTTCAAGTGGTGCTAGAAAATGGGTCTATGCAAGTCTTAACATGCTCTAATGACAATGACAACTACACTGTTTAATTATATTTCTCTATTACCCTCAAGCCCAGAGCACAACCATGTAATTTTTATGGAGCATGTGTATAAAACACAGTGCTCTAGCAGAGCAAACCTATACTACATCAGGTTATATAAAACTATTGCAACTTCAGCATTAGAATGCACAGGCTAGAGAGGAGGCCTTCCAGAAGCAATGCTGCACTTTGGATCGAAGAGGACTAAATCTTGGAAGGAAGGAAGAAATGAAATCACTTCTAGTGAAGTTACAAGGGACCCAGACTAGTGTAACAATGCTGCCTTCTGCTTAAAAGCAAAAATATAGGAAACAGATGTTCCCGTGTCCCTGGAAATTATGGGATATTTAAAATAAAAAAAAAAAAAAACCCATCAACAAATAAAGCCCTTCTGCCCCTCCTAGGCTGCCAGACAGAGAGCTGGCAGGTGCCAGGAAGCAATGGTGAAATGAGATGGAATTGGAAAAAGTTCCTGCCTGCATCTATTTCCTCAAGACAGGATCAGCTCTGCCTATATCATTCTGACAGTTGTCTTAACATGTTCTTAAGGACGAAATGTCACCTGGAAATGTAACAGAGTACATGTACTCCATCACTCAGCTCGCTCACAGAAATGCAGGGCAACATCAGACTTATCAGAACTCTGCAAATCTTAAAAATTCACAAGTAAATGGGTGACAGCTAGAAGGAAGTTTTCTAGCTACACTCTGCTTTGTGTCACCTAAGGTAGTTTTCCCTGCCATATTCATTACATGATAGCAAGAGTCATACTGGGATTTTAAGAGAGGAAAATATCTAGTGCATCTAATTTTCTTCTGAAACACAGTGATAGACTGACTTGGTTTAGTGTGATTTGCTTTTGATCAAACTGTTTTCTTCCATGAATCTTGAAATAGTGTAACTATATCCCACCAATATTTTTGTCAAAGAAAGTTAAGTCTTCAGCTTGCATTCCCCCTGAAAGGGTGAACACAAAAACCAACCAACCAACAAAACAA
>VXBC01007668.1:273649-354792 GCA_013399945.1 Ploceus nigricollis
AAAGGGGAAAAAAAAAAACAACCCAACAAAAAAAAAAAAAAAAAAAAAAAAAAAAAAGGAGAAGCAGAATGATATTCATTCCTTTGCACACTTTCCTTGGCCTTTACCAATCTTCTGGGACTTAATAAAATGAGAAATTCCAAAAAGCTGTATTATCCCCAAAAGTAAATCCTTCTCCTACACAAGCAGCCACCACACATGCACCATCATGAGAACCTCTGTCTCAGCTGTCAGCCACTGCATACAATTTGGTATTTGATTTGGTATTTGAAGTTACCTACAGCTCTTAAGGCAAGTATGGCTAGCAGTGACCTGGAAAATACTTCTCGAGTTCATATTCTCCACAGAGGAGCTGACTTTGTGTCACCTTCTGTAAACTACCTCCTTTGCTTCCTTTTATGATCTATGCCATTATATACTTCTGTACCTTTGTCATACATTCCAAAATGATCCATTACTGAGACATTCCATATGCAGTGCACCTTTTCTCACATCCATTCTACTTCCTCTTTTTCTGTGTACAAAATCTGTGCTTGTACCACTTTCTGATGGGTTTTTAATTTTATGAATTTTAAGAAGACTTAAAAGGAAGCCACGATACTGCCAGAAGCAGTAATGACTTCTTCACTTCCACAGAGTACTCTGTTTTACTTAACACCCACTGGAATATTTGAAGGTTTTGGGAGACGAGGACCCAGGCATCATGGTACTAATGTAATTCATTTGTCTTTGTGAAGGTCAGCAATTCTTCCCACATTACCGAAAAATACCGCAGACAGCATGTAATCAAAAGCTTTGTTACACAGCATTTCCCAATAGCTGTAATATTCTATTGTCTGCTCCAAGATGACTAAAAAAAACCACTATCCCCATCTCCTACAGATACATTAAAAAAGAGGTTTTAGTCAGCATATACAACTGCTCATCTTTGTGTTCTGAAGTCCACTGAAAGATAGTACCATTTGCAGTGCTTTTACAGCTTAATGTTTGGAGAAGAAAAATGAATTGCTGTTCAGAAGATTCCTGAAAAGACCCAGAACCAGCACCTTTCCGTCTTTTTCCAATGAAAATACACCAAGTGTAGCATTTTTATTTCCATGCTGGCAAAAGTATTAAACATTGAGTTTTAAATTCTTGCTTTGGGGGATTTCTCCAGGCTTAGTGCAGCAAAAACTTAAGACTCATTTTCCCCACTCTTTTCTTCTTTAATTTTCAGTAATCACTGCTCCAGCTTTGGGTCATTCAAAAGAGCAATGTGTTTCTGAACAAGAGCTCACATTATTTTTTTGTTTATTACAGCTAAAAAGTAATTCAGTGATACCCAACACATTAGCGAATATTGACTAAGTGCAATTTAATGAATAATTGCTTGAGAGAAGAAAATCTTGTATTTCTGAAATGCAGCAGAAAGTAGCCCTTCATTTCCATTGTTGAGGACTACAGAAAGAGACTCAGTAGGAAATAAAGTGATGTTTAGAATTCCTGTGTATTCAGGAAGCATCTATAATAAATATTTTAGAATTACCTGAAATAACAAAAGATCCAGCTATTCTGAAATGTTTTTCACAGAAGTCAGTAGACAGACACACACTGTAATGCCTGCAGAATTTTTCCCCAAGAGGTTATATTCCATTGTCATCATTACCAGATGTTTCTTCTTCACAGATTCTGGGATCAAAAATCCCCCTGTGCATTTCCAGATACAAAGCAAATTTTCTTTCTGAAGCTTCTTTCTCTCTGCCCGGCTCTCACACTGAAGCGCACCACTATAACTCTCTAACTCCTGAGACTTAACAGTTGTAAGAAAAATACCACTACACCCAGAGAAACCTGGTAAACACCATAAGGGCATTCTCCTCAAGCCAGTATTGGCCACCTGAGCAGACTGCAATGAAAAAAAAAAAACAATTTTAAAACACTGAAACTGTTTTCTTAAATGTTAAATTTTAATCCAGTATCTCCAGAAAAAAAAAAATTAAAAGTAACATATCCAGACAAATGCATAAGCAATAGAGATCCTAATTTCAGTAACAGGCACATATAAGAAAAATAGAATGGAATTTGATAAAAATGGGGTTGGGTTTTGGTTTTTTTTGAAAATGGCACTGACAATGCCTTTTCTTCTCCAAACACAGTTTATAATTTACCTTCTCAGAAGAATTCCAGTGCGCTAAGTTAAAAAGTTGCCACACTCTAGAACAGATTAGTACTAATTAGGAAGACTGGTCATATATAAGATAATGAATAATCCATCCTATGACACGACAGAAACTGTAATTACCTGGACCTGAGACTAAAGACTTCTCAGGATCAATGTATGCAGCATTTCACTTTTCCCTACCACTCTCAGAGATGCTGCAAAATGATTAATGTTGCATGTATCAGATAGAGGAAAAAAAACCTAAACAGAAATTTTTAAACAGGGAATGAAGTGACACCATCATATGATACTTCCAACACTTTCAATCTATGTAAAGTCAGTCTCACCATTAGTTCAGGTAAAATGAGAGGTTATATTTTACTATGATTTTCATTCAGCACATACTCATTCAGTGGCACTTCCAGACACAGTTTAATACAATGCTTCAAAACTGTGCTAATATAGGTTAAAGTGATAATAAGCCATTGCGTCCACCTCAAATTAGAACTGAGATGTATCTCAGTCTAAGAATATTCAAGAAAAAAATGGTTTAGACTCAGAACTTGTATTTAATGAAGTAAGAGCACTATACCTTCTTTCTGGAACTGCAGTTGAAGACACTGAGTTCTGTCATACAAAGGACTTCCTGTGTAGGACCAACAGTTTCCCAGCTCAAGTTGATTTCTGCATAGCCTGTGATTTCTTGCGAAATCTTGCACAAATCTGCACACAGCCTGTGAGAACAGTGTTTTCAAAAGGCTATATGGTTTCCAGGATAGATTTCAGCAAGTGTTTTTTTAACATTTACAATTAAAGTAGCTGCATACTGGTGGGCTCACAACAAAAATAAGAGTAATCATCACTTTGAGTTTTGAGAAGGGGACTACAGTTTGTGTTCTACTTTCCTAAACTAAGCAATGCTTCAAGAAATTTAATAGCATTAAAGGATAGGTCTATCCCATACTGCTAAGTAGGCAGTCTATTCAAGGCAGTTATTGCTTCAAAGCTGAATTTTTGTAAAGAGTTCAAGTCAACAGTACACTAGAGCCTTCTCATTTCTCCCTCCTGAAAGAAATAACAAGCTGCAAAAAAGCCAGAGTTCTGGGCTGCTCTGAAATAGCAACCTAATAAAGGAATTCCAAATATTAAAACTCACATGAATCACAGTAAGAAAAACACACAAAGAATCCTGTTATTAACAAAGGCAACAAATATCAGGCATAACACAAAAGTGAACATTTTGTATGCCAAGAATAGTAGACAGTCATCCACAAACGGTAAAAATGAGGAGGAAAAAGAAGACTTGGCAACATGGATATTTTATGACAACTTGTTTTTATCAGCTGACCTGCCAATCGAAAACAGATATATGAACACTTCCACAAATTAGGAACATAACGGTAGGACCAGAACTACGAGAAACATGGCTAGTAGTGAAAAGTCACTATTTATGCACCAAGGTTCTCCAATCTTTTTAAAAAAACCCCAAAACAACAACAAAAACCAGCCCAAAACAAAACAGAATAAACAAACAAAAAAACCCTACTACCAAAACCCCTCTTACAAAGCAATTGCCCACACTTGAAGGTAAAGCAAACCAAGAACCAGATGCAATGGTCTGACAACTGCTATGTAATAAATTTTTTCCTGTTGCTTTTTTTTCAGTTGAAAGTATGTTTTCTCAACCATTAGTAAATGAGGCATAAATTTTAGGAATCTTTATAAACATATGTATTTGTACTCTTATTATTTATACCGTCAGACCATAGAAACGTTTTCTTTGTTAAAGCAGACGGACACTGTGTGTTGCATAACACACTTTTGGTTGAAATAGCCCTTGTTCAGACAGCTCCCAGTCAAGCACCAGCCTGGTGCATTGTGCTCCATATCAATCAGCATCTTCTGCACATCTGTCAGACACTGTTCCAAGAGCTCACACTTTTTGAAGGTCAATTCCCCTCCTACCACACTCAGTCAGCACAGCAACGACAAAAATGAAAACTTCCCCATCTCCTCCAATCTTCAGACAAATCTTGAACCAAAAAGCTTTCAGGTGGACCTTATTGGTACATTTCATCTTTTTGGGATATACTGTAATAGAACCAGAGGACTAAGATATGACTTGGATAAAGTAGTGTTCCATCCAAGATCTAAAAAGCACAATAAAACAATTTCTAACATACACTAATTCTTATACCTGAGCAAAGAATCACAGGATGGGCTGGGTTGGAAGGGAACTTGAAGATCACCTAGTTCCAATCACCCTGCTATGGGCAGGGAAACCTTCCACTAGACCAGATTCCTCAGAGCTTCATCCAGCCTGGCTTTCAACACTACCAGGGATGGGGCATCCACAACTTCTCTGGACAACCTATTCCAGTGTACCACCAGCATCACAGCAAAGAACTTCCTCCTAGTATGTAGTCTAAACCTACTCTCTTTCAGTATGAAGCCATTCCCCTTTGTCTTGTCACTACATGCTCCTGAAAACAGTCCCTCTACAGCCTTCTTGCAGTCTCCCCTCAAGTCCTAGAAGGCTGAAACTAAGCCACCCCAAAGCCTTCTCTTTTCCAGGCTGAACAAACCCTGGTCACACTGCTTTTGATGTAGCACAGGACACGTTTGGCTTTCTGGGCTGCAAGTGCACTTGGCCAGGTCACGTCCAGCCTGTCACCCACCAGCACCCCCAATCCTTCTCAGCAGGGCTGCTCTCCACCTGCTCATCCCTGCCCACATTGATATGAGGGGTTGCCCCAGCCCAGGTGCAGCACCTTGCACTTGGTCTTATTAAGGTTTATAAGATTCCTGTGAGCCCATTTCTCAAGCCTATCCAGCTGCCTCTGGATGGATCTCATCCTTCAGGAGCACCAACCGCACCACTCAGCTTGGTATCACCTGCAAATTTGCCAAAGGTGCACTCAATTCTCTCGTCTTTGTCATTAATGAAGGTATTAAATGACACTGGTCCCATTAAGGACCCCCAAGGGCACCACTTGTCACTGATGTCCAACAAAACTCCAAGCCACTGACCACAGCCCTCTGGATTTAAGCATCTAACAACTTATCCACCTAACAGTCCACTCATCAAATCCATCTCTCTCCAACTTTGAGAGAAGAATGTTGTGGGGGACTGTGTCAAAGGCTTTAGAAGGTCAGATAAATGACATCTATGGCCCTTCTCTTGCCCACTGAAATAGTCAGTATCATTGTCAAGTGTGAATGTTAGAGCACTGATTTCTTTAATTAAATACAAAATAATTTTGAGGCCCAATTACATGCTTTTGAGAATTTGTATTGTATCAGGAAAGACGTCCCAAAGAGCTGGATCTGCAGTTATGATGCTGAAGGGCACAGGATGAAGCTGTAGGGAGAAACAACAAAGGAGAATAGGTACCAGATGGCAACCATAAACTAAGGACATGGCCATCTATCCCCTCTAGCATATTTTACATGCTGACAAGTACAGACACTTATAACGTTGCCAATACAATCTGTCCATCTACACTTACCTCTAAAATGAGCTGAGGTCAAATTTTTATCATCATACGCATTTCTATTAAATTTCAAGTAGGTTACTTTTTGTGATGTGGCACTGTTTTGTTTTAATGACTGATTTGACATAATTCATCTTATGTACCTGACAAAAATCTTGAAATCAAGCAGAAAAATAAAGAATTACAGAGGAAAAATCCTAAATTAAGGATTAATACAGTAAAATATTCAACACTGAAAAAAAGAAGCTACAATGCAGTTGAGAATCATATTAACAATCAAGTCCATAATGCAATCAAAGTTTATAAATGCTGTCTGCTGTTTCTGGGTAGATCACACCTTTCAAGGTGCATTAGATACACATGACTATTGTAAAAAAAGATGTGGATGCCACACACGACAAAGACAAAACCACCTTTTTTTTTTAGCGAAAAGTTAGAATGGTCTGTACCTGAAAATTCTGAAATTCTCCGAAAAACTTGTGAAAAACCTTTAGAAGCCTTTCAGCACCATTTAAGAATAAAAAGCAGGACTGTCCTATTTCCTTAAAAGAGTAGGACTGAAGAGTTAGTATTTTAATGTGCAATCAGTCATCACAGGAAAAGGTATTTCAGGTAACACTATCCATCACAGATGAAACTAGAGAGCTTTCAACACCCGATGAATCCTTGAGGAGTTCAAAAGATCACCTCCCCATGTTGGAAATTACCTGGAATAAACAGACTTTTTGGATTTCATATAGTTAAAAGAAAAAGATTTGCCTGACTGCTTTAAGACAAATAAATATTACTTTTGTTTTTTGGAGCAGAAGAAATATTTTAAAAAATTAAATTAAAAAAAAAAAAAGTATTAACAAAAGTATATAGATCCTGCTTTTTTTTCCCTGCAAGTGAGTATGATTGAGCTTAACCTCTGAAAGGGTGGTTAAGCATTGGAAAAGGCCTCTAGGGTAGTGCTGGAGTCACTCTCTTGAAGTTTTTGAAAAATAAGCAGGCGTGGCACTTTGTGATTTGGTTTAGTGGGCATGGTGGTATTTGGTCAATGGGTGATCTTGGAGGTCTTCCCCAGTCATAATGATTCTATGGTAAAAAACAAATTTTCTCAGTTTCAAAAGTGCAAAGAGTTATGTGGAAAGTCTTCATAGTTCCCTTATGAAACGGACTCTCCCAAAGCAGCAGGCGACCTTGAAGAAGGTACAGCACCAAAGCCACCCAGACAATCCAGCACTGCTAAGAAGCCCTAATGATCTGCAAATGCACTCAAAGTATTGGCATGCAAATTAGACATCATGAACAATCTTCTCAGCTTCCAAATTTGGCATATTTATTACAACCTGAAAAAATCTTTAGAAAGTAGGCCAGGTTTTTACTCAGCTAAACTTGGACACAAACACATGCACAATCTGTCAGGGATCAGTGGCAGCATCACAAAGAAACAGTCTCTTTTGTATAGAGCTGGGTAGTTGTGAAGCCTGCAAAAAGAACAAGGTATTGGGCTTTAAAAATAGCCAAAACAAGAAGCTGCACAACAATCAAAGTTACTTGAGCATAAATGCCCCAACAGACTGATGCCAAATTTGAGAGCACGAATAAGAGAAGGAAAGTATGTTTCTTCAGCTGACACTACAACAGATAGCTTGAATAACATAACCAAAAGTATATCAATGGGGGCAATACAGAAGGGATACAGGCTATAAACTCTTCCCTGTAGAAGAAACCCTGTTCTGATTTAGATATCAACAAGGAATTTGAGATCCATTCCTTTCTTTCCTTCTTTTAATTTCCTCTCTTACAGGGCCATCACACTGGCCAACTTGCTTAATTTCTTGAATCAGAGTGCTCCAAGTAGTCAGTATTTGTTCTCATACCCAGAAAGATTTTACACTGGGCTAAGTTTATAGTACTCTTTTGACTCTTCTGTCAAAGTTTTATAATTAAAACTCCTGATAACAGAGCATTTATTTTATTATAAGTGTATGCTGTAATTAGTTTAGATACAGAAATGACATAAAAGCTTCATGCCAGCATATGATGTGCTGGATTACCTGAATTCCTAAAAAATTCACAGATGGTAAAGCAGGGAGATAAGAATCACTATCCTAGATGCCACAGAAAACTTTCCATCTCAAACTGTCCAGTCTACATGCTGGGGTTCACCCCCTATTACCCCATCATGCAGCATCTGTAAACTCATCATCTCAATTACTTTCCTGACAATAAATGCACCCAAACTTCTGAAGCAGCATTTCCAGTCATCTAAAGGAAAGAAATGCAAAAAAAATCTTTTTTCAATCAGTGTTTATGCCATTTCCCTGGCATCATTTAATCTTCTGAATTTTAGAACATGGGAAGTAGCATCCTTTCTTTTTCTTGCCTTTTTATCTTCAAAAGAGCCATCAGATAATGACTCAAGAGTCACCTCAAGACATCTATAATGCATTTCTCCAGAACTACTTTCTGACATCACTTATGTTTTAAAAATGCATTAGCAGGAAAATATTTATTCCCACCCTCAATTCAATTGACCTTTCAGATGACTAGATTTTTTTGGAACATAAGCTTCATTGTGCCTCTTCTTTACTGTCTGTCAGTCACCTGTCAGAATTCAAAGTTCTCTTACTTCTAAAGAGGTTCCTTAGGAAGATCAAAAAGCCAAGTCTCTCTGAAGCAAAGATTAGTTCAGAACGAAAACCTTATTTCAACCTGAAGAAATAGTCACTTTACCAAACATTTTTTACTAAAAATAGCAGAGATATGAACTGGCTTCAGACTATCTGGTTCTACTGTTGTTCCTATAAAACTGGAAATATTGCCCATGTCCTGACAAGATTCATTTAAGGAGACTGACATGAACTCATTAAAAATAAAAAAGCACAAAACCACACCAAAAAACGTGTTGAGATTTTTAGAGGCAAAGTGTTTGCAATTGAAAATCTACCACAACCCACAACAGTATTGTTTACAAGGTCTTCCTAAATTGCCTCTAATGCTAAAAGTGAGGTATCAAATCAGCACATTTGGCTTTTTAAAATGTTATATTTTCTCAGGAGAGTGGCACCTGTCCCCTCTACCCTCCTCACCAGCTCAGCAACACCACTGCTGCAAAAAAATTGGGAAATTAGTAGAATCCACACAAAATTAGTACCCAATAAAGATTAATTCCCACAAACGTTTCTGCACACAAGAAAAACAATTAAGTACAATGACAAAGTGTGTTCCATGCCTCAAAAATCAACAAAGCTACTGAATACAGCAAATTCACAATCTTAAAATAAAACCAACAGTGTGACTATTCATGGATTTATAATTAAGCTTATTCTTAAGTGCTTCATCAAATCAGTTCCTTGATGAATATGCAATTAAAATTTCAGGAAAAATCATAACAACTTATGTTGCTAGAAAACCATATATCTATTACATTCAAGATTTACTCACATTTAAGAGACAGTTCCCAAACTTTTCTAGCTCTATTCTGGCCTATTTTATTTAATCTGAAGTTTAAAAAAATATTCTTACCAGAAAGAAGCTTTGATTTCTGCCAAATCTGTTCCAGTAGTTTAATATTTCAGCATTCCCTGATGTGTGTGCATTGCTGACAGCCCAGGAAAGTCTTTTAGCAGATGAAAGTATTAAGCAATTAGGCTGCCCAGAGAGGCTGTGGAGTCTCTTGAGATTATCAAAACCTGCCTGGACACTGTCCTGCACAATCTGCTGGAAATGAACCTGCGGTAGCAGGGAGGTTGGAATAGGTATCCCCAGAGGTCCTTTCCAACCCCCACCATTCTCTGATTCTGCAGCTGTTCTTTTCACACAACACTAGTGCAGATTAAAAGGGTGTAAACACGCCCAAAACTAGACACAGAACACAGGTGTTGAATCTGTAAAAATGAATCAAACCAGCACACACATCTAATATACTGTAGATGATCAGAACATCCAAAAAGAGGCCTTATTTATTTATTATTTCTAACACTAACTTACAGTTTCCTCACTTAGAAGATACCTTTCTTCCCTAATATATGAAAAATAGCAACATTTATTACTGTAAATACGTATTTTAAGAGTCTATTCAATACTTATGCAGGTTTCAATCTCCCCTGCTCATGAAAATGGCTGTTTCTGAAGATAAAATCCAAATCAGTTTATCTGAACTACTTCAGCCAATGAGACCAATTCAGTTCATGCCATCCACAGACTTCTGTCCTGCAGCTTTTCCACACACATGAACCTGTCTGTACGAGAAAGTCAAAAGAGATTTCAGCTGTGCAATATTCAGTAGCTCCACAGAACTGACTTCAAAATTGCCACATTTTACTTTTCACTTGTCCTGAATTCCAGTAGATAGATGCCCATGGACCATCATGGTCTGCCTGCTAAACCTTTCAACTTTCAAAGGTAGCAATTCAAAAAAATCTTCAAGGTACCAAACATTTTAAGTCCCCTGATGACTAATGGTGGTTTCAAAATAATATATATTCCCTCTCTCCTCCAAAAACATTATGTCCTGCTTTTCCACAAGAAGAAAAAACCTAACTCACACAAACAACAACAGACAAATTGGCTGAGTACAAAAGGACAAGATGGCTATATCCAAAGTGCTGCAAAAGCAGAATATAAATGAACAAAGACAGAAGCATTATCTTCATCCAATTTTGTGCTATTACAGTCATTTTAAGCATTGTCTGTTACAAGAGTAAGCTTGAAATTTGGAAGCAGATGCATGCTAGTTGTCAGTCAACACTCTCCACTTAATTCTTTATTATTGGGTCCATAATTTTTTCTTAAATGAGTTTGAACTTTTCCAGCTACACACTTTATTAGTGAGTTATTTGTATTTCCCTAACTGCTAGACACCGTTCTGTGCACAGCCAGGGAAAAAACAGTGAAATGCAAAATGAGACTGCATTTCAGATAAAGTTACTTTTCACTTTTCCTTAAAAGCAAACTACAACATGCAAGTTACTTGTAGTAGACAGTGTCCTGCATTTGTATGGGGGAAAAAATCATCATTAATAGCTGACAGCAGTCAGCACGCTGGAGACTGAGAGCACAGAGAGGGAATTAAAGAACCCACATGATACTCTGTCTCATGCACCTGCAGAATTTCCTATGTGAGGGAGTAAACTTTCAAAACAAGTTAACAGTAGTGTTGGTTCACCTGGCAACCCACAGGATTCCACAAGAAGAAACAGCCTCAAGTTGCACCAGGGGAGGTTTCGATTGGATATTAGGTGCATGTAGATAGGCCACTTGGGTACATGTTCTAGTGGTGAACTTGGCAGTGCTGGGTTAATGCTATTCAATGATTTTAAAAGTCTTTTCCAACCTAAATGATCCTGTGATTCTATGACAGTGAACATTTCAGTTAATCCGTAATTATTGTAAAGATGGTTCTTTCAGTTTTATATACCTTGTTTGTATACTTCAGTACACAATCCAGTTACAGAAAAATAATTCACAGGATGGGAACGTTAGTCAAAACATCTTACAGACTCAAAAGAAAATTGAATTGAATGCTTTCAACCCCAAATGGCAACAAACTCCAGTGAAACAACAATGTCAGTCATTTAAAACATTCACACATAAATACAGAGCTCCTGCACTGATTTAAGTAAGAGATAAAAAGGATCATATGAAATCTGTAAGGAATCATATGGCCAGGAAGATATTCTCCACATATTACAATGAAATTTACACCGGAAATAGATGGATTTTTTTTTCCAAGGTTTGATGGGAAAAAAGAAAAAAACAGTTATACATTTCTTTTTACAACCACTTCCAAAAGATCAAATAAATTTTTATATAAGGTAAGTTATCTACTATTATTCATATACAATTTACACTGCCTGTTCTTTTTAATCTTTTACTCAGCCATAAGAGAAGTCAGCTGAACTGCAGAACAACTGTTGAAAGACCAACCAGGAGAAAGGACAGCAGTGTTATAAGCACAGAAGGATGAGACTCTTTCACCACAAGTAGCTTCTGAACTGAATGGGAAACTTTCCATACATCACCAGAAAGGAAAGCATAAAAAAGGCCTCGGACACTGCCTTCACTTTGCTTCCTCTCTGTACTGAGCAATTGCTTATTGAACTCCCACAAACTGCACCCTTCAGGTGTTTCTTGTTCTGTGGTGTAGGCAAACCTGTACAGTGCAATTAGTCAAGGCAGTGGGCATAAAGAGACAATCCAGTATGACTTGGATTGTTGTGTTGACAGTATTTTGTGTTCACCTGTTTTCCTCTCAAACAAAAAACCCCAACCAAATAAAAACCCCCCAAACCTAAACCTAAACAGAAAAGAGTAAGGTTATTCTTTAAATGGATATCAGAAGTGTGTTAAGGGCTTTTTAAGTTAAATAGGAGACTTTTTTCTTACTCTGGGTGCCTTGTGCAAAGCAAGTCAACCAGTAATTTTAAAAGGTAGAAGAGGATTTGTGGCCTGCAGAGGAAAATAGGTATTAGACCTTAATACTTACTACTGAAATATAAAGACAATTTCACTTCATAACTAGCAAAACCAGACAGAACTTCAGAACACTGAAGGGAGTTTCATCTAACCAAACTCACATCTACATCCAGCAAGAAAGCTACTTCAGTAGGGACCATGGGCCCTGTCTGTTGTCCAGGGATACTCCGTGCTTCCCACTGTAATGGCCCTCTGCAATTGCTCAGCTCTGGCAATGTCACACAGCCAAGACTAGTAAGTACTACAAAAAAACAGCCCTTCACCCAACCAGAGACCTTGATGTAAAATAACTCCTTTTCAGAAACTGAGGCCGGGGATAGCATGATATTTTTCTCACAAAAATTATTGACAGGCAGTTTTTCCAAAACACTACATCTTCTGACAGGAGGACACTTTAAGCCCCTGAAATCTTTACCAGCTCTTTTGCCCATCAGTTACATACATTAGTTTTAATTAGTTACAAAACAATGCTAAAAGTTGCCAAGTAACTTCCACATCATTCATGAAGTGTCTTCTAAACTTTCCTTTGCTGTTTGCTCTTAATTCTGCTCACAAAATATCCATTCAATAAATATTTCTCTTCCAGCATTTGTTGTTTGAGCAATGCTGGTGTATTTTTCTCTTAAAGAGAGAAGGCAGATAAACAGAAATACTTAATTACTAATGACTGTTACAAACCTGATTTTTGTAGTTTCCCTTCCCCAAACCATTTTACCCACCTCAAAACACTGCATTTTAAAGGAGAATTGAGAGCAGTTCCAGGTAATCTGACTGAACAATACTAAAGCAGAAACCAAAGTACAGGACATATATTTTAATAGTCCTGCCAACAAGAGGACTAATTACCTCCTCCAATCTGGGAAAGTCAGAAATAAAGCATAAACAATTCTGTGAGAGAATGTGTAGACAAGCTACTGAAGTGCCCTAATAGAAGTAGAAGCAAATTCCATAATCATACTCTCACCAGCCAGCAGACACTAATTTCCAGTTGTCAGGTCCCTCATGACATTCCAGTCTCCTTGTCTAGGTAGCCCTGTTCCTTCCTCTTTGCTCCTTCTATCAGAAGAGTTGCATTTGTCACTTCCTCTCTCACCTTCCCTTTTATGTAACTTCCAAGCAGTACATCAAGACTTTATTTATGTTACTTCTACTATATTCCAATTTTCCCCATTTTTGAAAATCAGCATCTTTCCTTAGTCCTCCATCCTGTTATCCTGTATCTTGTGCCACCTGTTTTCCCACACCTGCTCTATTCCTGCATGCAAGTTATCCACCTCCACA
Source organism: Ploceus nigricollis (assembly GCA_013399945.1). NCBI lineage: Eukaryota > Metazoa > Chordata > Aves > Passeriformes > Ploceidae > Ploceus > Ploceus nigricollis. Next base: position 287,030 of record VXBC01007668.1, read on the forward strand.
ATCTCTGCCCAGCCATACGGCTGCCTGCGCTCCACCACAGCAAGTCACTAAGCTGAAGCTCAAAACCAGGACCTGTCAGGGCAGGTACAGCTCTCCACTTCAAATAACCAAAGATCCCATTTTTCTTCCTGCTCCATAATCCCACATAGCAAACAAATGGCCAGGGAGAGCTGCTGGCTGCACAGAGGACAGGTGAGGTTGAAAGGCCAGCACATGTGCACCACAGGAAGGAACCTCTCCTGTAGACCCATGACCTCAAAGAAGACAGATGCCCAAAGTCTCTGCCCATTACCATGCAACAGGTCCCATTTCCCTGAAAATAATCCCTTTCCTATCCACATTCCAGCAGGGGAAGTTCTCAGTAAAAAGAATCTTTGAAATATAGAGCTGCTGAAGACTTTTTTTATCCTAGCCACAGTGAATTGGATGTTCACAAGAAACACTAAATACACACTCATCATGCAATGCCATTTTTATCTGGTTCAGAATTTAAGTTCCTCCTTGGTCTTCCCCTCTCAAGGGTTAATAACACTAATCTCCTAATATGACCTCCAATATAAAGCAACATTTCTCAGATTCCAGCTTGATTTTCTTGTTTTCTTCTGGATTGAAATTGGTCCTCATCTCTTCTATAATATCTTACCAAAGCTGAACAGAACAAATTAAATAGTTTTCATGCCATCCATAAAGCTCTGCTTACACTTCGTTGTTACAAGGCATCCTTACAAAGTGCCCAATTTCCATACTTACTTTTTTCCCTGACCAACTACATTGAATACAGATCCTCACAGAACCCCAAGTCCCTTCCCACTGTCTCCTCCTAATCAGCTCCAAAAGAGTGACATGAATAGGTTGCACTGCAGTCACACAGTGTGACTTTTCTGTGACATCGGCTTCATGTTCCATCTGGTCCCAGATACAGTAAATACAGACTACTAATAAGACATTCCACTTAGTTTGGGGTCTTTAATGCTGACTTCATATTTTTATTGAAATCACAAAGACCCAGTCCCACCTATATCAAAAAAGTGTTTAGTTTATTCCAAAACTTCATAAATAATTTAAGACACAGTTAATATTCGAAGACCTTATTATCACCACAGCAGGCAAATGTTCCAAACAGTTCAGAGAGAATGAAATTTGATAGGAGAAAAAAAAAGTCATAATAAATATTATATGTCCAAGGGGGTGTTTGGTTGAACAGCATTCCCAAACCATGCACAATCAGTCTCTGAGGACTTCATTGTGTTTTTTATCCCGGCCTCTTCAGTCTTCTTCCTCATTTTCATTGTCACAATAAAAGTGACAAAGCTCCTAATAATAAATGTGATACATAACTTACATTCTCATCCATGACATCACTGTCAATCCATGTAGATTAATGAAGTGAGCATCTCCTTTTAAACAGCACAAAATATTATTTAAATACAACAAAGTGAATTATAGCTCAGTATATTACCTGCAGTGTCAATCACACCATTCAATTCTTCAAAACAGACTTTAAATTAAGCTGTAACCAGCATCATTCCTTCATGATTGTGATTGCCCCTACTTAAAAGATTCTTTAAAAAGCAAATCTAGAAGAATACATTTGTATTCTTTAATTTTAATTAAAAGCTTTTCTGGATCGATTTGCAGATCTACTATCAAGTACAAAAGGATCATGACTGCATTTAGCCAGATCTATCGCAGTTTCAAGTTAATGCCAGGATGGTTGCAGACAATCTGACTGAGGAGGATTTCTAAAAAACATAATCTTGGCAGTAATTACTGAGATTATGTCAGTATCAAAGCATTTACATAACATCAACCTATTACATGATGAGGATGGTCACCTCACAAACAGGGACAGAGGCAAGGCAGAAGTGTTTATGACATTCTTTGCCTCTGTCTTTAACATGGATGATGGACCAAGGGATCTCAGTACCCTGAGCTGGAGGACCGTGACTGCAAGAATGATCAAATCCCAGTCGACTCTGAAATTGTGCATAATCTGCTACTCCAGCTGGATCTCCACAAATCTATGGGGCCTGATGGGATTCATCCAAGAACTCTCAAAGAGATGGCCGATGTCATCACAAAGCCTCTCTTGATGATTTTTGAGCCACATTGGGAATCCAGGGATGTCCCAGCTGACTGGAAGCTGGTGAACATTGTCCTGATTTTCAAGAAGGGCAAGAAGGAGGACCCCAAAAACAAAAGACCTGTCAGTCTTCCTTCAGTGTCTGGTAAAACCATGGAAAAGATTATTCTGGGAAGTACTGAAAAGCACCTGAAAGACAATGCAGTCATTGGTCACATCCACTATAGTTCCCTGAGAGGAAAGTCCTGCTTGTCAAACTCATTTTCCTTTTATGACAAGATAATCCACCTAGGTGATCAAGGGAAGTAATTTGATACAATCTTTTTGGATTTCAATAAAGCTTTCAAAACTGTCTTTTCCAAAGATCCTTCTTGACAAAATGTCCATTTCACAGCTGGATAAACATCATGTGATGGGTGAGCAGCTGGCTCATGCATTGGACATTANAAAACAAAAGACCTGTCAGTCTTCCTTCAGTGTCTGGTAAAACCATGGAAAAGATTATTCTGGGAAGTACTGAAAAGCACCTGAAAGACAATGCAGTCATTGGTCACATCCACTATAGTTCCCTGAGAGGAAAGTCCTGCTTGTCAAACTCATTTTCCTTTTATGACAAGATAATCCACCTAGGTGATCAAGGGAAGTCATTTGATACAATCTTTTTGGATTTCAATAAAGCTTTCAAAACTGTCTTTTCCAAAGATCCTTCTTGACAAAATGTCCATTTCACAGCTGGATAAACATCATGTGATGGGTGAGCAGCTGGCTCATGCATTGGACATTAAAGGTTATAGTGAATGGAGCAACATCCATCTGGTGACCTATCACTAGTGGGGTTCTGCAGGGCTCTATCCTTGGCCCTGTGCTCTTTAACATCTTCATAAATAACGTGGATGCAGGACTGGAAGGGACATTAAGCAAGTTCTCATATTATACAAAACTGGGAGGAGCTGTTGACTCTCTCAAGGGCATGGAGGCCCGGCAGAGAGACCTGAACAAATTAGAGGGCTGGGCAATCCCCAACTGTTTGAAGTTTAACAAAGATAAGTGCTAGATTCTGCACATGGATGGCACTCTGCGCAGACAGAGTGAGGAATGAGAGGCTGGAGAGCAGTGCCATGGAAAGGGACCTGGGGGTCCTGATCAATGGCAAGTTGAACATGAGTCAGCGGTGCCCTGGCAGCCAGGAGGGCCAACCCTGTCCTGGGGGGCATCAGGCACAGCATGGCCAGCTGGGCAAGGGAGGGGATTGTCCTGCTCTGCTCTGAGCTGGGGCGGCCTTACCTCGAGTGCTGGGATCACCACAATATAAGAAAGATATTAAACCATTAGGGAGTGTCCAAAGGCATGCCACAAGGATGGTGAAGGGCCTTGAGGGGAAACCTTATATGGAGTGGCAGAGGTCACTTGGTGTGCTCAACCTGGAGAAGAGGAGACCGAGGGGAGACCTCCCTGCAGTTACAACTTCCTCGTGAGGGGAAGTGCAGGGGCAGACACTGGTCTCTTCTCTGTCAGGACTAGTGACAGTTGTCCCAAGGGAACCGGCTGAAATTGTATCAGGGGAGGTTTCAGTTGGATATCAGGGATATTCTTCCCCCAGAGGGTGGTTGGACCTGTTCCTTCCCTGGAACAGGCCCCAGGGAAGTGGTCACAACACCAAACCTGACAGAGCTCAAGAAGCATTTGGACAATGCTCTCAAGCACATGGTGTGACTCTTGGAGATGGGCCTATGCAGGGCCAGGAGTTGGACTCGATAATCCTTGTGGGTCCCTTTTAATTTTCAATGATTTGGTGGTATTTTTAGGACTTTGTGTTCATGGACACTTCCTACTGCTTTTTGGTCTTGTTGGATTCACACTGCTTGGCTAAAAATTCAGGTTTAGCTGAACTCATCATGACTAACAACTGACACCTTAGTACTCAAAATCCTAACAATATAGGAGAAGATTTATTTACCTCTTGTCAAATAGCCTACATGCCACTTGCTATGAAAGGCTCTCCACCAAATTAGACAACGTGGCTGAACAGAAAACCTGTGGGCTGTTTTCTCCCTTGCCCAACAGCTTGCAGAGTGACCTTCAGCAAACCACCTCCTGTTTGAAGTGGTGGTGGAACAGAGGTAACATACGTGCTGACTTCATGTGCTATATATGGCTAAGCTACCACGATGATGCACACTGCTCAGAGGTGACACACTCAGTATAAAACTCACACCTACTGAGGAAAGACAGAAATTCACTCTCTGAGAATTCAGAAAGTATTTATTTGTTCACGTTCAATACCTGACGATTAAGAGAATGAAAATGGATTTTTAATGTGGTTAAATGGCATAGGAATGGCAACCAAATTCAGCCATTCTGTATATTCAGTACATTCTCCCTGAACATCATTAATGCAAAATGAAATTAAAGCCAAAAGGTCAGGACATCAAAAGGAAAACATTAACCTAAAGAACATTCAAGAGACATTTTTTATTCTACTCCCTTCCCTGTAAACTAGATAACAAGTGATACTATTTACATTAAGAAAAGATTAATTTTCTACATGCTAGTGGATGGAATAAATTGTCTCCAAAAAAGAGATCTAGAATCCTTTAGGCTTTCTTAAAAGATATCCATGTTCTTCAGCTGACAGACTCACAGGGAGAAAGAGGCAGCAGATGCCCTCAAGACACAAAGGCAAGTAATGCCTCACCAAGTAAGCCAGACCCCAACTCCAGCTGGAGAGCTGACAACGAACTAACCAAAGCATCACCCCAAAGGCTTCCATTTCTGAAATTTGATTCCTCCCTGGGACCATTTTTTTTAACCTAGCTAAAACCCAAGAACGAGCAAAGTCAGTCTACCTCTCAGTGTCCATCTTTCTGGATTCTAATGCACAGTTCCACCACCTGTCACACAGCAAATTCAAAACACTCCAGAATGGACTGCGTTACTATGAAATACATTTTAAGCTCTTTGAGATGCATTTCTTAGAGTAAGCCAAAGGAGGAAGGCAAAAAGTATAGGCTACTGCAAGGAAAACAACTGCATTCTCTCAACATGGAACACTGTTATGCTTACCAAAAAGGGACAATAACATTAAAGGCATACACACGACTTGGGAAGGAGAATTTTTTTTTTAATAAAAGCCTATACTGAGGGGCTGCATAATACAAAAATAGGACTGGAACTGCATATTTTTAGTACAAATTTTCAAAAGAAGGTTGATGTGAAGTCAATGTGGAAAGCCTAATTACAAAGGATCAGCTGTGTACAAGACATAGGAAACGGTCAAATTATCTCTAGCTTTTCCCCAGTAATTAACATGTCTGAAACAATGAAATTAACATGTCTGAAACAAATTACCCACACTGCTTACAAAGTAGAAATTCAGTGTATCTCATGGTTATTGCAAACAAAAAAAACTACACAGAACAACAGGGCAGTTTAATCATTATTCTTCCTAAACATTATGGCACCTCTGGATACTGAATGAAACAGGACTTAAGGAAAATTACTTATATTCTAAAACCATTAAAGGCTATTTTTAAAAAGCAAACTAAAATTAAAAAAAAAAGAAAAAAGTTGATTTATCAACTATAGCATTTTAAAAAACGCAAAAGGTATTTAAAAAGATTTTTACTAGAGTTGAACATGGAAAACAAAAGGTTTTCTTCATCCTTTAAAATCAACCAATTTTACTAAACTTAAAAATTATGTGTTCAGTCAAGCACGACATCCATAAATAGATTCTTAATCAACATGCCCTTCTGTTACATACAAAATTTGAAGTTACAATGTATTCAGGAGAACAGAAAAGAAACCTGCTGCTAGGGAGGCTACAAACGTGGTGGGGCAAGTGGCTTTTACAAAAAGCAACACTATAATGCAGATTCACTAATAAATGATGGATCTATAATAGTAACACTGTTGCCTTTTGCTCAGCCTGGAAATGAAACTTCAGATAATTTTAGTAAGGAGATAATATAAGAGTGGATGTTTATTTGAAGGTTTTCAGGAATAGTTATGGAAAGATGTCTACAAAATCCCACTTCCTCCAGGGGTGAGAACATTTTTATAGGTCGTAGGAAACTAGCATAACTGATAAAAAGCACCAATTAGGAGGACAAGCGGTGATGTAATTTTTTTCTCCGGTCAAGCCTTTTCTTTGGAGCCCTTCATTCAGCACTGGCTGTACTCTGTCCATGAGAATGTATCCCAAAGAGTTGTTCTCAGCCTTGGTTCCCAGGAAGAGCCAAGATAGCCCTGAGGCCTTGTACACCTGGGCCTTGGAGCTCTGGAATTTTTGTCTTTCTGCCTAGGGAAAGGCCATGGAAAAGTACTGGGAAAACTAGCTACTAATACAGTAGGTGACAGAGTTACAAATATATATGTGTGAAGAATACAGAGAACATATAAAAGAAAAAAAAGACAAAATCCAAATGGCATCAACACAGAAAATACAGATCTAATAGTAGTGCTTTTCTACATTTAGGTGTCTTTTTTTGAAAACATATTATTAATATCATAAAATGAGTAGATAAGGCAACTAGTATGAAGGAGTTTTAGCTTCCCAAGGAGAATACAGCTAAAACAGTATGGATTTAAGGTGAAACTTTATGTCAAGCCAATTTAAAATAATTTTTTGCAAGATTAGAAATATGGTTCATAATAGGTCTCCAGCTGTGATTACCAACACAACACCTTTGACTGACTATATTGACAACATGCTATGATCTACAGTATTTTCATTTAATTACTTGAAAAAATTGAATTACTTGATGGTGTAAAATCAGATATTAAATAATTAAGCCAAGAAAATCAGTGGTTGACTGAAGACAGTAATTTCACTTCCATAAACAATAAGGCTCATGTAAAGAACCAGAGATCTACTAGAAATTAAAAAAATAAAAATTGGAAAGGCTGCATTTAATTATGAATTTCAATCTAAAAAAGCTATGAACAAGACTTAGGGACCATTAAGAGCTAACAAACAGAACAAATTTCCTAGGAAAACATTCAGGAAAACTAATAAAATTAAATTTGAATCTGTAAACTTAGAATCTCATATAATCTGAAATAATAAAGAGCCTATATGACAACTGTTGTTGTGGCAGCTTCCCCAGGACAGCATCAGAGAATAAAATCCAATTTGGGTGCCCACATATTGAAAAGGGTACAGAAGAACATGACAAGAATGACTGAAGCGACTGAAAAGTATATTTTACAAGAGCACACCACAACGTATGACCTCATTTTACCTCAGAAAACAAGGCTGAGGAGAGTTAATACAAATTGAGAATAAAGAGTTCTCTAAATCAAGGGTTGTAGCCATGCTGTCTCAGACTAGAAAAGATAAACGTATCATTAAGGAAAAAAAAAAAAAGCTGTGAAACTTGTAACACTTTGTAAGTATTCAGAGGAAAACCAAAGAAGTTAAAATGCAAGAGAAAATGAAACAGCAAAAGGAATAGAAAGAGCACTAACAGGGATTTCTCTCTCTGCCTGCCCTGCATGCCCTGTGCTATCCATAGCTGACCAAAAGAATGTGGGTGAGAGATCAGTCAAACAGAAAAAAAGCTTTGTTAGAAGATGCCTTAGTTAACCCAAAGGAGTTATCAAAAGAAAAAATGAAGCTGTCAGCAATCACACAGTATAAATAAAGATGATATGCAAATTGATACTGATGACAGCAACATTTGAACAGTACTTACACAAGTGGTTGCATACTAAGGCCTTTTTTCAAAAAAAGAAATCAGCTAAAAGATGAATGTACAGAAACCAATGGCAATACACTTTTTTCCTGAAGGCACTAGGCCAGCTGTGATTCTCTACACAAGCCTTTGAGATGCATATTTAAATGAATTCTTTTTTTCCCTCTGGAAATTATATTTAGAGAAACAAAACACAGCAGATGTTGTTACGTTTCCAGATGTAGGTTTCTGTCCCAAATCAACTCTCGACACTGAAGGTGCCCTGGCTCACTCTGCTCCTTGCCAGGCAGCAGCAGCAAACCACAGCCCACAAGCTGAGCCAGGTGTTGGCACCTACATCAGTCGTACAGATTTTGGGAGATTTTTCTAGGACACTGATACCTCAAAATCTTCACACACATGAAGTCTGTGTTTATTTACAAAGGCAAACTTTTTACTTCAGAGCTGTACAGGCATGGACATCTATTTTGTGAGACTTCTCTGTAACATGGTGTTAGCAGTGACTTTGCAATTTACAGCTGGAGCTATAGGAGTTGCATACGCTCTTCTGCTATCACTGTGGACTCCCTGCTACTGCCAACATCATGGGTGTGCCACAGAACTATTCATTATAGCCACACACACTAAAAAAAAAAAATTATAAGGGTGGTGAAGCACTGGAACAAGTTTCTCAAAGATCTAAATTGGAGGAGCAGAGTCTAGAGCATCTCAAATTCAGTACCAATCCTGCTTTCAGAAAGAGGTTGAACTAGAGTCATTCTGAGCTCCTCTTCACCCTCAATGACCCTATGACAGCTCACTTCAGTCAACAACAGCCTGGGCTGACATGGTAACAGCACATACTATTTGATATATAAACTGACTGCAGAAGGCCCAGGTAGCTCTGCAAGTTTCTCTTCCTCAGAAAACAACTTCTGCAGCTCACACTAAAAGCATACTGCCACTTCCAGTGGCACATGACGTAGTTATACTCTTTTAGAACTTCTGCTGGAGAGCAGTTTCACAGAGCATGTCACCAAAGTGAAAAGCATCAACTATACCTTTCTATTTCTGTACCGAGGCCGAGCTGCCACCCAGCCCCATGGCCCCAGACTGCCAAACAGCTGCTCTGCCAGCTCCAATGGCTATAGGCAGCAAAAACCTGAACAGCAGACACCTACAATTGTTATCTTAAGGTCCATGCTACTTCACCAGGTATCCTCTCAGCTCTCCTCCCCTTGCATATTCCCCACGTTGCTCCCCTTTTTATATAACATCTGTGCCTAAAGAAGTACAGAAACATGAACAAAGGGGCTAGGATTCACTTTGCTGATCCTAAATTCCTGGATTCCATTTTACATTAAAGGGAGAGACAGGTACTAGACATAGAAAATGAAACAAATCATCCTTTGCTAGCAGCTCATTCAACTCATTACTATGCAAAACTAGACAAACTACCTCAGACTAGGTGCTAAAACACCTGAGCTCCAGGTTAGGATGTGCTTTGGCATAAGAAGAGCCTGAACAGCTGGGCATGGGTGAGAAGACTGCCTACCCTGTAAGGTCCTTGTGTTTGCAGATGGGCAACAGAGACCAAGAGGTGTAGGAAACAGGAGAGCTGGAGCTCACCCAAAGCCAAGGAAATTCAGAACCGTGGTGCAGTCACAAGGCAGTCCTGTGTGTGAAGCACTCACAGGGAAGTGCCGCTCTGCCACTCCTGAGCACGGATGTTGCAGTGCTATCAGCTACTACACAAGAGTAGTAGCTGGCTTCAGAGTTTATTCGTCTCATAATTAAGTCCTTATAAGTACCCTTGAGTTAATTTGGAAGAGCACATGCACATGATGAGAGACAGAGAACTATTTGGAAGAGTAAATACAGGAGTACCATTAAAAAGCCAAAGCACTCCACAATCACAAGTAGTAATCTTACAGTAATATCAGGTATTTTCTCAAAATGTAAACTCAGTGCTTCAGGACTTTGGCATACAGCAAAACATTGTGCAATAAGTAATAATCCATTATAATGTATGTGATTTATAGCAGTAAAAGAGAACCTACCACAACAGGTAGGTTCAATGTAAATGCAATGCAAAATCACTTTTCATGTTCAAGCAGGGGCAAATCCATCACACAAAGCTCAATAAAAATCACAGTAAGATTGAACTAACAGAGTTCCTTATAGTTGCAAAGAACAGAATCACTACTTAATCTCCGTAGCATACAAAAGGTTTTGGTTTCACACGCCTCATCTTTTCAAGGAACCAGCCAGGTATCACCAATATCATCAACAGAACATCAAGCTTTGCAAGTTTGGTATCACTAACCACACCAAAGAAATATATAAACTAAATATCTGCTTTTTGGAACAAAGCAAGGAGGGGGATTAAAATGTGATCCCAAATATCATCTTAGTTCACATTATTTTGTATCTTTGTTGAAGTTGCAGGACCTTATTAATTATGTTGCAGCCATTATTAATTCTGTCCCAGAAAGAGTCACTGCACACCTTTTCAGAATTTTGGAGGGAAAACAAGGATCACTCATTTTAAACTCTAGAAAATACACAATTTCTAACAATCTCATTTTCTTCCTGTTTTTATGACTACAATATTAGTCATAAAACATAAAACATTACAACTGGAAATGAAGCAATACATGAAGTAAATAGATTTTTCTTAATGTTACCGAAAAGATTTTCAATGTAATCTTTCAAGACACTTGCTCTGCCCTGGATATGCTACCCATCACTCCCAGGAAAAGAGGTAGTCACAAAAACTTCTTGAAAATCATTAGAAGGTTAGTTATTTTTTCTGTTGGAGGTCTGCAGTGAAGAAGCACCACTATCTCCTCTCCTAGACGCCTTTCACAGCTTCTCAATTTTTTCAGGAACAATTCTTCAGCAGAATTTTAAAACCATTACATCTTGGGAAGTAGAGTGCAGGATTCAAATTAACCCATTCTGGGACTTCTTTCCAAGTCCCAGTTGCTTCACTTACAAGTCTAGGTTCTAACTAGAGAAAGTCTCTGGGAAGCTGAGCAGCAAAATACTAAATATTTTGCCCATTCAATTTCCAAAGGTTTATAAAAAAACCAAAGAATTTCTCTAGCTCTCCTAAATGAAATAAGGACAAGGCTGTGAAATATTTGTAAAGGACATTTTAAATGGGGGTAAAAAAATCCAAAATGTTAATAGTGTCACATTTTCAACTAGGCATTCATATTTATTATTAGTGGTATCTCTATCAACACCCTCATGAAAAGAAATAAAAATTTCCAGTGGAAGATAAAATCAAGTAGAAAATGCCTGCAGAAAGAATTTGTTCCCTCCCCAAAAAACACAACAGGGTCCTATGACACCAGACCCATTTTCAACAAACCCAGTTGCATAAAATTCATAACTATGTACCTCCGACACATACAGCCGGTGCACTTTGGAAGTTAAAGAAAACTACTCAACTTCTTGGGCACATCTGATACTTGGAAAAGGGCTTTGCAGTTTTCCTTTGCCTGAAAAGCAAACTTCTCTGCCCAAGAAGAAGAGAAGCTTTTATTCAAAAGCTACTGATTATTTCACTCCTATATGAAATCTAGTCAAGTCTGCCATGAAAACAAACCTCCTCAAAAAAAAGAGAACAATAATTTGTGTTCGTTTAGTTCCTAATTTAGCCAGTAAAAGTATTCTTGCTACCACTCTGGGACAGAATAAAGAACAAAACCAAGAGATACAATGACTAATGAACTAATATATGCCCCTGTATTCATACTAAAGCCCAGTAACTGTTAAAAGGATTTCACTAGTGCAAGATGAAAACACATAAGAAGATCTTCTATCCACCATGGCAAGTTACTTTGGTTCCCTCTTTCATCTTTTAAGTAACTTCTCTTTGCCTTAAAAGATTTTTTTTTAATCTGCTATTTCTTATGCAGGTGCTTCTAAAAGTACTCTGATTTGAATGATAAATTACCTTGTGTGCCAGACAGCTGCTTTTTATAATTAATACGAATTTTTTTGGTATTACTTTGATTTTTTTTTAAAATATCATCAAGTCCTTTTTTTTTACTGAACACATTTAATATATTCTGCTTTTAACATCTAGGTATTTTTTCCTATGATATATTGAAACATCATTATTTTCTGCTCAGTAGGTACCACACAGCATTACTCCATGGTTAGCCAGTCTATTTTATGTATCAAGCACACCCTGGAAAGCTTCTTTTATTTTTATAAAGGAGCTTTAAAAAAGAAAAAAAGAACTGTAGGGAAGGTTAAAGAACCTTACCAACCCTGAATCATTTTAACTTTCACAGCTTAATTTCCAAGGTAACTTTTCCCAATCCCATTTACTGTAAACATCATGCAACTTGAGGGCTTTCAGCTTGGTCACAAAACAAGTAGATGTAATGAACCTAATGAGGCAAGTGATTGGGAAAAGCTACCATGATTTACCGAGGGCAAACCACACCAACAAATCTGATCAACTTCTACCACAAAATAATCTCTTCTGTCGACATAGAGAGAAGAACAGGATGTTGTTCACCTGGACTTCAGCAAAGCATTGAGTGCTGTTTCCCACAGCCTTCTCCTGGACAAACTGGCAAGATACAGATGGGGTGAGCTGTCTGCAAGACGGGTCGGAACCAGACTCACAGGTCAGACTTGGAGGGTGGTGACCGTGGGTTTTTACTCAGGCTGGCAGCCTGTCACAAGCCATCCCTCAGGGATAAATACTTTTCAACACCTTCGTAAGTCATGGGGATGATGGGATTGAAAATGCCCTCACCAAGTTTGCTCATGACACATGAGAAGGGAGATTCATCCTACAGAGAGCTGGACAGACTGGAAAAGTGGAGTAGCAAGAACAGTATGACATTTAACAGACAATGCCAGGTCCTGCACTTGGGGCAATATAACCAAATCCTGTCCAAACAGGACAGGATTTATATGGCTGGGGAGCTGCTGTGTTCAAAAGGACCTGGGGGTCTTGGTGGACAACAAGCTGACCATGAGTCAGCAGAGTGTCACTGCAGCAAGGGATTGAATCCTGGGCTTAATCCTCAGGGGCATTCAGAGGTAGGGATGTGATCATGCCACTCTGCTCAGCATTTCTCAGGCCACATCTGCAGTACCATATGCAGCTCTCATTCCCACAATTCAAGAAAGATGCAGACAGACCAGAGAGAGTCCAAAGAAAGGCCATAAAAATTACCAAAGTGTTATAAAACAAGTCTTTTGATGAAAGACAGAAGGAATTAAACCTTTTCTCCCTCGAGAAAAGAAGGCTTAGGAAGAACCTCACAACAGTATTCCAGTATGTGGTGGGTAGCTGCAAAGAGGATGGAGGCTCTCTCTTCAAGGAAGCCACATGGAGAAGGCAAGGGGGAAAGGGTACAAGTTACACCGAGAGTGGTTTCACCTCAGCATATGATACACTTTTTTTATAGTGACAATGATCATTCCCTGCAACAGCCTCTCTCCAGGGATGTGGCAGAGATCCCATCACTGGAGGTTTTCAAGATGAGATTAGAGAGGGTGGTAGATAATTTCATCTAGGTTCCCATTCTCAAGAAAGTTGGGACCAGATCATCTTTCAAGGTCCCTTCCAACCTGGGCTGGTCTACAATTTTATGACTGTAATTCTTGAAAGCATTTTACTTCTTTACTTCATTTTACTTCTTAAAAGAGTCAAAAACAACATTCCACATCACAGGCCATTTTAGTTCAAACCAAAAGTTTTCCCATGGGGGATACAGGCGTTATGGTAACCGAGTTTCCAAGGCTCTGCAAGCCTCGTGGTAGCTTCAGAGATGCAATGATCTCATGTTTCTTAAATTTCTCTGCCTGAAGGAACTGAGACTAAAAACAAATCTATGAAACAAACCAATGTGACTGAAATAGAGCAGAATGACATACTTTATCTAGGCTATTTTTAGAGAAATGTATTAAAACTCTAGGTTCTTGTTAAACATATTTTTCTTTCACATTTTTTCATTTTTCTTTAGCAATTGCAGCTTGTTGCTATCCTCCTTCTTCCAAAACAATTTACATCCAAGTGAATTAAATAAATAATGTGTTATTCCTCCCAAGCATTTTCATCCTAGAAGAAACACAAACAAAATGCAGAACTACTTCCCTGTGAAAGCAGTTCAAATTGTTCCTAGATGATGCATTAGCACACAAAGCTTATATAAGTGCTTCATTTACTGAATTAGATATACACCTAGCATGGCAAACAATACAGTCTTAATAAAAAGGTATTAACAAAAGAAGGCTGGCCAAGTGAGATGGGCATTATCTTTGATCCCTGAAGCAGAAGAAATCTGAGAACAGCCAGCATGCCTTACCAGGTAACCAGCACAGTCTTCTGAGACTCATTTGCCAAACTTCACCTAGCAGCCTGGCCATTAAAAAAAAATAAATTTAAAGGGGGTTTTCCTACATCAATGCAGGTGTTGCCTGGCACTGGAACTCCAGCCCAGACTCTTTCCACACTGCTTATCAACAGTCCCTAAAAAATGGGACCATGTGGACCAGTTCACGGCTCACTACATCCACCACTGGTATGCTCCTCCTCTCTGCCACACTGATGGCTGTGTGAGCCCCAGGGTGGCAGAGGGACAGACAGGGAGACAGGGAGACATTACCAAGACAGTCTGTGCAAAGCACAAGAAAACATCACCTCACCTGCACCCTGCTAAGGCTAAACAGAGTTAACAGAATGCACCACTCAACCTCTACCAGATCAGCTTTCTCCAAGTGTTCATGTGAGCAAAACTCTGAGGTCAGGAAAAACCTAGGGCTGTCTCCTGTCAATCTAAGGCAAAGCTCAAACTATAAAAGGTTTTCAGCTGTGACCAAAAGGCACCTACATTTACAATTTACATAAAACTTACACTTTGAGGAAACAAATGATTGGGCATTCTGCTTATCTGTAGAAAAGACTAAGCAAATTCAATTCTTATTTTATATGATGATATTATTGAATTGCTCTTTTATATTATGCATCCCTCAACACTTGTGCCTGCTCCTCTCCATGAAAATCTTTACTAAGGGGCAAAAGATTTATATAATTTGATAAGAAACCAGAGTATCCCTGGAAGTGTTGAAAAGATGTGCAGATGTAGCACTCAGGGATATGTTTGGACTCAGTGATCTTAGAGACTCCTCCCAACCTTAATGATTCCATGATTCCATTATATATTGCCATTATATATTATTCATACCATTCATACGTTGGTTCTTCTGAACTTTTAACTGCAAAAATTCAAAAAAGCCTACTCATAGGGTAAATATAGTCTTAAACTCTGCAGTTATTTACACATATTTCACGTATTTATCCAATTTAGAGAAGGCAAGATTCTCCTTGAATTTTGGATACAAAAGGCATGTCCAAAAATATAAACCATAATTCCTTAAGATGTACTCCTTATAAAAAGATATATTTTTTTACCTTTTTTTTTTTTTTGGTAGGAATTTTGTCACAGTCACAATATTCTTGTACTACTCAGTAAATGAGGTTTAAAATTGGAGAAAATTACCAGCATACAGCTTTAATGTAAACCCTCCTATGGAAGTATGCAATGATATTCATTAAATCACAGATCTGTACATTTTATTGTAGACATCCTGCAACACCCCTGGACAAAGCATTAAAAAGTTTTAAGCATTTTATAATAAAACCAAAATATGACATATAAAGAACAGAATAAGTGCCATTAAATACATTAGCAAAACTTGTTGGCTTTCATCTACACACACCTGATTTTTATTTTTAAAATGTATAGCTTGTCTTTCATCCTGAAACACGAAGATTTACAGCCTTCATGAACTACTTTTTTTCCTGGCTTTTTACCTGTGGAAACAAAATCTAGGGGAGCTTCAACAAGTCTAGGAAGTAATTATGAAAATGCAAGTTTGGAAAACTGAAATTCACTTTTTACTTGTATTTTCTTGCAATAAATAAATCAAGTAAGTCAGACACATTTCTTATGTCTGACAATAAATCTCTTACTGGTTTGTGGGGTTTTGGTTTGGTTTTGCTTTAAAACAAGGGAGCATCTCTCTTTTTCATTTCTACAGTACCCATTAAACAGTGGTCTCCAAGCAATATCTGCCTGAGTGTCTCTAATCCAGTCAAGGAAGAACCCTTCCTTAAATCTTAAGAGGGGAAGAAAACTGCAAAAATAGCAAATTAGCAATTTTTTAATACAGTATTATATACACTTTTACATAATTCACCACACTGCTGAATTGAAAACGTTATGTGAAAGGAACCATCACCTTCAATAGATTTTGATCAGCCTTTCCACACAACAAACCATCCTAACAGAGTTGTCCTGAAAAACATGCTTCAGATATCATTAAGTCTGAACTAGAAAACAGATGCTTAAAAATAACTTTTGCACTTCTAACCTTTTAGACTGCACTGTTCAATTATGCATGCTTTTCTGAATATCAGTCTGGAAATAAAATACAGCTCTAAGTATTACCCAGAAGGGGGAAAAAAAAAAAAAAAAGGAAGGAAGAGAATGATACATCCTGCAGACACAAAGAGGATGTGGCTCCCATAAGGCTGGAGCCCAGGCTGCCTGGCAGCACAGCAGGAGGAGAGCACATGCATGGGAAAAGAGTTGCATGATGGGCAATAGGAATGCAAGAGTTAAATGTTACAAAACTACTTTTTCCAGTCATCCTCAGACGAAGGAAACACATCAAGAGAGAAATGGAGAGCAAAGTAGGACACTGCTAATGGAATTTCAGTGGTCCTTATTTCCAGCTTTCAAAACAAACAACCACAGAAGAGAAAGAGCTCCAAAAGAGTGAGCAGCTGGAAGACAAGCAGAAAGCTATGATTGATCAAAACCTCCCCAAAACATATTTACTAAGGTAACAGGAACAGAATTCAACATCCTACAGCAATATTCATAGTATATGGGGAAAAAAGGAAGGATCCTTAAACCTTTAAATTACTGAAATCAAATCATGAAAAACACTCAGCTACAAATGAACAATCATATAGGATGTCTAAAGAGAATATTTTAAAAATCTCTCTGTCTTACAAAATTAGAATATAACAGAGATCTCAGTGCTGACATGGAGAAAAATTTCAACATCAAGGCAACTTTGTCACTGTTAAATCAAATTTCAGGTGTGCATTGTTAGGACTTGAGGAAGGAATTAAGCCAGTTGGGCACACTCCTACTGAGAAAAAAGAGGCAAACCTTCAGCATACAATCCTACCATCAAATATCATATATTTTCTGTCTCAGTCCATAGGGCCAGGCTGTATATAGACAGAAGCTACTGAAAACAGTTGGGATAACCTACAGAACTGCAAACTCCAGAAATGAGAACATTTTCAGTCACACAAGAGTGCCTTCTAGAAAAATTGGATCAAAGAGATAAATCCTAAGGGTGCAAGTATTTAAACCACTGTTTATAATCCTAAATTCCCATGTTAGAGAATCTCTTTTTTGTAACCTTAAACAGTGAGGAGTCACTACACTATCACCTCCCTGA
This sequence comes from Ploceus nigricollis, assembly GCA_013399945.1. Lineage (NCBI taxonomy): Eukaryota > Metazoa > Chordata > Aves > Passeriformes > Ploceidae > Ploceus > Ploceus nigricollis. The sequence goes on from VXBC01007668.1 coordinate 304,307, forward strand.
TTGTAGGGGGTGGGGAGGTATTACCCAGCAGACATCACACTGAAAGATAAGGTGGCCTCCATATTTGTATCTTACTCATAATCACTTGAGTGATTAATCACTCATAATCACAGAAATCGCTGTACATGCCCCACATGGAAACAGTCTGTCTGCTCAACCTACAATGGAAGTCTAAGTTTTGTACATGTCAGCGTTTTCTACTGATGATGCTCAAATTCTTGGGTTCAGAATATGAAGTATAGAAAAAAATACCAGAGATGTATAGAGGTGTAAAGAAAAAAGAATACGAGAGTATCACCCCATATAGGACATGCCTGCCTCAAAAAATACCCAAAAAACAAAAAGTCTGCATACCAAAACACTAAAAGTGTCATCATTAAACAACAGGTATCTTCAGTCTTGTCTACACCAAAAGTTTCTTCTATGCAAGGAGGTAAAGACTCAAACTTGATTGGTACACACAGGTTGATGGCATTTTTTAATCATGTTTCTACACAGGAATGAAAAAAACACCAACAGCAGAAGAAAAAACACACAGTCCATGACGCACCACTTAAAGTTATGAATCTTTGTTCCGGTTTCTGAGTGGTTTTATGCTGGGGTTTCTTTGGTGTTTTCAGGGGGATTTTTTGTTTTGTTGTTCTTGTTGGCTTTTTCCCCTGGTTTGACTTCATTTGGAATAGGCAATGCCAGAGTATTTTCAACTAATTTGAAATGATGGGGAGTCTGTATGGAAGGCCTAACAAAAGGGCTTATGTAATACAGCGAAACCTCCTGAATGCCCACATTCATTGTTTGAATTCGGAAGCAAAAGGGGTACTGCCATCCTCTCATGCCAAAGGCTCAAAATTACACATTCAGATTCCAGCAGAAGACTTGCAAGAGTTTAACAGAAATAATGATAGCCTGTCCATCAAATGGCTGCCAGGTACAAAGGCTTTATATACCTCTTACTCCCACTATCTGAATGATGCTTTTAGAAAGAAAAAGAAGTCATTTGCTTTGTATGGACTTTATAGTCCCCAGGCTTTTCTTTTTATTCCCCCATTCTCTTCCCTCCAAGAAAAAGAGACTGCCTAAAAGGAAAAGGTTTCTCAATTCTAGAGTTACAGGTCAGATTCTCCTGTGCATTGGTGGAATTTACCACACTAGTAACTGCCTTTTATCAGCATCATACATGATTTGGTATTACTTCAAACTCGATAGATTTTAGTGGTTTTGGTCTGTCATATGAAGTGACAGTAATGCTTCTGCAGAGCAGATTTCTTTGGATTTTTTTAATTTAATCCTTGCACTTTTCAACAGACAGCTTTCAAAAGTATAAAAAAATATATTAAGTAAAGCTTGAACTTGCTTATATAGGCAAAAAAAGCTTTAAGCAAAGATTTGGTTCTCTTCTAACTTACTACCTGAAAAATAGCTACCTGAATAACCTCACAAAATGCTTCCCTGAAAACACATTTTACATGTAGGCAAAAAATGCAGTCTCTTTTTCAACATAATCTCTCTTGACTATTTACAACTCTTATGGTTGCTCTCTTATATGTTGTATTAAATTCAGACTAACAGCCTAGGCATCTCAACAAATCTCTTCAAATCACACTATGGCTTGCTGCAGCTGTTAAATGCCTTAAAAAATCACACATAAAAGTTAATAAAAGTATGAAGAGAAGCAACAAATGCAAACACCTAGGGGAAAAAAACCCAAACTATAAATAACAGGTGACTGGATAGTAAGGTAGATAACACACAATTATCACCACGACAGCCTCTGTACTTCTGTTTCAAGAGAAACTGTCATCTGCATTGCAGTGCCCTTGAAAGTAATTTTTCTCTTAATATGTCTGATTCCACTATTTTTCTCAGGTTTAATTCTGTTGCATTAGTGTGCTATATAATTAACAGCCAAGCAATATGATTTTGCTGCAGAATCCAAACCTGTAAGACAGACATTTCAGATGTGTTTTCAGCTGCCTTAGTATGGAGACATAACTGGTGAGTGCCAAGCTCTACTAGACATATTCACTTTTTGAAATGCAAATATGGTGAACAACCACCATATAAATGCACTCTTAGAGGTGATCATGAGCTGCTGAAAGCTGCCCCAAACCTGCAGTGCAGGTGGCAAATATAGATACACCTGGGATTCCTAGATCAAGGTGCATGGAAGAACAGCTGCAAGGGATAGAACACAATGTGTCCTTGGGAAGTCAGCTCCTTCCCAGCTGACCAGCTACAGGAGATCCTGGGACAGACATAATCCTTTGCAGGAGTCCCAGCTCCTGAGCTTCTTAGCAAGTGATGGCACAATGTTGTATGAAGATTGTATTTTTATATGCAAAGATTGGTCACACCTGAATCATTACATTATCTATTAATACTTCTTATTGGGAGAAGCAAAACTAATAGCACTGAATTCTGAGGATGAAGTCTGTCACTAACAAAAAAAGGAATAAAGAACAAAAAGTCTGCATTCAGAAAACAAAGGAGGGATAGCTAATTCAGCTTTCCTCAATAGGAGATGTGGCAGATACTATGTCATCTAGGCAGCAGAGCCTGTATTTATGAAGCTGAACACTTGACTAGACAGCCATTGTCTTCACTGAATTCCTTATTTGTGAGACCAGTCTTTGAGTAAGGGCAATGAAATAGAGATAAATCTGGACAGAGTTTCAAATACCCCTGGACAACAAAGGTAAAGATCAATCCCTGACATGACAGAAAGCATTATCTCATTCTTAGGTGTTTCCTACACTCATACACACATTTTAACTTCAAAACCTAATTATTTTACAAGGACCCAGCACAGCTTGGAAAACAGACTTGCCACAAAACACAGAAAACTGCAAAAACTTGCAGGAAACAAACCCAGTGATAGAGTCAAACAAGGCAACAGCATCCCATTACACACTTTGGAGTCACACATTTTGGAGGCCCCTCCGTGCTTTTGTAACAAAATAGGCTTAAAGAACAAAGGTTACAGCACCAGCTGCACCAGGCTCCCAAAAAGTTGGTTTAGCCTTGGTCCCAGAAGCTTATGATCTTAAGTTTCATAACAGCATTCAGAGCTCAAAGAATGATTTGTCATTAGTTAGAAGTGGCTGGTTCCTTCAACCTAAAAAAATGATACTGAAATTTAAATCCGTCATTTCTAGTAAGGACCTCACCTTGGTGTTGCTTCTCCCTTCTTAGATCTTCTTCTTAGAAGTTGAAAAAAAAGCTTCCTCTCTTAGTTACTGCTACTTGCAGCTATATAGGAAGAAGAGGAAGAAACTGCGAGCCTGTCTTTCTAGAGCAGGTGAATGCTACTTGCTTCTTCCTCTACAAAGATGAGATAATAAGTTACAGTGATATTTTTTCACACTTCTTCTTTCTTCAGAGCATAGGGAAATTACACACTGCAGCTGTACCATAACTTTAAAAAAAAAAAAAACAACCAAGCCAATAAAAAAAAAACCTGCAAGAAAAAAAAACGAAACTGCCAAGCAATCAATAAGACTCTAATGCTGCACAAAAAATAAAGCGGAATTCAAAAGAAAGGATCTGAAACCCTCCTCACCCTGAACTGGCATGTAAACCTCCACGGAACTCCAGATTTACTTCCAGGCGGATTCGAAGTCTGAGCAGTGGGCCTGATCCTCTGGCAGAAGAAGAAGCACCACTGACTAGGTTTTAAACACTGCTTTAACTCTTCACTGGTGTCTTTATGGGTAACTTCAACATAGATGTTTAAGTATATAATATAAACTAAACATTTTTGTTATTATTAATGTATTTTTCTAAGGTAAAAGTAAGTAAAGTAAGTAAAGTAAGAGTAAGTAAAGTAAGAGTAAGTAAACAAACATCGGGTATTTGCAGGAGGCTCATGTAATTATCCAAATGCTGTTGTCATCACACGAACATGCTTGCTTTTGGAGATCCCAAGAGTTTTGCTTAACAAAGCAAGTCAAGGAAAGAAAAAGGATGATTCTTCACTGTTAAAAACGTGAGTCTTTTTGCTGAGAGTGCACACATGAAAGATAATAACTAGCTGACACTAAGAAAACTGCCAAGGTTTTCTGCAGTACATTACCAATATGTTCAAAATGTTCCCATTAAGACACACATTTTTTTCTCTTCAACATTTTTTCATTTTACAATGAAACTATCAAATATCTTCAGTTAGTTTCTCTTTTATAGAAAGGAAGAGTACGCTCAAATGGTTGAGCATCTCAGTAATCACAAAGGAAATTGGTACTTAACATGAATTCAGAACTCTTGATGCCTCACCCTATACTTTATGAAGTGTACACTCACTTTGTGGAAAACATATCTAGAATTAAAATATTTCATAGCAGATGTAAATCATTCCAATAACCTGAGGAAGTTGTGCTATAGTCTTAAACACAGAGCAAATACACTCCTATTATTAACTCACCCCCGTTTCAGAATCATCATATAAACCCCTGCAGTAACACAGCGTAAAACAGGCATTCTCACCACAACAGGTCTTTTTCATTCCTATTCTTGTCTTTTATTAAGCACTGCTGACCATGCTACAAGTAGTTTACAAACAAAACTGCAAATAAGCTTAGTCTGCTACTATTAAAATATAATCTTAATTTTATTTTCTAATTACCATCCCTCCCATCTTTTGCAGAGCCCTGACTGCTCACTTGAAGCTTGGCAGTTCCCAAACCATTGGAATGTTTTAGACCAAAGCCTGTTACCACATATGATCAAGTATTTATGCACAAACACTTCATTGAAAATATTTAACAGTTTAATTTCTCACAAATACTGAGGAATAACATACTACGCAAGAGGCAGAGCTGCAAATCTCTTAAGATTTCTTCTGTTGTTACATTAATTTATTTTCTTTCACAGAATCATAGCATCCATGAGGTTGGAAAAGGCCTCCGAGATCATCAAGTCTGACCTATGACCCAACACCACCCTGTCAACCAGACCATGGCACTGAGTGCTGAGCCCAGTCTTTCCTTAAGCACCTCCAGGGAGAGTGACTCCACCACTGCACAGACCCTATTCCAGCATCTAATCACCCTTTCTGTGAAGAAATACTTCATAAACTTCCTTCAACCCAAAGCTCCCCTGGCGTAGCTTAAGACCATGTCCTCTTGTCCTGTCATTGGTTACCTGGGAGAAGAGGCCAATGCCCACCTGGCTACAGCCTCCTTTCAGGTACTTGTAGGGGGTGGAAAGGTCTCCCCTGAGTCTCCTCTTCTCCAGGCTAAACAACTCCAGCTCCCTCAGCTGGTCCTCATAGGACCAGCTGCTCCAGACCCTTCCCCAGCTTCACTGCCTTTCTCTGGAATCTCTCCAGCACCCCAGTGTCCTTCCTGAACTGAGGGGCCCAGAACTCAGCACGGGACTTGGGGTGTGGTACAGGCAAAGAATCACTTTCCTAGTCATGCTCGCCACACTGTTTCTGACCCAGGCCAGGATGCCTTTGGCGTTCTTGGCCACATGGGCACACTGCTGGCTCACGTTCAGCAGCTGTTGATCAGCACCTTCATGTCCCTCTCTGCTGTCCCACTTTCTAGCCTCTCTGATCCAGCCTGCAGCACTCCAGGGGTCCACTCCAGCGATCTATCCAGCTTGTCCAGGTTCTTCTGCAGAGCCTTCCTACCCTCCAGCAGACTGACACTCCAACCCAATTTGGTGTCATCCATGAATTTGCTAATAGTAGACATGACCCTCTCATCCAGATTATCAAGAAAGACATTAAGCAGGAATGGGCCCAACACGGATCCCTGTGGGACACCACAAGGGCCGGATGCCAATTGGATGCAGCACCGTTCACAACGTCTCTCTGGGCCCAGCCATCCAGCCAGTTCTTAACCAACAAAAAGTGCGCCTGTCCAAGCCAGGGGCTGCCAGCTTTCCCAGGAGTATGCTGGAGTACTGCTGAGGATGAAGGCATGAATCAAAGCGGTGGTACAATTATCTATAAAACAATAATTTTGATACACCTCCCTGTTCCTGGGATGCTTGCTTTTACTAAGCATAAATAATATTCTAATTTATCACTGTGTTATGGAATATCCTTTGTCCTTCCTCTGCCGAGGTAAACCAATAATGAGCAAGGTGGGAATGAACAAGATGTTAATGGCATGAGTGGCAATCAGAAGAAGAAGAAAAGAGCCCATCTACAGCATAGGAGGATGGGCAAGAGGAGCAGATCTATAAACATGGGCTAGATGGTAACATTGGAAATAAAAATTAAAAAGCCAAGGATCAACAACAGAAAATGAACTCACTACCTGAGAAGCACAGCAGTTAGCTACACTATTTGTATTTACTTGCAGACTGCAGGAGGAACAGATAGGTAATCAAGACGATTAATCTAGACAAGAAACTAGAAAGGAAGACTGAAAAATAAAGCTTCCAGATACTTTTAACAGTAAAAAAGGAACACTTTTTCTTTGCTTGAAATTCTTTGATAAGCAAAATTCTTGGGGCCTCCAAAAGAAAGCAAGCATGTTCACATCATGGGAACATTATCTGGGTAATATATTTGCATTCCAAAATGCCAGCAGCCTTCTGCTCTGTCCTTTTACTGCAACTGACTTGTGTCCCATCATTTGAGATTTGCTATGTTTCAGAAGACAGCAAAACTTGAATCTAATATTTCATATCCCACAAGATCCCAACTCAGATAAATGCTCTAATAGCAACTGATTTGGTGTATATATTTAATTTTAATAAATTATTGCTTTACTTGAGGTCCTCCATTTCATATAAGGAACTTCTAATCAATGTTTTTCTCTGAATGCCTCTGAAATTTACTCCTTTTTTTAAACTTTGCTTTTATACAGTCATTTTCCACAGTCTCACACTATTTAAGCAGCTGTCTTTGAAATCTCTCAACTTTTGACAAGATGCCTTTCATCACATGCACTTCTCTTGAAAATTTCACATACTTCTCGGGCTTTATAAAATAAACTTACAGGTTTAAAATCATTGCCTTGTGCAAATAATTTTCTTTTTTGTGTTTTCTAGCAATTCTTTGTACAACACCAAAATACAGTAAAATATGCAATCTGGCACATTAAATATGACAAAGGAGCAAGACTTTATCAATGTAAGTATCTGAAGGGGGACATGCCAAGAGGACGGAGCCAGGCTCTTCTCGATGGTGCCAAGCAATAGGACAAGAGGCAATGGGAAGAAACTGGAACACAGGAAATTCCACATGAATATGAGGAAAATCTTCTTTACTGTGTAACCTACAGTTACCTACAGTAATGGTCTTGATATGAGTAAAGAATAGGTGACATTTTCAAGAGGATGAGTATAATGATGTGAAAGACTGCACCAACTGATTTTAAAACAGTCATCTAAAGGGTAAATTTCCAGAGGAAACGGGTATTATATTAATGTAACAGGAAACTAGACTAGAAGGTTAAATCTCCATAATTACCGAAGGAAGGAACTAACAAATTTCTGTTCCTATGTTTCTATATAAGAGTATTCATTAACAGTAGATTAAAATGCATTCCTGTAGAGGATTATTCGCTATACAACCTACTTTCAAAAGGGAAGACTGTTGATTGCAAGGAGTATCTCAGAGAAATTTTTCTATCATGCCTGCTTAAATTTTTTTAACCTTTTTTTTTTTTTTTTGGGGTGGTGTGGATGGGTGGGGGGGAGATCTGTAAAAGATGCCTTAGAAGAAGGATCCAGGAAAAAAACATTATTTGATGATTCTGTGAATCCATTTACCCTACCAAACTGCCCCACAAGCTACAAACTGAAGAAAAGACATACTCAGGATTACAACAGTCATTTGTATTTTAGTAGTGATGACCAGTGACTTTAAATTGGAACAGTTAGGGTGATATCTGCTATACAGAAGGAATAGCTCACAATGGTAGCAGAAAACCAGATTTAGCATTTTGAGTAACAGTCTTTGATGGAGGGACTTGGCATTGGCTGGAGTCAATTATTTGATTTTTTTTTTCCCCCTCTTACCAAAAAGATTTCCAGCTGGTCCATTCTTCTGGGGAAAATAGCTGCTGGCTGATACTGGAATCTAGCAAGCATCCATCAAAAAAACACCAAGAAAATCTGAGAGACAAAAGTATTGATTAAATGAACAGCCTTAACAACATGAAGCAATTCTTTAGTACCCCAGGTATATCAGTATGCATTTTGTTCTTATAAGCAAGGTCTGCAAGACATCTGGCAAACTTTACACAAAGGAGTAAAAGTGAAATGTGTCTTTTAGGCTGTTTTTTGGGAGTTAGGTTTTGTTGGTTNTGGTTGTTTTTGTTTTTTTTTTTTTTTTTTTTTTTGGGAGTTAGGTTTTGTTGTTTTTAAGGGACAGTGTATGTTTATAAAACTTAGCTTAGGTGTTTTTCCTATGATTCTAGGAAATGATTCAGCAGCTGAGCTGATTTACTAATGAACCAAATGAATACTACAGGGATGCACCAAATGAAAAGAAGAAAATAGGAGTCATTAATTTTGTAATGCAATAAAGCCTTGGTGGAAAGAACAGCAGAAATTGAGAATCAAAAGTATTTTAAGTTCAGAGTTATTGCAGCATTATTATAGATCTGCTGATAATTTGGCGTTTATCTTTCAAGCTTAAGATCCTGGATTACAGAAAAGGATATAATGGCCACTTACATTTTTTTTTTCTTTTTATTTCCCAAGTCTTTTAATCGGGAAAAAGTATTACATTTATTTCATGTCTGAGATAGGAGCAAATTCATGAAAAGACAGTTATTTCCCATTTCTGAAACATATGGGAATCACACCTGATCATGCAGCTCATATGATAAAACTTCTGTTTTCCTATCCAAAAGTAACTCTTCTATTAAACAAAATGAAGCCTTCAATTTCTTGAGAAGATGTCACTATTGGAGATTGGGAAATTGTAGGAAATATTTTAACATTTTTCTCCCCATTCTATAGAGACCTTACAAAAAATCAATGTACTTAACAAGCTCTGCCATTCAGCTAATAGTTTAAGATAGATTTCAGCCAGTTTCATTACATTTATGAAAGATAATTTTAGTCATGATACTGTGATTTGCAGACAAATCTCGACTGACAGCTTGACTGTCAGATTTCACAACTAAAAATTCAGAGCGTTTCTGCATTTTCAGTGACATACACTTCTTGTGGTTCATCACACAAAGACTATAAGAAATGGAAAGGAGGGGAGATCACTGATGTTTCTTGGACAAAAATGCCCAGAAAAAACAAACAACTAAACAAAAAGACTGCAACAAACAAAAACCAAGACAAAACCAAAAAATTTAAGAAAACAGAATTACTTTTGTCAGAGCTACCCTGACAGCTCATCACATAGGGCTGGTCTTGGCTCCTCAGTACAACTCCTCTACTGTAGCTATGCCAGGCTCATGAACTACAGTTCTGGCACAAACACCTGTATCACCGACTTTCACCTTCCAGTGTCACAGGATCAAGATCTTCCTCGTCTTACCAGTAACCAACTGTAAACCAAACGCAAGGCTGTCCTCAAAGCAAAAGTTTTGTTCTTGCAGATCTGCAAATCACCCTCTTAATGGCAGTGGAAGACTGCCAGTTCTAGCTGCATAAATAATGGAACTAGACCTTGCCAAGCTGAGAAATGAGAAATAATAAGGCTGGCTGAAGGTGGGATAAGGAAGACAATATGAGAGCTTTGACAAGAAGACTGACTTTGTAAGCCAAGGCTTACTCAATTTCTTTCTTAAGAAATTATAATATTCTAAAGATAACTTGCACTTCTAGAGTTACAAACCTACGAATGTCCTTAAAAGGAACATCCACACATTGTCTCCCTTAAAAGGGACCAGCACAGCAAGTTTCAGGTAGAAAATAAAGCACTACATTTACTAGAAATAAACCTAAAGACAGTGAACCTCACATAATGAAAAAGTAAGACAGCTTGAACAGAAATCTTCAACACAAACTCCTAAGGGAGTGTTTAGAAACCTCAGGGGAATCCCTAAAGTTCACCCATTTTATGTACTATCACAAAAAAGATCCAAAACCTACAACACCTGCTTCTGTGTGCAAAAAACACAACTTATGTGCCCAGCAGAGCAGAGCAAAGCCATCCCAAAGTACATTCTGAACACAAAGCATGGGCACCAGCTGACCTCACCAACAGCTTCTCTGCTCTCACCCTGCGCTCCCTCACCATTTCCTCACTGCCTCATTCTCTTCAGACTGCTTTTGCTACAAGTGCACAAAGGAACGCTACATAATCCACGTACATTTTGTTCACACTTCGTTAATGCAGCCTTGTACATCCGCCCAGACCTTTAGAAGGGAGTTCTAAACAAATTAATGTAACATGCAGAATATAACCAGCCCCACTGCCTGCCTTGTGCTTTTCTTTTAAAACCAGCACATTGCCAACAGTCTACATCTCAGCAGCTGGGCTAGACACAGAGTAAGTTCAACAGAGGTAAAGGTTCAACAAGGTAAAGGAAAAATAAAAAACCTCCACTGTGGTCCTCCTGCTTGTTCACAAGGCTGTTGTTCTCTCCAAAGAACCTTGGCTGGCAGCACTCCAGCTCCTGCTCCCTTGCCGTGTGACGAACACCCCAGCACAGGGCACAGGGCTGAGCCAGCCCTGCCAGTTCCAGGGCCACATGCCAGCTCTGGCTCAGCCATTCAAATCCTTCCTCTCATGAGAGGCCCTCTCACTTTTTCAGTGTCTGAGATTATTTTGCCCCGAAGAGCACAACTGTTTCAGGTCTGGAAGGTGCTCATGGTGGTTTTATAAAGTTAAAACCACATTTAAAGTGCTTGGAAAAAAAACGACAACAGCAACAACAATCAAAAAACCTCCCAATGTCTACAAGCACTTTGTGGTTCAGAAGGATTTCTTTGATTAGGCAGCTCTAGAGCAATTTGCAGTAGTACTCCAGGACTTAGTCTTGGGGCCAGCAATAAAAATCTACAGGTTTTTAGATCTATAGTGGATGGCTATGTCCATTCATATTAAAAATCTATTGCTTCTTCTACTGACCTCATGCCTTAGGTACAGAAGCTATTGTGAAAGGAGTACACTGCAGGTCACTGCTATCAGTACATGAACAACTTTTCCAATTTCAATGTCAAGACTTTCCCTCTCCCCCCGCTAAATGCTCAGTCCTTCTCTAGCACATTAATGATCAAGTTGAAAAGCGGCACAAACTAGCAATTTCAGCTGCTTAGAAGGTTTCTTGCCCTCTCTGCACTATAACTTAAAAAAAAGCAAAGAAAAAAAAAAAAAAAACACAAACAAACCAATGAAACAATAAAACCCCTCCCTTTTGCTTCTTGGAAAACAGGCAAAAAAAATCCTGGTTTTGCAGGTCAGTTTTGTTTTTTTAATTCATTCCAATAGGAGCACAAAAGAATAGCTCCTGTTTCCTCTCACTAACACCAAATTTTGAAAGCAGAAAGGACACGTTCAGCTTCTTCATATTGAGATTCACTCTGAGTTCAAATCATTAGCAATGGCTCAGAGGATCACCAGCACCAAAAACACAAGTGCCTGAAAGTTCTACAACTTGTGGATAATGGCCTTTGGCCCTGTGGAGATCCTTACAGGGTGAGGGTAGGGGGAATGTTTTAACAAAACGAATGAGGAAATTAGAGGGTTAATAATTTTTTCCCCAATTTTTAATACAGAAAATGTAAAGAGAAATGCACAATCTAAAAATAAATTGAGGTTTTGGATGCAGCTAGAAAATGCCCATTGAACACGTGAACATTTCATAATCGTTTTTTTACTGCTCAGTCACAAGCAGTAATGTGATTAGCGCTTACCTAAACTCTAAATCAAAATAAACACTATGTCCACTGTCTGACTGTTCAAAAAAACTGTTCTCTGCCATCTGAACATCTCCTCCTATGGATAAAATGAAGCTTGTTTGGATTCACTGTGAACAGTGCTTCCTCCCATGGCCATACCCAGTGGAGAGCCTCACGCCGCAGAGCGCACACAGCCCATGGCTGCTTGGAGCCTTCAGCAAGCAAATATCAGGTCAGAAGCCATTACTTCAACAGAAACACAGCTCCCCAGCTCACTGCTACTTATAACCAATCCTCCAATAATGTTTCATAACAGGTTATCCCTTTCATAAGAACCTCTGTATTACTATAAATGTGTAAGTCTTTAAAATTTCCTCTTCTTTCAGTTCAATAGGTGCGCAGCATGCACACATAGCATAGAAAACTTCTGATGTAGCAGTCATTCCATAAATAATTATGTATAAACAAAAATATGAATGGAATGTCTATATAAGTAAAATACACAAGTGTTAAAATGATTGCTTGCATATTAAGCAGAGATAACATGCCAAGTAATTTTGGTATTCTCCAGCATATTCCTAGAGGATAAAGAGTTATCAGCTGCCTTGGGAACACAGTTATTTTTAAGAACAGAAAGGTCATTTAAGCATTTGACAAATATTTTGAAAGAAATTTATACTTTCAGTAACTCTAAAAACTTTAATGAGAATCCAGATCAAGTTGTCCAAATATTTTCATCCTAATATTCACTCCTTCTCCCAAAACGTGATTCAAAACCAAACCAAACAAAGAAAAAAATCCACCCCACTCACCTCTAAAAACCCACTCGATAACTGTTTATCATATTTCTACTTTAGAACATGTTAGGGAACAAATGTGAATTTGGAGTTCCTTAATGAGTGTCTTGGCCACTGCACCATACTGTGCACAGAGCAAGACCGTTGTTTCCACAGCATGAAATGTATGCAATATTCACAGACAGGAGAAAAAAAATTATAGCTTTTAACTGTAGAAAATCAGATTTTTCAGTTCACCTACTAAAAGAATTCTTGCACAGTTCTTACTACAGAAAAATAAAAGATAACTAAAATAAAAGATAACTAAAATAGCGGTGCATGCTAATCTAGTTCAATGTTTTATTTCCTTCAGTTTTCAGTAGTGAATAATACATATTATTTATAAAACTACCAGATCAAAAACACATTCAGTAACTTTTTATGAACTGCTTCACATAACAATATTACAATATTCTGCCTGTATCACCACACAGGTATTACTGCTACTTATGAGAGGCCAGCTACAGATGTAGAGGTGATCCATGAAGATTTTGAAATTAAATAAAACACATATCAGACTACAAGAGAAGACAAAGAGAGGGAGAGAAAGACTAAATTGAGTATTAACTGCAGTGAATCATAGGCAACTGACTCTTCCCTATGAATAAGCAAATAACCTGAAAGTTCTTTAAATGTTTGGTTTTGTAAAAAACTGGAGGAGTTAAGGCTCTAATAATCTTTACAGAACGATAAGTCACTTAAAATCCAAGTTTGCAGTGGATTTAAAAGAGCTATCTATTTAAAAGAGCTATCCATAGATCCCATTAGTTTTGGTAAGCCTGCAGTGATCTCTCTATAGTACTTATAGTCAATGCTATAATGAACCATGCACTATGTACAAAATCCCATCACAATATCTTTGTCTCATTCTCCAAAACCCCTCTCCTGACATTGCTTTGTACAAATTTACAGAGCTTCATGCACTAGCAGCAAGCATGCCAAACAGCTTTGTCCCCTCCAAAGAACAAGATCCCACCTTGTGACAGATGTTTGACAACCACCATTGACTGCAAAGAGCAGTCATCTCTATACTCAAAAAAACTCATCTCTATACTCAAAAAAATACATGTAAGTAATTATGTTCTTTCTTACTGAATTACCTAGATAGCCAGGAATGGTGACATATAAATTAAGGCAGGTCATCTTAAAATTGTGTCCAAGGAGTTGCTAAAAGTTATAACTCTTTTACATCATAAAAATGTAGAACATCTGATGTAACATCATCTCAATAAATGTTGCATAATATTAATAGAAAAATATGCTAGCAAATTTTTATAATTCAGTGTGACTGTGCACTTGTAAACACAATATGACAAGCTGCATGCAGCAAGATTTACTTTTGACCATTATTTATTTCTGAATTCCCAAAATCAGTTTTACAGCAGTCCTTTTCCAGGATGTGCTATCAGTATGAGACTCCAGTGGCTTAGCAAAAGAATAACTATTTGCAGAATCAAATTATTAAATACTTTCTCAGCACAGGAAAACCTAATAAACACACAAACAGGAAAGAACAAGCAGTGGAAGGAACTAACCCCACACTGTAAGGTAACAAGAGTGAAAAGGCTTAGCCAGGAGCCAGGTATCAAACCTGCTCTCAGTCCCAAAATGAAAGCATAAAAAACACCGTGCTTACCAGATGCAACTCACCTTCAGAGGGAACAGCCTGAAAGAAATACCATTTTGATCAAGCAACTGTTCTTTCAAAATAAACACAACACAATGGGACATGCATGGACATACAGAAAAACACAAACAACTTCAACCACAGTTGGGCACAAGCAGGCTTTCATCCTTCTCCTTTCCATGTTCATTACCTCCCTCCTAACAAACATCTAAACAAAGAATAGGAAGAGTTAATGGAGAAAGAAGTACATTTCAAAAAAAATCTATCACAGAAAACAAGGTACCAAGTATATCTTCACAGCATGTAAAGATGCACCAATGGAAACTGATTTGCAAATCACAAGAACTACATTTCTCAATACAGTAGGTTAATAACTCAAGTTTTCAGCACAAGCTATACTCACCTCCTGTTGGCAAAATGTCACTTCTTAAAAGGAAGCATTTGGTTATACATCCCTTTGACTGTTTGGGCTTAACTTTCCAGGCAAGTTAAGAGGGTTCAAGTAGAAATCATGCATGAAAGATTTAGCTTGTGCATAAAAGCTGCTTCACTGCAGACGGTAATAATTTACCACAAAGTCAGTTTTTCAACTTGAAATAGACAGGAAAACACACTGGGATTCTACACTGGGCACTTTATTTTTCCAAACTGAAGCAAACACACAGCCCTTGGAAGCCCATGAGGCTTCTTTTGCTCCCTGGAAAAGCTTAAGCAAGGACTTCTCAGCTCTGAGGCACAGAGGGGGAGAACAGCTCTTTGCTCCATCTAATGGTGAAAGGGAATAAGCATTTCCATAAGCTTTTGCTTCATACCAGGTGAAGTCAATCCAGAGCAACTCGTGCACACTTTTTTTTGTCATGATGGAGCTCGTTTGGTCTGTGTGGTGATAAGGCATGACATGGGTACCCAGAGCTGTAGAAGAGGCAGAGGCAGACACGTTTCTGGACAAGGCAGGTAGCCACTGCTGATGTCAGATCCCAAAACAGGAGCTATGGCTTTTTTCCATGCCTGTCTCTGCTTCTTCCCCAAGTCTCCAGACCCTGTGCTGGAGCTGGCTGCATGTGTCAGACCTCCTGCCACAGGATGGTGATGTGAGGGCAGGCAATCTGGGGCAGGGCCAACAGGACCAACTTCACACAAAGCACTGGGCAAACAGGTGAGCACCTCCTGCTGCCAACAGGTGCAACATCTGGCAACACAGCACTCTCCCCAAGCCAGCCTGTCCTAGGGATCCCAGCATCTGTTCGAATCTGCCACCAAAGGCACAGATGGAGGGAGACCATACTGACTGTCTGGCCTCCACCCACAATTCAGTGTTTGGCTAAGCAGACATCCTTATCCTGACCAAAGGTCTGTGCTGCTTTTCCACTGAAGGACTACCAATGATCTCTTACTCTCCAGAGCTTCCAAGAGCCCATAAATGGAAAAAGAAAGAATCAGGACAATTTCTATAAGACTTAAGACCACAATGTTTCCAGGGAACTTCTGAAATAGTGTAGTAGTCCCTAAATACTGTCCCAGTCTGTTTCTTACAGTTCTAGCAAGAGGCTGGAACTCTGGCTCTCTCCTAATGGGTCTGGCAAGTACCATCTTCTGGAATCAGGAGGCACACACAGGTGTAGACAAAACAAATGATGTGTGGCTTGTTCTCACACAGCAGGTGCTATGCTGAGCACCAGGGCAACACAACAAGGTGGGTCTGCTCTTCCCAGGCATTCAGACCAGAGAGCAGAGGGCACTGTCCCTCCACATTCACACCCAGAGCACAAGCAAGTGAATGTTCACACACCAAACACCATCCACTGATTACTGTATGATGACCATGTTCACATTCACCTTGATAATTAATCAAGCTCCTGAGCAGACAGTAAAAATACCTCATTTGTCCTTTTAGGAAATTAATTAATTTGGAAGTACTAAATCTTGGTATGGAGGTGTTTTGAGTTTTTTATACATCAATGTTCAAGGGAAAAAGACTTTTAAAAAAGTAATTCTAAGTACTCATAGCACTTTAAACAAGCTCAATTTTCAGAAAATAAGGAGGAAGATTTCCTTAGATATGAATTGGTAGGAAAAAAAGAAAAGGCAAATAGAAGCAGAATTATCTTCTAACCTGAAACAAGACAAGGTGCTGAGTTTTACCCAACATAACCTCCCTTCAACTCCAGTAATGCAGCACAAGCTAATTGAAATATCTCCTAAGGATAATTGCATCTGTATGTCAAGATAGCTGGAGTACTCTGCAAGTACAGAAGTTTTTTTTATTCCAATTCTGTATGCCATCTAGAAATGTTATGATCTGGTCATCTGGCAATTAATACCTAAATTATATCCAGTTTGTTAAAACACTTAATAATTGTATTACTAAAAATAATTGAAACCTTATCTCAGCTCATCAAAATTTTTGTACTTTGATTTCTATGAAAATATGCATATATTTATATATAAAATAATGTTTACTGCCCTGTTCTGCTATACATTCCAAATTCCACAAATACTGAAGAAAACACCTGTAAATAGTAACTTGATAAAAGTAAATGCAATAACTTACAGGAAAATGTTTTCTTCTGTTGTATCTTACACAAGTTTATAGGAAGAAAACAAAATCATACTTCACTTCTGTGTTTAGAAATATGTATGATGTAAACAATGCAAAAGCTGTCACATGAGAGCCCTGTGTTACTTTCAATAAAAACATCTGTAACCTGCCATTTACATAGCTCACATGTTGCTGTGAATGTACTCATCCTCTTTGTAGGGAAGATCTCATCCCCTTATTCTTCCATCTTGGAACATAACACAAAATCATTAACATGAAGAAGTGTGGAGTTTTATTCATTTCATGTACACATGTCATAGAAGAGAATAACTAATACTCATTTCTCTTAACTTTAAAAAAAAAAAACATGCTGTAGAAATTTAGCTCTGGGAATGGAGTTAGGCCCCACAATGATTAGCATCTTCCTTTTCCTAATATGCACTGGTGCTTGTTGGGAGTTTGGCTAACATAAGGAATATTTATTTCTATCATACCCTTACACAATTAAAATATGCAACTTTTAATTTATACTCAGAAAAAAACAAAACCAAAGGTGAACTGTCATCTTGCAATAATCAATGTTGACTAAATTTATACTAGCTTTCTTTTCCCCCATAATTGTAGAAGCATTTTTTTATAAATTCTATAAGTTCACTCTTCATTTAGAAACATGGCAGCAAACAAGCATACACACAAGGCCCAGTATATGAGGATGTTTTGAATTATGTCCCCATCACTACAGAAAAAATACCACTCAGAAGTATCAGATATATATAGTCAGTACCTTGGCATCAGTTTGACTAGCTAAATACAAATAAAATAAATACAAATATCCACTATGAAACGGGAGTCAAGACAGAAAGCTCCTTAGGCACAAGAATAAAGATCCTTCACTGCCACACCACAGTAAAAATACCAGGAAAAATGTCCACCTTCAGAAACCAAACATTTCAGGATTCATCTACAAATAGCTGGACTAAATTCCTTCTGATAATAATTAATCACTAGGTCTTACAGTTCCTATAATCTACTGGTCAAAACAAGAGCAATGTTGTCTGTCTAGAGGTGCAGCAATGAGCAAATTAAACTTGTTATTTTTTATCAAAATTTCTGATGTTCTTCACGTAAAAAAGAATTAATATAGTTGGAAGTGAGGCCATGCAACTCCTCAGAGAAATTTGCCACACGGCATTTCATAATTTAACAGGCATCCACTTGGCAGGGAAACATTGCTGAGGTCAAAGAATTCACAGCTTTACACAGATTTATATACAAGAAACATGTAACACACCTTGACCACATATAGGTAGGGCATTCCTACACTCGAAAAAGAGGAGACCTAATTTGCTAAAGCCAAGCTTTAAAGGTCTCAAATATATTACTTACCATATAATTCAATTGTAGCAGGTAGAGCTAAAATATGCACAAAATTTGAGGTATTAGAATGGAAAGTAGTAAACAGTTAAAACATCCTACTTGCAGTAAAATGTTCAAATTAATAACAGAGGCAAGAGAGGTGGGAAGTCTTTGATCTAAAGACAAAAGAAAAATTACAATGATTTTTAAAATTCTGCCTGCTTTGCAACAGTAGTTTGAGCTGAAGATTCAATCCCATCAGCAAAGAGGCAAAGGTATCTTCTGTTTTACACAATCCTTATGTTGAGATGAGATATGCCTGGTTAAATCTGGACATTCTCTAGCTCATCTTTAATGTCCTTGTTCAAGTTCTCCTCCACTACTGCCTTAAGTAGTAAAGTCTTCCTGTAGCATATAAACTCTCCAGGGTTAGCTTTCCTTTGGAACACTCCCAGCATTAGATATAACTGAATTAACATTAGTGTAGTTACTTCTCATTTCTTTAGCCCTTCCTGTCTTGCCTTCTCTCAGGTACACTAGTGCTCTTATCTCCCAGCACTTTTATCCTTTGCTTCAAATATTTCCTTAGGAGTTCCAATGTACAACAAAAATTATATCCCTTTTTTTTTCATTTATTCTAGAATCACAGATTGGTTTGGGTTGGGTGGGACCCTAAAGATCATCTAGTTCCAATCCCCCTGCCATGAGCAGGGATGACATTTAATTAGACCAGGTTTCTCAAAGCCCCATTCAGCCTGGCCCTGTGGCCAGGTAGGATGCCAGGTTTATCTTTCTCCATACTTAATATATTCACTATATTCTCATCCACATTAACAAAATATGTTACCTTTTAGTCTCATGTTTATTTACCTATCCTTAATATTTAAACTACACTTAAGAGATTTGCACTAAATAAAAATTCAGTTACACAGTATGTTTATGAATTTTAATTTTCTCATTAAAAGAATTTTAGCTGATTGCTTCTCGATTTTCATTTTGATCTCCTTTCCTCCTGCTTGCTCCTTTAAAACATATGACTAAAAGAGTATAAGGAATATAAGCCTATGAGCCTTCACTCTTAGCTGTGATGCATGCACATGCACTTTTTTAAATAAGTGCAATGTTTTTAAATGAACAGAAGTAAAACATGATGGTTTGTATCTCAGTAAAGAACAGGTAAAAGAAGTAGCAAGGAAGGAAGCATACCATGGAAATCACTGCATTTCACAGCACCAAAACAAATGTCTCCTCAATGTATAAGATATAAATCCTATTTAAATCCTGAAATAAAGTATAACTGCTTATCCAATTTATCAGCTAAAATCAGTATGGCATATAAGTCTGTCTTATTAGATGACTTATTGTCTAGAAAGGGTAGTTCCTTACTGAGCTCTTGGGTAAGCAGCTAACTTAAGACAATGTTTTGCAAGAACAAGTTAACATTTTACTCCATTGTACGAGTTATAATATTGATGGGTTTAAAATAGATTTCTGTCTACTTCTCTCACTTTCCATTTCCCAAAGCACATTTCTTTCAATTGTTTTCATCATTCTCTATTTTGTTTACAAGGAGGAAGGGGAAATGAGAAAGCAAAGAACTTATACAAAGAGAAAAATGCATAACTATGAAGCTCTACACTTGGCTTTGGGGAGATTTAAATAATGGCTCAGTAATTTCAAACCATATTCCAAGGAGCATATTGTGATAGACTGTTCCCCATCCTCACCATGTGCCATTCAGGGGAAGGAACTGCAAACCACAGCTTGAGATGAACCTGCTACCAACTTCCTATAGTTTGGGAGGACTACAGATGGGCCAGCTGGTGACATTTACCTTCTCTTAGAGGCAAGTCTGCCCAGACTGAAGTCACCGTCCTCTAGGGGCACACAAACTCCTGTTATGCCAGGAGCCAGTTTATCACAGCACTTGGGTTGTTCGCCTCTGGATTAAGTGAGGGGCACAAGTTAACTCATCTTCAGCATCTGTCCTGGCTTAGCCCCAGCCAGCAGCCAAGCCCCAAAGCAGGCACTCACTCACTGCCCCACCAGCAGGATCAGGGAGAGAGATGGAAGGGTAAAAGAGAACTCGTGGGTTGAGTTAAAGAGAGTTTAACAGGGAAAGTGAAAGCCATGCACACAAGACAGCAAAACCAAGAAGTAATTCACTGCTTCCCATGATCAGGCATCTCCAGGAGAGCAGGGCCTCATCACACGTAATGGTGACTTGGGAAAACAAACATCATTGCTCCAAACAACGTTCTGCCTCCTCCTTCCCCCCACTTTATATACTGAGCATGAGGTCAAATGGTATGGAATATCTCTTTGTAATTTGTAAAAGGTCAGGAAAGGCCTTAGCTCTCTATAAGCACTCCTCAGCAATACCAAGAACTCCTCCATATTATCAACCCTGTGTTCAGCACAAATTCAAAACACAGCCCCCTACCAGCGCTGTAAAGAAAATTAACTCTACCCCACCAGGAGCAGCAAGCACCATAGCAGGTTAGGTAAGCAAAGACACACTCCTGTGCCTTCTGGCTAATGGGTGGTAACAGCTGAAAAAAGCATTAATCCAAGGGAGTTTAAATAATCTACTGCCATCAATTTTTAACCAGTCTTATAAAAATCAAAAATCAAGACAAAAAGTTCAAGCAGCGATTTAAAGATGCTTTCGTTTACATTAATAAAAGTAAATCAACTCCTACTCAGCATAGAATTGGTATCCTGCACTTCTGTCAGACCTCTACAAAGTTGGTTTGCGCTTTCCTTTCTAAACAGGACAGAACACCTTAACACCCAGACTGCTGAAACCATATGAGATACACCTCTTCTGGCAAATCATTTTTAGAAGATTTACAAAGACATCTGCTGCAAATAATATCTTGTTTCCTCTAAAAATCTCCTCCCATAAACATATAAGTTATCCAAAAGTCAGCTTGGGTCTCCTTCTGTATCACCACTCAAACACAGCCAGCACCTGTACAACCCTGTAAGCCTTCCTGGCACCATGGCAGTGTAACCAATTTAATCAGCTGAACACCAGAGGAATTTGCAAATTGGAAAAAAAAAAAATTTAAAAATACACATATGCCTCCTGATGCCCAGAAAAGACACACAGGGTTTTAGATATACAGAGTTGACCACAGCCTGGAGAGAGGTCACCACACCTATGACCAGACTGCCTACCTTGGCATACCACTTAAAACTGCCCTAGAGTGATATTCCCTAATTTATCTTTTGCTGCAAATAAATTTTAAACCTCTGTATTCCCTAATTCTTCCTTGCCGGATGTGATTTCTAAAATGATTCCAATTAAGTCTCCTTCAAACATAACTGGAACATGTACAATTAGCAGGAAACAAGTTTGTCAGATTTTAAAGAACTGCCAGAGATGACCTATCAGCCCAAAATTAGCAATTTCTCCACATGGCTTTTACTAACAAACTCTGAATCACTACAAATCTCAATCTATACTTACTCTCCTCCCTGAAACACTCCTTCCAAACTCCCACAGGCTCTAAGATTAAACTGTTCCTTCATACTTCAACCGGTGAAATAATTTAGACAGCCTTCACTACATTTACTTGGCACCTTTCTTCCCCCTCTGGGCCTACAAACATAATAAATATTACGCTCTGGTATTTTGTGCATACTATGCAGAAAGCCTGAGCTTTGGAAGTATGTTTGGCATCATAATTACCTGAGAAATAAGATTTAAACACAATTCTAATGTCAGAGTTTACAAACAACTGGCTAACAGAATATTCCATGAAAGTTTATGAATGGCATCTCATCGCATGAATGAGACTTTTTACTCTCAACTGGAAAAGGGTATTTTTTTTTAATCCTCCAGATATTACAGATAATCATGTCACAGAAGTTTCTAAATAAGTAAAAAATAATTTTAAAAATCCAACCCCACAACCAAAAAGCCCAAAAAGAAACCTATACCACAACTAAACAATCCAGGGTAACTTATCATAGGTTGGGAGGAGAAACACAGAGTAAAAGTTACTCTGAGACAATAGGGAAGATTTCTCATTCCCTGGGCTTTTCCAATACACATTAAGAATGAACCAGGTATCTAGTGAGCTGCAGCTGAATCCTGAGGCTAACAGTCTTTGTTAGCCTCAGAATTCAGCCTCAGGATTAGCCATAAATCAAATGCTAAATTGGGTAACACATTTCAATACACTTAATAGTGGGGCCAATGAAAAGTGATAAATAACACAAAAAATAGCAAGCCAAATGTTTCTGGTGGCTTTCATTTTACACTGATTTTATTCATTTTATAGTAGTGCTTCCAAATTCTTAATATTCATGTGCTGCTCTATGTTACAAGCACAGTACTTATGTCCAAATCTTAGAAAGAGCACAAAATACAGAGTGTGCAAGCTGAGCTGTGGGTGCAAAGGGAACCAATGCCATCCCAAGGACAAACATGGCCAAAATTGCAACACCAAGGGAAGAAATGAGGTTTGAGGGGTTTTTTTCCTATTCTACCTGTTTTCTGCAGGCAAAGGCACTTAAGGGAGAGTGTCACAAGTTAAATATCTACCTTCTGTACAAGGAACTCGCAGCAGTAATCAGCATCAACCCAAAAAGAAAAGCACAGAAGTGACTCCCACTACACTTCCTTTACATCCCATGAAGGGCAGGCAGCATCCCTGGTGTCATCCATCCTTCCAACAGCTCCACTGGGAACACCAAACTGCCCTCTGCAAGAACTGAACCCCAGTGGCAGTACAGGCATGGCTTTGCCTAGAATCAACCTGCCAAGTCCCACTTTTTAGGGACTGCAGCACCCAATTACACTGACAGTAATTTCCAGACCCCACTGAGAATGCCCTTCTATTGGCCACTGCTTACACAACCCAATTTGCTCTTGCTCATAGAACATGTGAGAACACATTTGTTCTCACACCACAGGGGACTGACAAGGTAGCTTTCAGCACAGAAAGGAAAGCCAAACATTTTTCCAAAGTTTCCCCATTTCAGATATCACATTCAAATACTTAACAAGGCAAAATATTTCTTAAGACACAATTGGTTGGCTAGCAGGACAGGCAGAGGTCGACTATTTTTCTAGATAGTTGAATAAACTATTCAATAAATTAAATTCTTAAGTTGAAGCAAAACGGGATATATATGCTATTTAAAGTCTCCAGGTATACAGGCTTCACATACATAAGCCCAGGTATGTACAGTATTGGCCTCACAGAAATCAAAGGAAGTTTTGCTCTGAGCATCACTGAAACTGAGGATTTCTTTACTAAACTTAGTTTTCAGAAACTACTTTCAGAAGTTGTTACTACATTCTTAAATATTTACATTAATATATACAAATATATGTCTGCCAGCATTAAAAATTAATGTATGTACACAGAAACTCATAGAATCATGGAATGATTTGGGTCTGAAGGAAGGACCTTAAAGATCACCTTTGGTCTGGGACACCTCTCACTACAGCAGTAACTCAGAGCCCCATCCAGTCTGGTCTTTAACACTTGCAGGTCTGAGGAGTCCACAATCTCTCTGAGCAACCTTACCACCCTCACAGTACAGAATTTCTTCCTAATATTTAATCTAAACCTGCCCTCTTTCAGCTTAAGGCCATTCTCCCATGTCTATCACTTCAGGCCCTCGTGAAAAGTCCCTCTCCAGCCCCCCCTTAGATACAGGAAGGTGCCGTAAAGTCTTGATGGACCCTTCTCTTCTCCAGGCTGAACAGCCCCAAATCTCTCCTCCCATCTTCATATGAGAGGTGCTCCAGCCCTCTGAATATCTCAGTGGCTCTGCTACAGTCCACAGCTAAAAAAGTTGACAGATAAAAAATGATTAATGTAATACTAAATGTGAAAGGAGTGCTAACAGGATGTATGTGGCATTTTCAAACACAAATTATTTATCCATTCATTACTTTTATTTAAAAATCAAGTAATTTGCAAACATAATAAAATTAAATTTTGAAAAGACATTATTTAACATAAATTTGTAACTAAGTAGGACCCACCAATAACAGTTTTTGGCTCTTTGTTATTTAACAGTTCACTAATGATCCAGAAGACAAAGTGTTGCTGTTAATACAAGCCACGACTGGCAGAGGGACCAGGGAAATAATCTAAAGTTTGTAGCTGGGCAAAAAATATTCTAACTTATTCTATAGAACTCTATACATGTTTTGAAGAATAACATCTACAAAAAATTCCTAGTGAGCTAGTAGGTG
Organism: Ploceus nigricollis; assembly: GCA_013399945.1. Taxonomy (NCBI): domain Eukaryota; kingdom Metazoa; phylum Chordata; class Aves; order Passeriformes; family Ploceidae; genus Ploceus; species Ploceus nigricollis. The sequence goes on from VXBC01007668.1 coordinate 328,654, forward strand.
AATCTGATCTCTTAGGATGATGACACAGTAATGAAGAAGTACAGAGCAATCTTTGGATAAATCAACAGGAAAACAACAAAGGGTATTGATTTTAGTATGTTGTATTGCACTGGCCAGGTAAATGTTAACAGTACTTTTGCAGTTCTCCTTTAACCTTTTAATAAAAATACAACTAGAACAATTCGTATCGATACAGTAGCAACAAAGGACTAGAGAAAATACCTTACAACAAGAGTTAAAGAGATGCCTGATTAGTTTAGTACAAAAGTATCGAAAGGTGACTTCATTAGAGAGTATAAACATCTCACTAAGAATAAAGCATTGGAGGAGCTCTGAAGAAGAAACCAGAGGCAATGCGTGGAAACTGAAGTCAGACAAATTCATATTAGAAATAGTGCTTAATTACATTTTTCAGCAATGAGGACCGTTAACTACTGATGAAGTTAGAGTGCAATGCATCTTCCACATCTGTAAATGAAGACCAAACACTTCTAGAAGCTGCACTCCATGATAAGTACCAGCCTAACAGAAAGGTAGCTGCATAGATTCAGAAAAAGCCTATAGTATAGAGAGTTTAACCTATGTGATGTAATGGTCCTGCATGACCTTAAAATTGCTAGGGCATATGAATCAATACCAATCAAATAAGTAATAAACTACACAGGATCACACAGCAACATTAGAAAGAGATTCCCTCTTTTTTTTAAGTCACCCAACGCTTCTACACAGAAACAACTCATCTCCATCTGGTAAAAACAACACATTTCCCCCATATGATCGCATTTCATATAATAAAAAGGCTTTTCATTTCATGCATCTCTTAAAAAAAAAATTAACCTTTTTCTACTACTTAGCAGCTGGGATAAATGTCACCTAGATATTAACACAGCATTACTGAAAATTATATCAATACTAACAAAATCCAATGAATGCTAATTACTCTAATACTTCAAAACGTTACCACTAGCTGGCAAAACTCATTTAGGTTTGAAATAACTATTTTGATAAAAAGAGAAACATTGATTACATAATTTGTACTCATTTTGTCACTTCTGTCCTTTTTATCATTTTCTTTTCTGCCGCATAGTTGCTTGACACTGCTGACTCACAGGCAGCAAGTATATTCCCAGGCTGAATGTAAATGCATCTCATGCCCCTAAATTGTCATTTTCCAGATATTCATCTCCTTCTTAACACCACCTGTACTCTAAGGGTGCATCTGAAAAGAGATTAAGTGAAGAAACAGAACTGGCTTCTGAAACGAAATTGTTTCTTGATTGCTTTGTAGGAAACCATTTCATTAGGCATTCAGCTACTCCTCCAGCATAAACAAGCAGGAACTGTAAAAAAATTACCTTAATTTGCAGATCATAAATACCAAAATATACACATCCATTGGACAGCAGGGCTTACTGGCCTGCAAAATGTTATTGCAAATAAAAATGGGAACTTCAGACTACCATATTTTCATGTTATAGGGTACGGATCCTTAAGGAAAGCAAGTCCTTACCTTACAAACACAACAACAACAACATAATCATCAGTGGTGAGAAAAAGGGCACAGCAGAAGACCTGGAGAGGTCAAATAGCCCAAGTCCCATTCCAACGTAATCCAGACAGAAAGTTTTCCAATCTGTTCCTCGGAGTCTGCAAGTAATCTATTCCCGAGCTCATGATTCTTGCTGCTCAAAAGTATTCTGCCCATTCTTTATCTGTCACCTGTTTGTCTTTCTTTTGTTTTCAGTATCTAACCCACATTCCTTTAGTTGTACATTGAAATTCTTGCCCTATCCTTATGAACAGAAAGCGTATTGTTGGTTCTCCCCTGGCATCAGTCTTCTACATACATGACAATTTGTTTCTCCCATCAGTAAATAAAGAATGATTCATTCAGACTTCTCAAAAGGTCACTTTTCTTAGACATCTTATTAGCTGTTTCCTTCCCTTAAACTAACATCTTTTAGAATCTCAGTGCCTTGCCCGCATCAGTGCATGGGCCCAAAACTCTACACTGTTCTCACAGCCTGCACTTAGCTCAAGTACATCCTCACACAATCTGCACAAAAACAGAGGTTGAGAAAGCCGTGGGGGAAAAAAAAGGAATATGCTATGAGGGGTCAGAGACACAAAGATTCTAGGCAAAAAGTAGTGTTGTTCCCAACTACACTCAGGGTTTTTTATCAGTATTTCAGTCTACTGATTTTACTTTGACCTCATTAAAAACAGAAATATATTTGTGCAGCATGATGAAAAAAGGCTGTGATTCTACCTGAGGCTTCTAGAATAACAAATTATATCGATGAGGAAAACTCTATAAATCCACTATAAATAAGGGGAAGGAGGGAAATGCATACCTGTACAGTAAATAATTTGCCTAATTTCAGTAGTTCTTACACTATATATTTTTATTACATTTTAACAAAGCATAAAACATTTTACCTCTTGGAAAAGTTTGACACAAAATCTTAACTGAACTCTGGACTACACATAGAAATAATTCAGCATAAATTGATTTATCATTATTCTACATTGTGTCTTCCACCTGATCTATCTTGCTGTCTTTCCTTCCTGACCTAGACAGCTATATACCAGCAATACTGGCTTCAAAAATGCCTAGACAAATGTTTAACAAACTCAGGACAAAATGATCAATTTTTTTGCCACTTGTGTTACAAGGAGAGACAGCAGAGCGTGCAACCTTAAGCACAACACAGTTTTAAAACAGCTAGTAATGTAATCATGGAAAGAAATCTGTCTCACGTGGAATTTTTTAACTGTGAACTTCAGATTTTACACCACTAATGAAGATCTGAAAGCACAATTTAGACCCACTTTTTTTGTCATTTGCCTTGACTTCATATGTGCAAGCCCTAGTGATGCTGACGTCAATGGGGTTTTTGTCATTCAGTTCTCTGGTCCATAATTAGATCTCATATCAGAAACAGTTATTTATTCCAGCATTTGAAAAGAATTTTCGTCTACCCCAAGCAACTTGCTTTTCATTCCTCAGTCCTTCAGGCTTACACACAGGAAAATTGAATAAATCAGATTTATTTAATCTCTATCAATTTGTCAGTGCTTTATATGGTTGGATCTGAAAGCCTCAGATTAACAAACTGAGGGAACATATATATGAAGAACGCAACGCATCTCACCCCGCCCTAACAGGCTAAAGCACTTAATTTAAACAATTAAGTATTTATTCTTATATGTAGCAACTGAGTGTCTGTAAGGTCTTAATATATACTTAATAAATATATCATAAAATGTGGTTCATAAGCAGATACTGATACAGATGACTCATTTTTTCTAGAAAACCTTTAATACATCAATCAGAACGTGGATTACACAAACACACGCACACACAAAAGATAGATTGCTACAGAAGGGACAATTTGGCTGCTTCTCAGCAAACACAGATTAAAGCACACAAGCTCTAGTGCATACAAGAAAGAAGATAAATAACCCCAAAAGGTCACAGCACGTACTCTGTGATCTGTGGGTACTTATGCAATAAAAGATAAAACCTGCTTCTGTGAATAAAATTGAGTGATTGCAGTATTCAGTTTCAATACACTTTTAAACATGTATGAAAACATAGCAATCACTCCATGTGCTGCAGTATTTTTCTAGTAACAGGTACAGCTTTCTAATCCAGTACAGGAAATATAGTGATGGCTAGAATTAAGTACCATGGCCATCTAACTTAAAGCCAAATGCCTTCACTAAGTTTTGTTCTATAAAGGATACTACTGCTGATTTTTGTATTCAATTCATATTCCCAAGTAATTCAGAAGTGTGCTTTTGTATCATATTTATTTATACTGCAAAAACACCAGAGTTAGTAAATCACCATAGTCCTACTTCTAGTAATATGATATTAAAAGCAATTCTCAGGAAGGATTTCTTTACTGAAAGGATGGTAAAAGCATTGAAGTGGACTGCCGAAGGAAGTGGTAGAGTCAGCATCCCAATAAGTGTTCAAGAAACAACATAGCACTTAGTGGTTTGTGGTCTAGTTGACAAGGTGGTATTCAGTCAAAGGTATTCAGTCAGGATTTAGTGATCTTAGGGGCCTTTTCCAACATTAATAACTCAGTATTCTAAAGCTACAAATGCAGATTCCTTAAAAAAGAAGGAATCAGCTGTCAAAATCAACAGGAAATTTCTGTTATAGCTATTCATTGATTGGGAAATGCTAATTCCACATTACCCCTCTTACTGAATCTGAGATATTCACGGAAAGAGAAAACAAGAGATTAACTGAAAGTGCCACAGAATCATCGTCTTTCTTTTGTCAGTTGTATCACTGTGGTTGGGCCAGTTATTGCCATACCCTATCAATATTCAAATATTTGCTTCTCAGAAAGGAGGGGGGCGGGAAAAAGGGAGGGAGGGCAAGCAGAGAGGGTCCATGCTGCTTTTTTTTTAAATGTTTAACAGAGTCTGTATTTAACTGCAAATTTCCATCATCCATACATCAAAACACAACAGGCTCCTCACCATCCTTGCTTTATCTCTGCTTCCAGGGTTGATTTTTGAAAGCTAGGAATATTTTCATGCTTTTCCATACTCCTCCCCCTTCCCAGCAAGAACTACAGCCTTTCACTGCACACAGCTTGGCATACAGACTTTTAATTCTATCTAAGCTAAATAAAGTTTTGTTAAGTTAAGCATTTGTTAACCACTCTCCTTGGTCTGAACCAGTGTATCTGATATTTTCCTGAAAATGTAGTCAAGTTAGCAGAAGTTTTAAAACAGAAAGGATTTGGCAGGGAAAAAACTTACTGACAGGCATCCTTCTGGGGAGGCCTGCAGCAGTCTGTTTTCTCCTGACTGCAAATGAAGGGAGCTCTCATACCCTTCTTTGTGTGCTGGCCATGCATCCATCCAAGGAAGTCTGCACTGGTCCCAGAGGGCCATGGGAGGTGCTCCACCTGAATTTGAAGCAACTGAGACAGATTTCACTTATGGTTGTTCATCCCCTTGATCAGGAGCTGTTACAGCAAATGGCACAAGAGCTGAGCCCGCAGAGCTGCAGCCGCGGCTCGCTGGCACACAGATGAGCTGAGATGGCAGCCAACACAAGTGGGGTTAGGAAAAAGGAGCAGGGAAGTGCCAGGGAAACAGAAACCTGCTGAGGGGCAAAGATGGGACAGAAGAATTCTAGCAGTGATAGAAGCTGCAAATAAAATAAAGCTGAGAGAAGCCTGGAGTCAGAAGATACAATTGGGAATAGCTTCGAAGTCCACTGGATGCCTTCATTTTCTATCTCAATCATACATAGAGAACGTACCAGCCAACTGCTGAAATTCTGGATATTAAGATTCAGTATATGACATATGAAAAGATCATTGCTATTCCAGATACTGGATGATGTTTTTAATAACATAAACAAACCGTTTAGATAAAAGAAATATATATAAATATACATATGTATCTATATCTAAACACACAGAGTAACTGTACAGACACAGGAGTACAAAATGCCAGCTTTTCCCGGATGGACAGGTTTAAAAAAGAAGAAAAAAGAAAAAATATCTAGATCTATAGAATAAGCAAGGTCTTCCAAATCACTTCAGCCAGTGTTTACAAACTACAGTTGTAAGGCATCTCTTCAGCAGAGGCTGAATTGAGCTTTTTTCTTGAAAAAGTGCTAAGCAGAAAAGATGACTATGCTAACAAAGTCATTTATGGCAGAAAAAAGGATTCTGACATTTGCAAAAATGGAAAACAAGTATTTCTCTAAATTAATATGTTTTAAAAAATATTTTTAAATGAATTTCAGACCAGAATTAATTTTTTAAAAATTAAAATTAAAAACAAAATAAAACAAACAACAACAACAAAAAAAAAAACCACACACAAAACCTGCCCCCACAAGTTTGTTCTCATTGTTCAGAGAGGGCTAAAAATATAAACAGCCCCATGAAAAATCAGATATGTCCCATATCACAAGTGAAGAACCAGACATTTGTTTAGCTTTAATCATTTAGTATATCAATCCCTCTTCTGTAAACAGATATTAAAAGGCTGCTGAATCTTACAGCAGCAGAGCAAAATGAATTCAGTATAGCTTTAAGTACGCAGATACAACGACAAGTGAGCCCCAGAGCAGCTTTGGGAAACAAGCAGTTCTGTGCATGCTGCAGAATAGGGATGCAGGGACTCTGAAACAAAGGAGACATGGCCAAAGAGAAATATTAAGCAGCTGATCTATGTTAGAGCACTATTCCACCTCATACATAGAAATATAGGCATGACATGAAGAAAAAAAAGAAAAACACTGTTCAAATATGACAAAGTTGCTCTGTCAGCAATTTGCCCTACATTTCTATTTGCCAGTCTGATATAACATATGCAGAAATTGCTCAATCCTCATTCAGATTAATTCTAGTTTTCACTAAGCACTGCAGAAAATGTTTTAATAGCAAAAAAATTGACATCCTTATCATACAGCACTTACAAGTTTCCCTACCAAGTCTATTCTTTCCGTATTGGAAATGAAGGATTCCTAAAGTCTTTAAAAAATTAGTATTTTAAATAGAAGAAGTCTAAAATTGAAGATGTAAGAACATGACATAATAAAATTAACTTATGAAAAGAAGTGCTAGATATTTCATACTGTGGACTTTAAAACCTTTGCCAAATGTTTGCTGTGTTTGGATAAAAAAAGTCATTATGGACTAGCATGAGATCATCTGTTTTGTATCACTTTGAGCTCCTCGTATTAGATACAAATGTTGCTAATATAGCAGACAATCTTTTTGCAGAAATGGGTTACAGTATCCCATTCCTAATGCATTGTGCTCATTTCTACCACGACATGGCTAATGCAGCCAAAACTGCGCTCTTCCGCACGATCCTCAACAAGGCTATCAGATCTCAACACTTTCACAAGTTTTCAGTCAAGATTTTTTACATTAAGTTGGCATCTGAATTTAGAAGTATTAGGATTGTTTTTACATTTAAGACTCTGATAAAATTTACAAGAACTTCAACTACAGCAAAACAAAATATTCCTATTTTATTAACTCATTTCAACTGTGAGTCAGAGGACAAATATTAAAACTGATAAAGTCAGACTGTCAAAATTGTTTCTGGGATGGAGCTTAAGTATTACAGGCTTTTTTCTGCAATTCCTTCTCATTTCTTATGTTGCCAATACTAGCATAAGAGAAGCACAAAGGCAGATTGCAACAGGAAAAGTAAAATCTATGTTTATCAAAATGTATATACCTCAATAAACTGTTTTCTTAAATTTCCAGTGAAATATATTGGATTTCCTAAATATCATCCTTTGAAAGGTGGTACCATTCAGAAGGTAATGAGCTGATATTTTACAAGTTTAGTAGTTCCTATAGAATTTATACAGATTTTTTTAAAAATCCACTTCTAGCTTCCAATATTAATCTCATACATCTTTCCCTGATTTAAATTACCAGTATCACAATGTAAGCATTTGCCAACTATGAAACACACAGATCTTTCAGTAAACCAAGAAGGGAGAGGCAGAAGCATTTTTCTCTTCCAGATGTAAACCAAAATATTTTGGACAAATTTCTTACCCACCTTCCAGTCCTAAGTAAACTTGAGTGACAACTTCTGTAAATCCATCAACTATTTTCTGGGAGTTGGTTAGTTGGGTTTTGTTGTTGTTGTTGTTGTTGTTTTTTGTTTGTTTGTTTGTTTTTGGTTGGTTTTTTGTTTGTCTGGGTTTTTTTCTGGGATGGTTTTAAAGTGAAGGAACTCTGAATAACAAAAATGAAAATCAAAATAATAACTAAAATATACTCCCAGTGAAGGTGGGAGTTAAGAGGGAAAGTATACCAGCTCTGAATACAAGACAACAAAAAAAGGAAAGTAGAAGCCTATAGCAAATATACTACAAGTTAATGGACCGGTCTGGCCCAGAGGGACACTCATTGGATGTGTCTTTGGATGCAAGCCTCGATACTGCATAAATCACAAATGAATAAGCATTATTCAAGCCTTTTCCAAGTACTCTGAAACAAGTAAAAATATTCTCACAGATAGAACAGCCAAAACTGTTCAAAATAAGTCCACAAACCATTAGAATTTTAAAATGTCAAAGTCAGGCAAGCCTTTGCCTCCACAGCACTGTCACCTGTGCCTCACCTTCCCCAGATCCCTGACTTCCTTCCTCTTCACACCCTCCTGAACCCTCTTCCAAAGACAAGACCCAAGTGCTGCCATTTCCCTGTAGGCAGCTGAGCACACCAAGAAGCTGCAACCACAAGTTGCTGCCCTCTCTCAGCTACCTGAGGAGTGAACACATAGCATGAGAGCAGCAGGGAAACAAACCCAAGGGAAACCAGCACCTCACAGCACCCATGGCTGATGGCACAACAAATCTGAGCTGAAAGCTCTCAAGTGCCTCATAAAATACTTCTGTTTACAGCACTGTCTACATTCAAGCAAAATTGGGAAGAGTGACCCCAGCAGGTTGAAGGAGAGCATCATGTCCCCAGTGAGGTACACGTGGAGTGCTGTGTCCAGCTCTTGGCTCCCCAGTGCAAAAGAGATACAGACATGCTGGAGCAAGTCCAAAAGATGGTTAAGAGCATCTGACAAACAAACAGAGCTCAGACTGGAAAGGAGGCTTATCAACATGTATGAATACCTGCTAGGGAGAACAAAGAAGACACAGCGAGAAAAAAAAGTGTTTCCCAGTGACAGGACAAGGAGAAATGGGCACAAATTTAAATACACTTCATTTGACTAAAGAAAATATTTTCTTATCAGGAGGATAGCTGAACACTGGCTTAGGTTGCCTATAGAGTTTGTGGAGTCTCTACCCTTGGAGATATTCTAAATCCAACCAGACATTTCTTGAAAAGGGCATTGGACCTGATGGCATCCAGAGGTACCTTCCAGCCTCAACCATTCAGTGATTCTGTATACACTAAAATTAAATTACCATCCTGCTGCTTGATGCCAAATAAGAATGGAAATACAGCATATATACAAACGTCAGCAAACACAATGATTAATTAAGTCTCCAACTTAAAGCTACATTGAATGAGCAGAACTAAAATAGCTAGGCCTTCTGCTTATAATTTGTTGGCCCTGACCTTCATCTCTCTTAAGGACCCTCTGCTGTTTGATGAGGTGACATTTTGTAAAGGCAATTTCTAGATTCAAAAGAACAATTTAATGAGTCAAGGGGGTGCCAACTTGGCTGCAAAACTGAGGAACGGGTTGATTTTTCTCTCATTCTCTTTAAACACTCATTCTGTCCCTGCTATTTCTCTCCCAAACACACATTTATTTCCCTCATTTCTTCTGCATGCTATTTAATCTTTTGCATCCATCAGGAATAACCCTCCCCTGTCATCACTGTATCCTGAATCACCAGCAAGTGACATTCTTGAAGTAATAATTTAAGAGTCATTTTAACAATGCAGTCCCTGCTTCTTGCTTCACACTAACATCTATTTTTTGCTCCAAAAACAAAAGGCAATGTCATCCACAACCATATTAAGACCCTCACTGCAAAGCTGTAATTAGTCTTCTTTCAGGCCTTGCCAATATTTCTTCTTAAAGTGGTAGCAAAAATGTGTACAAACAAGCACATCTCATCAGTACTCTGCCTAGGAAGGCTTCCAAGGCAAGGTCTCATAAAGAAGATTTGTAAAAGCTGGAACAATTTTGCATAACCTTCACAGTTCAGGAGATTTATAGCAGTTGGTTTCAGAAGTTGCCATCAGTAAGTACAAGTGAGACAAGAACAGGTGTACTCTTTCTAAGGATAAGTGATTTCATTTTTCTTCCCACTGCCCATTTTCCTTTATCTCCTCATCATTTCCACTTCCTTTGCTATTTCCTCCTTAGCTCTCCTCCTAATTCAGTCCTTAAGTCCAATTTCTACCTGCTTATAGGTGGTGTTGCTACTAGATATATTTAGGAAGAAAAAAAAACCACAAAACCTAACAAAAACCCAAGCACTGCAAGTTGTGCTTTGAATACTGATCCATATAAACCACATGATTTTCTGCATGCACTTAATTAATGCCTTTTTCTATTGTCCTCAGTACTCTTTCCTTGTTTCTCTTTCAGCAAGATCTCCAGTGGACTGTTTTTCATCTCCAGTAGCTTGTTTTTCATAAGACCTCAACAAATTCCCAGGCAAGTTCTGAATTATTTTCAACTAAGTGCTATTAATTGTAAAAAATAAGATTGAGAAACAAAGAATAGATCCTTAAGGCACACATTCAACTTCCAGCTCAGAGCTGGAGAAAACACAGAATTTAAATTTAGAGCACATAAGCTTGTGAAGAAGAGAATGAAAATAATGTTCTTCTGTGAAGAAGAGAATGAAAATAATGTTGCAGATTCTCAGGAAAATAATTTAAATAAAATACTAGTGCTGCTTTACATACTGCAAGCAGGACTATAGATAAAAGCTCTTCCTCAACTTCAGGCTGAACCAGCTGAGGAGAACAACAATACAACTCCTTCCTTCCCTGCAAGAGCCTACCAGATCTGTCTCCACAAAGGAGATCTACACGAGATTTACAAAATCTTACCACATTTCTGCATCCTCATTCTCTAGAAAATCCCTCCAAGTCTGCTGGTTTCACTGTAGTAATTAATTAAGAAAAGAATTATTTTTCAAATGTCATAGAATTACCCAAATTATTTTGACTGGAGATCAAAGTAAAAGGGCACACAAGTGTTAATTCTGGCACTGATTATAAAGGCCCAACAACCCCAAGCAATCTGGGGCCACACAGGCACCAATGCCTTCTTCAGCTGCAGCTGAAAGACAACACCCAGCAACTATTAAAAAACTTCTTGTTAACTTGTTCCAAGAACACATCACCCTGAAAGAAGATTTGTTTTATCAACAAATAGCGCAGAATAAAAGCCACGACTCTAGAACAGCTGAACCTACCTATGTGCTGATCTTTAGAATCCAAGAACCTGCCATTTTTAAAAAAACGAGGTGATCAACAGAGGCCCTCAAAACTAATAGTACAAGGTTGCTGGTGGACAAATGGAGTAAATCAAGACAGGAAAGAGCGTGAACACAGTGCCCAGATATAATACTGCAGACATTTTCCCTGTTCAGGTATTACATTCCAAGTTTATAATTTAGTCAGCAGTTTTGTTAGCTTTCAGAACCCTTTCCATTCAGCATATATTCAAGCAGAGACAACAAAAGTTCACAGGATTTGCTCTTATACCCAGAGCTGAACAAACAGTTGCATCATCCACATGACCTACTACTCCTCAGAGAATCTTCACTTGGATGCCTTAAGACCAAGATGAATGGACAACTCTTTTCTCTCAGAAAACATTGGAAAGAAAAGGGGGAAGGAGTGTAGAAAATCTGTCCCTATCATGCATCATTCTTATCTTTTGACTTGAGAAACACTAGGATTTTCCTTTAAGATCCCTCAAGAACCATTTGGAGCTGCAAGTGCATTGTGATCTGATGGGAGCCAAAGCTCACTCTAAAACTGGCAGCCCATCAATTATCCCTTCTAATCCAATGAACCTCGACAGCTATAAATTCTGATAAACAAAACATGTTATTACATGGCTGAAGATACATGTCGGACAGTACTTTGAAGGTAACATCTTGCTGCACAAACTTGAAACCTGTCTTCTGGATCTTTTAAGACAAAATCCAAGGACACATTCATTGTCAGGCTGGACACAGCTCTGAGCAACTTGTTCCAGTTAAAGACATCCCCCCCTACAATAGGGGGGTTCACCTAGATGACTTTTAATAGTCCCTTCCAACCAAAACTAGAGCAGAGAGGCCCTGCAGACAGACCTCAACAAATTGGCCATCACCAACGATATGAAAGGCAATGATGGGCATATGACCATATCACGGGCAATCACCAACCATATGAAGTTTAACAAGGCAAAGTGTTGAATTCCACATCTGGGATGGGGAAACCCTGGTTGTGGGTATAGACTAGGAAGTGAGAGGCTGGAGAGCAGTGCCAGGAAAGGGACCTGGGGGTCCTGGTCAGTGGCAAGTTGTGAGTCAGCAGTGCCCTAGCAGCCAGGAGGGCCAACAGGCACAGCATGGCCAGCTGGGCAAGGGAGGGGATTGTCCTGCTCTGCTCTGCACTGGGGGGCCTCACCTCGAGTGCTGGGGGCAGTTTTGGGTATGCAATATAAAAAAATCCCTCAAGCTATTGGAGAGTGTCCAAAGGAGGACCACAAGGATGGTGAAGGGCATTGAGGAGAAGCCATATGAGGAGCAGCTGAGGTCACTTGGTCTGTTCAGCCTGGAGAAGAGGAGGCTGAAGGGAGGCCTCACTGTGGTCATCAACATCCTCACAAGGGGAAGCAGAGGGGCAGGTACCAATCTCTCCACTCTTGTAACCAATGACAGGCTTTCAGGGAACAGCATGAAACTGAATTGGGGAGGTTTAGGGTGGATGTCAGGAAGAGGATTTTCACCCAAAGTATGGCTGAGCAATGAAACAGGCTTTTAAAGCCTGACAGAGTTCAAGAAGCCTTCAAACAATAGTCTCAGGTGCAGGGTGTGACTGTGCAGGGCCAGAAGTTGGACTTTGTGATTCTGATAGGTCTCTTCTAACTCAGCACATTTTATGTCTATGATAATTCCATTATTATAAAAAGTGATGTATAGCACAAGCACAGCCAGTGTGACAATAATCTGATTTATCATGCATTTTATTTGCTTGCTAAAGAATGTGAAATTAACCTGTGTCACCAGCATTTGCTGTCATTAGTCCAGCACCTTCTTGCTATAGGAATGATCAAATGCTTCCTGACATGTGAACTTCAAAGAGTTTATACGATGAGGACCTTGGGTAAAGGAATCCTGAGGGAGGACTGGCAGCTCACCACAGATATGTCATAGTCTCAGTCTTCTTCAAGGGGAAATGAGAAAACAAACAAACAGAAATGGCTTCAATCACCTCCTCCTTAATCTCTGACAGAGCAACCCAAGTAGACAGGAAGAGGAGATGACCATACTGTGGGAACACAGCTTTTATAGGACACAGCACATATAAATACTCCACAGTCCTGGAAGCTTCTGCAAGTGACAGTAAACAAGCTGTATGAAGAGAGAGGAATTATGATAGCACTCCTAATTTTGTGGTGCCTTTCTTATCATGCAATGTTAGCATGGACTATAGTTCTAATGGGCCATCTTTCCTCGCTTAAGCATTAAAATACTTTCACCAAATTCAGCATTATACAATTTAAGAAACAATTGTCTCAAAAAAAGGGGCATCCTGGAGTCATTCCAAGTCTGCCTTCAGACCAGTGTAGTCCCTATATATAAATCATGTCCATTTGGGGTCTAATCCCTAGGGGATTTTAAAGAGGCAACATTTCTGTAACAACTTATCTAGGGACCACTAAAAGCATAAACATAACACGTCAATACATCTTCTCTAAGAATTAAAAAGGGAACAAAAATAGTCTTGGAGCTTTCTACACTGATTTCAAAGAGACTTCAGCTAAGTAGCTTCAAAATGACAGTTCTGCTTTAGTCTCCCAGATTAGCTTGTTAAGTCTACGAGCATAACACTGGAAATAGCACATCTAAAGTAATAAAGCAAATAGATGCAGACATGAAATTTGGAGTTCTAGCCCAACAATAAACTGAAAAACAAAACAGACAAAAAAGAAAGAAAAAAATACAAGAGGCTAATAAGATTGCAGCTTTTTTTTAATTATTCTTTTCAAAATATCATGTATCACACTCCTCAAGCTAATGCAGTCAAACTTAAGTGTCAGAAAACACTTAGGAGAAGACTATACTCTTGAAAAGTCTCCTAATTTGAGTGGGAAGCAGTTGCACATCTGTCAACAAGCCTTTACAACCAAAATAGCTATTGCCATCAAGGAGACCAATTTGCAAAATTTAATCAACACCTCTGTATCCTTACATAGTTCCCATTAGTGATTAGTTTCAATACTACCTTTGCTCATCACACAATGTTTGCAATTATCATTAAAAAGACATAATTTGTAAAAGTACATATAAATTTATATATATTTGCAAACTAGCAATCCTACAAATCAGCATACCTATAAAAACACAAGAAAGACCAAAGGAACATGTTATATGACCCACAATAAGACACAACAGCTGTATTTAATAAACTACATTTGAAAAAGCTGTAGAAAGCATGAGTCTCAACTATCCAACATACCAGGTCTGCACAGCAACACACAATATTCTTCCTGATTCATGAAAAGCATCACTGGTCTTACAAACCAAATACACTGGTTAGCTGTAAATAGCAAACCACACTTTGGTTTTGCATTAAAAGTACTCCTGCCAAGTATAGTTCTTCCTAGTCTTTTCACTTCTTCCATTTCTTTCCTCCCTTTTGGAGCCCACAACAGGCTGATATTTCCCATTCTTTATTCACATGCAGTCTAACAGAGTAAGGCACTCTGAATTAACTCGTGTGACCTCAGCATTTCCATGGCTTGGGATCTGCCTCATGGAGCTCAGTCACATCTTAGAAACAAGGTCTTCATTTGTGCTCCCTCTTCTGGCTTTACGAGCATACGGCACAACCACAGTAGGGTGACTCGGAGACCACCCCAACAGAGCCACCACTACCTGCGGTCCCTCCTCCCCAAAAAACAACAGAGCAGAGCCACAAAGAAAGCATTCACAACCTGCACGCTACCACCTGCTGTGGTGGAACACGCTACCAAAATAACCCAGATCAGTACTCATGGGAGCGATTTATACTATTTCATTGCTCAACACAAAACAGCAAGGACACAACTTCCAAAGACGGAACAAAAATAGCTTCCAGCTAATTTTTTAAGCCTATCCTAATGTTAATTTTAGCTTTGGAAAACCATCACGTGTAACAGAACACAGAGTCCAGCACCTTCCACAAGGAAAAAACCCAGGGACATTAAAGGCTCATATTTAGATATGTCTCGCATAAGAGGCTTTAATTTTCAAGCTTAGAACACATTTTAATCATTTATATATTTATTTTCATAATAAAAATAAGAAATTATGTTATTTAGCTGTACTGTCTTTGGCATCAATGAAGTCCAGGAAAAGGAATTGGGGGAAAAAAGCCAACTGCACCATAGCTGACTGTTCCAGCACAATGTTGCACTGCAGTGGAGGTCTATTTTGAGAAAACTATAGTTGCCAGCAGCATAGCCCTCTTAAGTCATTTTGGTAGAAGTTGTCAAAATACATGTTCTTTGCAGTCTTGCAAAGACTTATCTGACCTTATTTACAACAAAATGAAATTTTTTTACTATCCCGTAATAAAAGTTTTTGAAGAAATGTTAAGTCTGGATGAAAATAGAGTAGGTAAAATAATCTACAGTTCTCTCAGGACATGGGGGATAACAAAGTGGGACTAAACAGAGGCAAAGTTGAGTAAGGAAGGGAGGAACATAGTCTAGGTATCTTCATACATAAGAACAACTTGGGAATGGCTAATGGAATGAGATGGAGAGAAGCTGCCAAAGCTGTTGGCTGTCGGGACCCCTAAGTCACATCTCTTCTCTGCATGCCTGTGTTAGAATGAGAGAATAAAAGTCCTGAATAAGCCCAGGAAAAGGGACTGGAATCAGAGGATCCCTTTCCTAGGCAGCTAATTACAACTACTTAACAGTCAGACATTATATTCTTCATTTTCATTCTTGTATTTGTGGCAGAACTCTTTCTTCCTGGAATATCCTGATGCCTGGTAGTCAGGAGCAACAGATGTTGGCTCAGATCTCCAGCCTTCAGAGGGGATATGAAATGCACAACATCCAAAGAAGGGCAGAAATTCTGCAACACCATTGTGCCTAATGATATTTTCTGCTAGCTACTGCCAAATGGTTTTCCAGATCTGCTCATCAGGGACATCTGGCATTCTGTATTAGCCAACATGAACTGGTCTGGAACACTAAATAGCCTCAGGAATGTGGTATAAATTTTCATACCTAAGGATGCTTCTTTTTGTGATAACAAAGTTACTTGGACTCTTCTGTAGCTTTTGGAGGTCACCAAAATTTTAGGTTATATCACAACATTGTAAATGGACTCTATAGTTCACCTACACACTTGCTTCAGCAGCTATCAAATCTCATTTGGCATCCAGCCTTTAGTTTCTGGAATGATTTGTCCAGTGATTCTGCATGGTCTGTAGACAGCTTCAGACATGGTGCTTATAAACTCTCACAGAAGATAATGTACGTGAAACTGGGTAACAGCAGTTCACTTTTGCATACCAACCAGAAAATGTAGGGACACTCAAGAGTAGGTAGATTATCTCTTGCCCTCCATTTTGTTATTTATTCTACAGCTCCTGTAGACAAGTGAACATTCAAGCTACTGAAGAGAAAAAACCAAAACAAAACAAAAAACAATTGGAGAAATCTAAACATAAATCATCATAATTTAATTTACCAACAAACACTCATCAGCTGACCAACAGCATGTCTTCCAGATTCTCATCACTTTATTTACTGTTTAGCCTCTCCAAGTGGAAAAATAGTGATAGAATTCAGTTTTGTTTTTACCAACATATACAGACTGCTACATTCAAAATATTCCTCTAAATTACAGTTTATATTAAGCGCTATGCTGTGCAGCCCATGGAATATGGATGAGAAGACACTTTTCCCAATGAAGCATAGGAAAGCTTAATGCTCATGTTTTCTTTGTGGTAGCAATATGTTATGCCAACAAATACAAGAGAACATTTTCCAAAATGCTATTCCTCATGACACCTTCTCCATACTAAGGCAAAGTACAGCTGAAATCTGTAGCAAACTGACCTTTGCCTAATTTCCTCAGCTAGAAGTCAAATTACATGCCACAAAAATGCAGATTCTAACAGATTTTACACTAAATCAGACTATAACATTCCAGCAAAATACAACTCTTGATGGTATTTAAGGCTCTCAAAGAGCACAACTACTGAACAGGTGTTCATTTTGGATGCACACATTGTTTCATTAAACTTCTCCCTCTTAAGTCTGTTTTGTCGTTTCTTCCTTTTTTTTTTTAACTGCTCTGGAGGTCCAAAGTTTTTGATGAAATAAGGGTAAATATCAAATTCATGCTTTACCTCACCTGAAAATTTAGTTTTGTATCGCTAAGAAAATCTCCTTCTTGCATCAGTTCCCAAATATTCACCAGTATGTGGAAGTTCTTCCTATCCTCCAGCACTTTTTTTTAAAACAGTATCTGAAACTATGTGCAATGTTCCAGGTGAGCATGGATTGTCTCTCCAGATCTTCAAATCTATACCCCATTACAGTGGAAACTAAGCAATTCTTTAAAAAGCACTGCCAAGTCCGTCCCTTGGATGAACAGAACACTCTGGTTTTAGAGCCTACGATTGAATGCTGATGGGTTTTCTACAAGAAACTCAGGAAAATATAAGGGTTTCTTTTGCAAATGGTTAAGAAGTTACAACCCAGTAACATGAATGAAAAGCTACTTCCAACCTACTAACAGACATGTCATACTAAACAGTCTCAGCAAAAGCATTTCTCCCGATTTTCTGAACTGTGGAAGTAAAAATCAGAAAGAGGGAAAAAAAAAAAAGAAAGTAAGCAGGGAAAATAAAAAAGTCTACCAGTAATGCTTTTGGAGTTCCCATTCAAGGGAGCAGACTCCTGGCTGCTTCTTCTCCAGAAGAAAGTGATCTTGACTGCAGGTGGTGCACTCTTCTGTCACCACCAAGTGCCACTGCAATCAATCAGAAACACAATAGGAACATGGGGCAGAGGAAAGCAGACAGTTTTAAAATCAAAATGTAAAAGGTGCATTTTTAATTTGAGAATGGGTATTTTTAATTATGCACTAGAAAGGCATATTTTAGGACAATTCCACATGGAAATAACGTGTCCTTTAGAAAATTCTTAATGTCCAATATCTACTTGGTATAATGAAATGCCAAAGGTGGCCTTAAATTTCAAAAATCAGCTTGAATTTATTGCATCTTCATGTGGAAGTTCAGTATTCATTAGCTTAAAGAGTACCAGATACCAAACTCCTAGTTTTAAGAGGAATGAATAGTAAAAAATGGTCTTTAATTGTTGGGGTTTTGTCCTACCCCACAATCATGAAATAAAAAAAAATGCTCAACAAACCAGACAATTAGAACTGCTGGCTTTTTCTGGAACAAAATTCTCTCCCATGTTTTACCAGGTGACAGTTTAATTCTGTGATCTGATCTTTACATTGAGCCCAGTGTCTGGTCATTACACAAGTAAGTTTACCTTCCAGCTAACCACCACCCTTATCACTAAGTATTTGTATGCATTGATAAATATCAAAAAATACTAAACAAGTCACCAGGTACTAAACTGCAGAAGTACCTTTCTCAGAGGTGAAATAGTACTTTTTTTTCTACTGTGAAACAACCACAACTTTCAATACAACAGGCCTAAGTTATGAAAGTCTAACTTGAGAATGGAAAGCCATGATCTTTGCCTCCAAAATGACTGTTCATTTATATAGCAAAGACTCTGGACAGGTATTTTCTAGGAGCTGTATGGTAAGCTGAGCGGGCATATGTACACAATGATGCATTTACAGACCCCTAAATCACCAAACATGCAACTCCTTTGCCATTATTAACGCTGAGTTTTCAGCAAATTCTTCAAAACAGTTGCTGCACTAGGTTTGCCAGTTTGAAGAACAGATCATGTCATCTTTCAGTGTAATACAAATTATCCATCCCTGCTGAAGAGTCTGCCAAGGCTGGGAACCATCACGTTCAGAAGCAGCACAGGGAAGCAGACCCAAGGTATGTGTGGCAGGTTTCCTTCCCTCACCCAGCCTGACAGCAGTAGAGGCTGCAGCTCTGTGCTGAAGTTGGTTCACTTACTCTGCTCAGGTACACGGGGCAGCTGTGGCTGGTCAAACACACAGAACTGGCACCTGGGACAAGGCAGGTCCTACCAGATGAAATTAGACCTACAGTTAAGCCTGCAAATAAAGTTTTGGCTGCGGTTCAAGTTGCACTGTTATTTACTGAGCAAAGAGATGCTGTACACAGGGTTATCTGGCCTATGCAGGGTGCACAGTCCGGCTGGAAGGAGAAAAATCCACCGCGTTTTAGTTCTAAGGTCTGTGCCACTCAGCTCAGAAAGAAAAAAATGATGAAGTAAAGACAGAATAAAACAATTGCATGTATGTGAGAAAGAAAGTAGCCATGCTGTTCTTACTTACTCAATTTTTGCAAAGACTACACAAAAACAAGAGTAAGTTTCCTTATGGTTTCACATAACACTAAACAAACTTTATGGGTTCCTGTCACTGCTCACTAAAGGCAGAAGCACCATGAACTTCCAATGCTCAGAACTGTTCTCCCTTGAACACAAGTATAAATGAAAGCCTAAACCACCTATTCCCAAACATCTTTAAAAGCCAGAATACTGAACTAATTAATAAAAAGGAGATCTGGATCAAGAAGGTGTCTGTTGTGGTCAGAGTGCTCACACACACATGCCTGTGCCCCTGCCAACAGTGCCAAGCAGTCCAATCACAAGTGGTGAGTCAGCATTAAGTATTCACGGTGAAAGGGGGGAACTAGCAAAAGAAAGCTGCTTGAGTTGGAAACTGATTGGAGGGGGATGGGGGAAAGGAACTAAAACAGCAAACCATACCACAGAAATTGAGAGACAAACTGTTTTCTGCTTACCATCACATTTGTAGAAGAAAAAAAAGAGTATTTTGAACACTGAGTAGATTAAATGTAATTTCTTATAATTACAGCTTGGTAAACAAATATATACAAATAGTACTGGTAACATTTTATGCAGCTAAAATAAATTTCAGCCATTTTGAAATAACACCCAGTAGAACAGGTATTGTGTCCTCTAGCTGGAAAGCTGTTCATTGCAGCACTGAACTATGAACCGTTTGGAAAAAAAAAAGAAACTAACGCTGCTTTACCGTATTCTACTATGAAAGAAACATTTTAAACATTCAACATGAAAACAGAATTTCTCTTTTTCAGAACCAGCACATAACATGACAGAATGGGATGAACTCTGACATTAATTGCTAAAGAACACTAATGTAAGGGAAACATACATTTCTCTAATCATTGCAAAGCTAAAGAACACTATCAGGTTTGGACAAGCTTTAGAAAACACAACAAAAAGTAAATCAACATTCTGCCATTAAAGAGATACAAAGTACTTTTTCTGAGATGAAGGAGAAGGATTGCACTGATGTCTGGAAGAGTGAAATTCATCCTTTACCCTTTACATGGCAGGCTACTATTAAAATCTGTTAAACAGTCAGGGCACACCCAGATACCATGGACAACTTGAATCCAGCAGGACAACTATAGAAACAAGTGGCAGGGGCAAAGAATCTGCCAGCTTTCCACACTGCCATTTCAGAGCAGCCCTGTCTTGGCAAGACCTTCACAGGACCTTAATGCCTATTAAAGCCATCAAAAGAGAAGGATAATAATCAATGTTTTGCTTTGAAAGAACACACTTTGTATAAGTAAACAAATATGCAACATATTCAGCATCAAGAAATAAAGATATTGGAAGCTTTTTTATCCAAACATGTCAACTAAAGAAAAACAGACTTGTATTCTGCTGTTCATATTCCACAGATATTATTTATAAAGTGGTCTTCTGTAAGGCATGCTAACTCTGAGTCATGCAGATGCATGATTTTAGCCACCTAGAAAAAAAGGTGTAAGAGCTACAGTATTTTTAATTGTGCATCCTGAGAGTACTTCTTTTGATATACTATATATATATATATTTTTTTTTTTTACAATAAAACACCCAAGCTAAAAGAGCTTTAGTAGTTCTAAATTAAATTTTTTCTATGGAACCATTTGTTGTGAGGCTTTTTAGAGTTCTCCTTTAGACGTATCCTTCAAGATCCCCATAACCACCAACTTTTTTAGACCACATATTCAATGATGTGATAGAGCTGATGGATAAACATTGCAAAGTATGAAAGTGATCAACAAGGAAGGGGGCTGATGAAGTGCCATATATGTATAAGGAATGACAGAAGATACAGAAGGAAGAGGAAAACTGCTGTATGGAAACTCCTCAAAGTTCACTACTGCTGTTGCTAAAAAAGAGAAAGCCACATGGTTCAAAGCATAATTAAAAATTCAGGCTACTTATGCACCTATAAAACTCCTATTTCCAGTTTAAAAATGAAGAGCATTTGAAAAGCAAGCCATTAATACTCTCTAGTTATTTTTCTGTGGTCTCAGAAGTAGCTCTATACTTGCTTCTGTAAGATGCTCTTTCCAAGTTCAGAAATAGAGCATTTGAAAGAAACCTTTTATCTCTTCAGACAGCTTCCAGAACCTGGAAAACACATCCGTGGAAAGGACATAACTGCAAACTTGCTGCTAGGAATGAACACATGTTCATTATTTAAAAGATAACAAAAAAAAAATTAAACTTCCTCTCATTTACCCTGGACAGTTCACCTTCTACAAGCAATCTAAGAAAATTAATCCCTTGGACAGCCACACTCCTCTGATGCCTAATAAAGCAAAAATATGCTTAGAAATCTGCTTTTAAAAACAACAGGAAGCCAGTTTCTTTAGACTGTATGGCATGCTAGCAAGGGTGCAATACCTTCATACATCAGAATGTGCAAGATACACAAAGCTGCATTTAGCACACAAAACCTGTACTTGATTTCCCAAGTCCCCAAGCAAAGCCAAGTCAGTTGAAGGCAGCAGAACAGGCTTCAAAGGCAGGAAATTACAAGGAAGCAAGAGGAACTAGGAAAGATCTGAGGAATTTCAGAGGGGCTGAAGCAGCCTCTCCTCACTCCAAGCCATTTTTTGCAGAAACTCCCCTCTTCCCAGATTTGCTCATATGTGGGGCTCTCACGTAGCCTCCCCACTCCTCAGTTCCCAGAGGTACCTGGAGAAAGGTTTCATGTCCACGTTGTCCCACAGCAGCACCCACCACTAAATGGGGTGCAATGTAACAGAGCTCAGCATACACCAGAAGCTCCACTTCCCCTTCTCCCCTTCCACCTCACTGCCCAAGACAATACACTTCAATCACTTCTGCCAAGCCAGTTTAGATATCTACGCCAGCAGAAATGAAACAAACCAAAACCAGTTTTCTAGTGGTTTTAGTCCCTAAAATAGCTCACCATGGAGTGAGACATAAAGGGCTGCAGGGGCCAAAATGGGGAAACTGAAAAGCAAAATAAAATGGAAATGAGACCCCACAGCCTCATTAGGTCTTCTTCCAGTAGACATTACATGAGGCTGATAATATTACAGAAGTGCCCCCTCAAAGTGCCTCAGAGTACCAGAGCAAGGCACTATCCTGATAGCAGGGTCTCCGGGACAGAAAATACTCAGGGAGTCAAGGACCACCTTGTTATTTCATGTGTTGAGTTAGTTCAAGCTTAGCCACCAGAAACCCCTTAGAAAAGTAAAGACTTTTAAGAAGAAACTCAAGACCTTAGAAAACAAAAACGTTGTTTCTGTTCCAATGCTGAAGTGAATTCCTTCCTTTTATAAAACAGCAGTCACACAGTTTACAGCACATCTCACCAATTAATTCAACCAGCCTTATGAAGCAACTAAACTTCTACCCAGGCAACAATGCAACTTCACCTTCACATGAAGATCAACTAGTCTTGACCAATTAGTTCAAGTAACTCAAAGCAAATTAGCCCCCACCCAGCACAACATTCATTAAATTCCTTTCTCAAATTTCTCTCTTCCTTCCTTTGCCATTCCTCCCCTATTACATGCTGTAGCCCATACTCACCTTGCCTTCAAAGCAGAATAGTCAAGTACAGCTCATTCCCCATGTGCAGTTTTTCTCTGTCCCCCTTCACTGAGTGCCCTGACAGAGGAGAAGGCACTCCTTGTAAACATGACAGATAACACACAATACATTATGCAAAGCAAAGACCTAGGCAGATAGCCAACTTCATGAGAAAACTATCTGCCTCCCCCACTGGGGAAAAAAAATTCTTCAAAGATAAAAATTTAAATTTAAGTTAACCTCATCTGAGGTTTGCAACAAGTCAAAACTAAAAAACAAGAAAAGCAGATGCCTTTAATAGCAACAAATAACAACTTTCATATGATACAAAACCTAATGCCTGTAAAAAATCTGTAAAATTTGATAATTTCTACCTGAACACATGTACATTTTGACTTATCAGCCACATTGTACAGTCAAAACAAAACATGTCTTTTCTATGATAAAGTTGTGCAACCTGTTACACAGTGCAGTGTTAAACAGACAGCCCACCCCTTTCTAGAGTGGGTAAGGCCTTGACAATACTGCCATACATAACCTTCAATTTTTTTTTTTTTTCTGGGATAAAGGTCTAACATCACAAGCAAAGAATGATCATAGGATTATAGAATGGTTTGGGTTGGAAAGGACCTTGAAGCTCAGGTCCAACCCCAAAGTCTGAACTTTAGCCCTGCTGGAGCTGGCTCTTCTGTGCAATTGCAATCTCTGCTGTCTCAAGGCTCCTGTCATAGATGCCTCAAGGCTTGTCACAGCCTCATTTAGAGTAAGTCAAAGTCAGTGCCATCATTCAGCCATTCAGGTAACGAAGCATCCTGCCTCTACAAATCTGCTTAGATATGGAATATTTCCAGATTTCTTCTCCAGTTCTCTCCTGATCTATTTCAGTCAAACACAGAGCACAAGTGAAATAAGGCAGCTCGGACTTGTAACACGTCTGGCTTGTTTTACATGGCTGGTGCAACCGCTAGTACTCCTGGTAGCATTTACTGCCATAGAATAATGGGCATTTTGCTTTCCAAACATATGAGTACTGCCAAATCCAGAGGAATATAATCACAAATTCAAGATAAGAACAAACAGTGAAACTGCAAAATCTATAAGCAACATAAGCAAAACCTTAGGGGCGGCATAATGCTGGAAAAGTATTTTAAACAAATATGTAAGCACTTACATGAGAAAGGTTGACAGTTTATCTGAACAATTAAAACTCAATCATGCACAAACATTAATGAAAACCTTCACTCTAAATATGGTACAATCAGTACTGCAAAGTTTTAGAAATAGTGATTTTAGATTTTCTTCTTAAACAACATTAGTTTCAAAAATTATGTCTTTTCTCTCCCACTCCCCAAAAACAAATAGAAAGGTCATATGCAGAAATAAATTTTGAAGAACAGAAGGGAGAATTTTTTGGTCTTTTTGATTGTTAATGTAAATCACTAAGTAGTTTTCATCAATCCACACATACACACCTTTTTGTTTTGATTATCTATAGATACAAAAAAAGTCATAATACCTTACAATATCCCAAGTCTCTTTCCCTTAAAGTTTCAAAAATTTCAGAGAAATCCAAAAGTAAACTCTATCAAGAGCCAGATCATAAGAAGATTCATTCTCAGCATTTGACTCTAACATACAAATATTCCTTCTTAGTCTTCACCGCCTTCTTTTTATACCCTGTATAAATTATTTTTTTACCAGTGGTTCTCATAATCTTGCAAGATATCCATCTATTCTGCAGAGCCTTATCTCCCCACACTCCCATAGCTAAAACTGATACCTGACAAGTCCACTCACTAAATTTATTATAATTTAAAATGTTGGTTTTTAAAACTAATGAAAAGAAATTTCTCATTTTGTAGCCAATAATCAACCTATTAAAGGGAGTCTCTGTATGCTCTGAACTAAAGATATACTGATAGAAACTTCTACGACACCAAGCCCTAATTTAGGTCAGAAAGACTTTTGAGTCCTGGAGTACTTTACATCTCTAGCTCTAATGTACTTTCACAGGTTTAGATTTTAAGCAGTGTGGATTTCACTAGGATTTGAAATGCAATTACTGAAATTTATACTACTCCACTGTTATTTGCTTCATTTCCAGTCAATGAAATAATTATCAGAAACAGTCTCACTGATTATTTTAAAGTCCTTTAAACATACCTTAAATAAATGTGCAGCCTTTTCACTTAACAGATTTCTTCAAGGTTCGTCACAGAACTATTCATTTTATTCCTGATTACAAAAAGCAGCTTTAAATACAGTTTGGTATTATCAGAAGTCGATTCCTGTTCAAGCATGTCTCTGTAGCACTTAAATGCTGATACTTTATCAGCACCAAAAGTTTCCATAACGTGGATCAAAATAGGTTATATGCAAACAGTCATGAAAATGAGTAGCTCATGTACCTGGATGGTCTTCCCTGATTTAATAGAGCTATTTGTGCATGACACAGTAGGACTGGAATCCAAAATTACCTTCCCTTTCCTCACATTGGATTTTTTGCATTATTTGTCTGCAGCAGATAGAGATCCTTCCCAGATGATGGTTCATTTTACAAGAGGTGGTGGCTCCTACATGACTTTAGTCAATTCTTTACCCCATCAGACAGATGCTAAGTTGTGACAGCTCTGACATAACTACTTGGAAATGCTTTCAAGAGCAGTAAAATACCCCCTCTGCACCACATTATGAGCGGAGCTGAGACCATGTATTATCCTCTCATTATTTCAGGTCATGGTTTGTATTCCCTATGAACAGCTTGGTACACTTTCATAATGATCTAGAATGCTGCAAAATATGGAAACATATCCTCATTTTTTATTACTGCTGTTGTGAGAATTTTTTTCTATTTAATTGAAATTTCCCACATGAATCTGTCAGGCTGAAAAGCAAGCTTCTCAAAAACAAACAAACCAACCAAATCACATCATGAACAAGCAAACCTCCTCCCTCAAAAAACTAAACATAAAGTGTAAAACACCTCAGGCTTGTCCTGGTACCAGTGAAATAGAGGCAAAAACCCACAAAAAATCCTCTTCTGTCTTCTCACACTATATAAAAATTTTAACAGAGTGACTTAAACATGCACACACAAGAACATTTGTGCCGGCTACAATTATAAGAGAAACTGTCCCAAGATTCTTGATTTGGCCATGTCACCAACAATTTTACATTACAGATTGAAGTCCTCCAAAATAAACCAAAAGCAAACAGAAAAGACATCTTCCTAGAAATAAAAGCATTATATTGAACCTGCACATTTTGATTTTTCTGAAATCAAAGCATCAATTCTCAAAGTTTTCATTCCATCTTCTTCAGTAATTAGTAGCAGTGGAGAAAGAAAGCGATACTTAATACTTGGAGTTCATTCTTTTTTTTTTTTTT
>VXBC01007668.1:360506-434217 GCA_013399945.1 Ploceus nigricollis
GGTGGGCGAGCGGAGGGCGCGGGCGGCGGCCCGGGCGAGCGCCGATCGCCCGCTCCAGCCCGAGGCGGCGCTGCGGCCGCCGGGCCGAGCCCAGGGCTCCCCACAGGGCCTCCCAGAGCCGCGGTGCCGGGGAAGGAGGGCGAGGGGTCGGGGTGTGAGGGGCACGGCAGCGGTTCCCTGGGGCAGGGACCGGAACGCTGAGCGAGAGGGAAAGGGGAGCCCTGGTAAGTAGAAGGCGACACCTCCCCAGTCCGGGAGCAGCACCTTGGGCCTTGCAAATCAAAAACTTGGGAAAGCAGAGAGCCGTCTTTGCTTCGACGATCACACTGCTCCATGCAGTCCTCCAGGGTGAGGAAGGGCCTTTTGGCATTCAGCCGTCGCACTGAGTGGTCCATCAGTGGTGGACCGAAGACAGGCACCGGGCTGAAATCCTCTGCCTGGCTTCTGGCACTATCCTGTGACATCTCTATAGATGCCAGGAAAGAGACCTGAACGAATGGAGTCCTCGTTGTGACAGGAACATGACAAGGCTGGTTTGTGGCAACGTAATTAAAGTTAAGCATTCTTCCTACCACATCTTGTGGAAAAATGATAAATCTAGGGCTTCTGACCCAAGAACATGAACAGATACATTGCCTTACAGTTATGTCCTGCATCAGACTTTAAATGAGGCACTGGAGTTTAGGTCTCCATAAGTTTCCTCTGAGTGAGCAGAACAGGAAGGCAGGTGAAATTCAAATTCATCTCCACACAAACTCTGAACTGTAATACAATAATTGTCAGTATGGGAATGGATTTTCTCCACTTAAGTGTTTTCATTTCTGCGTTTGTTCTCTGAATAGATTGATATGTGCTTTACTTTGTGCCTTCACAGAGTTTCAGTCTCTTCTGCGGGCTTGCACCTGCACCCTCCCACCAACCAAGAACTTAGAAAATTACAGTAGAGCTGAACACATACACTCCTGCAGCCAGATGAAAACAATGCACTTTTTTAATATTAAAACTTGTATTGATAAGAGAACAAAAAGAACAGGCCGTACTAACACTCGTTGTGAATTGGGTTTCAAACTATTCTTTAAAACAATAGCAACAAAGAATGATTGATCATCTGTTTATATTGGGAGAACATTGAACTGCCAGCTAAAAAGCACTTGCTGGCCTAGCATAGATGTAAATGGCTTGGGCATATTCTGAAACACCATATGAAATATTTTATGCTAGTGCATCAAAATATTTATGTGATACTTACGTGTACTCTATTTATTTATTGTTATACTGGATTTTTTTAAACCTGCAGAACCTGTGCCTGTCATTTGCGCTGCTCTATTGATTGGTAAAAGCTACAAAGATAACACAGTTTCAGCTGGTTAGAAACTGATTTATTTATAAATCTGTCATTATTTATTTATAGACTGAGGAGATAGGCCAAGATCCTACAAAGCTAACTGTAGCTGATGAAATGATACACCATATATAAAATTAAGCACATATGTTCCATATCAAACAAGGTTCTCCTCTTGAGCACTTCATGCTCCAAGGCTTCTCACATAAAGGTGCCTTAAAGCATAGTGGTGAGTGCCAGAGAAATGAAGAAATTCTAAGGGGTCACTGGAATTTTTGTGGTTCCAGGGTCTTTCAGTGGAAAGGCAAACATGATCCTAGGATATACTGGCTGAAGTATTTCCAGTAGAGATATGTAGAAAAGCAGAAAGCATAAGATCTGATCAGAAATGCCATACTCAGCTTATTCAAAAAGTACATTTATGAAAAATGAGAGCAGGTGCAGGAATGTTAAAGGTAATGAAGAGTCAGACTTATGAAAATAAAGAGTTTTGCCTAGCAAAACAATAACTAAGAGGTAAAAAAGATTGTTGTTTATAAACATCAGTATTATAAGCACAGGGTGTGTACCCAAAATGATAGACCTTTTTGAAAGTCGTTAAAATTTTAAATGAAGCTGAAATTATCTCCTCTTTCTTGGGCTTTCCAAATAGATACATGCCATATTGCTGTGTTTATAGTTACTTTTATATTTTTATTTTCCTAGGCAGAAGCTATTGTGACATTGCAAATTTTCCAGAATGCCTGTGGAGATACTCTTGGACCAGACAACATGCTGGAGGTCCATTAATGGCAGTATCACAGGAGTATCACAGTGTCTTACTCCCAGATGTGAGACATGAAAAGAGAACCTGGGCACGTGTCCTTCCTACTGTGCTAAATGCTGGTAACCTTTTGGAGCTGTGCAATGTGAGAACCACGCATGGGGAAGGAGGCTGGGGTATGAGAGCGAACTTTGGTTCATGGTTCTTTGGCTTCTGCTGTCATAGCAACTGGATACAAAACTGTCAGTCTCATAGTAAAAGATTAAAATTTGCCTACCCAAAGAAGCGAAGTGGTGGGCGTTGTTCTGTTTCAAGAGTGAGTGTTGATATGTGTAGTTTGGACTGGCTTTGAAGCCATCAACTGTACATTGAAATAATATTTTGGTATTTTATCTTCATTTGCAGGAATATCAATTAGACTGTGTCATGACTGCACTCTTGAACATACACTTACACTTCTCAGTTACTACAGTGGGATTCTTCTCAATGACTACCAAAAGTTCAGGATCCAGCCTCAGCTAGTCATACCCTACCTCTGTGGTGCACAGGTACTTATCACTCCAAACCATCTCTTTCTAGGAAAAGTGACATAAATTGCCTTTTGCAGGTGCTTTATTTTCTTTGTTAACTCCAGTGAAAGGAAGCACAGATGCCTGCCTTTGACTAGAGGACTAAAGTCAGGTGAAGTAAAACCCATTTGAATGTGACAAAGGTACATGTAAACACTGAATGAGAACAGGCAGCCAGAGACAGCAAACCAACGTGTACTCAGTATCTCAGTAACAAATAATAATTGAACATGAACATTCCTAATCTTAAAGCAGGAATCTGACGTCAGTTCCCGGCTGAATTCTTACCTGGCTTTTTACCTTTTTTTTAGAATAGCATAGTAAATAGAGCTTTTTGAGGATGCTTTATTACCATGTACTATTATCTTTTTTTTATGCCTGGCCAGAGTAATCAAATTAGGACACTTAATACTAATGCTATGTGTAATCATAGATATCCTTGTGTAGACTGTGGGCCAGTAAAAGCCTTAAATTCATATAGTATGGCACTTTCATAGGCATTTTTATAGAAGGAAATCTATGTCATTTTATGATGCTCCCTGTTCTGAAGGAAATGGCAGACATATGTAATGCAGACAGGAATGCTATACTATCTAAACTTTAAAACCAAGTAATCTGTAAAACCAGTCACTGTAAAGACTTAATTTTTGAAAACCCAGTTGTTTTGGTCCTAGAGAATCTGCTATGAAGATGCATTGTATATATCTTTACAACTGACATGAAGAAACACTTATTTTTTTGTTCCTGAGTTCTAAGGTTTTTTATTTTTTCTTCTGAGGCACTAAATAATCCCCAGAAGAAGATGCTTTGGGATTTCCTGGATACCAAACAGCACAAACATTTAGCCCTACAGCTGGACCAACAGTAACTCTTGTCATTTATAAGATGCATCAAATTTGATCCCAGATAATTTAAATGAAGGCAGGTAGAATCCTAAACCAAACACATAATATTTAAATACTTCTGTAGGTCTCCCAAGTTTATCTCTCAGTGAATTAAAAACTCATCACTGTAATTTTTTTAAGACTAGTCAAGTAGGGTGTTTAATTATTTGGAATCTTTTAAAAGATACTTTAAAGTGCTGTGTCTCATCTTCAAAATGGTTTAAAATTCATCAAGTTGGAATGTTTTTTAGATAAGAGCTGAAGGTTCTATGACTTTTCTGCAGCACTTGATATTACTCATATCCAAATGGCAACAATGTGTAGAGAAATGTGATAATAAAATTCATTGAGTAAGGCGGTGTTAATACATAGCTGGTGATGCAAAGTTTTAAGGGAAGATATTTTGTCATTGTGATCTCCTACTTACTGATTGTTATTTCTAGAGGTAGTTGGTTATGATTCTGTCGTGTAGTAAGTCCTGTAATACTCTGGGTACTTGTATTTTAAACTGTTACATTTTTTTTTCAGCCTTGAGCCTTTGAAACAGGCATTTTTTAGAATACATTTCTATATCCTGGTGCTTACCAACACTATACAATTCTATATAAAAACATTGTAATCATTACAGATTTTTTTCCATGTCTGTATTTACAGCATTATCAAGAAGTCCCTCTGCTTACATTGAATCTGTGCACCAGCTTCTACCTGTCATTTTTGGCACCTGTGTCAAATAGAGGTTTTTCCAGGCCTATTTTATAATGACCCATACAGAGTGCTAAACCCTGTATGTTTTCAATTTTGCTGAATAATTTAGTGTGGTGGACGTGGTGTGTCAAAGTGCAAAATTAGATCATAGATAGAAAATTTAAATAGCAGCTAAGATTTTTTCTTGCCAATTAAGAAAAAAAATCTAGAAGCCTAAAGGCTTGCATAGAACAATATAATCAAGAATATTGCAATAGATGCAACAATTCTGCTGAAACCACACATATGTAGTCAAACCTATATAAACAGATCTGTTATCAAGACAATTAATAAAAACTACTGGTTGCTATTATGATAAATATACTATAAATATACTATATTTGCAGTATATTGAGCCTGTAGCATTAAAAAAACACCATTAAATAGAATATTTGTCTATGCTGCAATACACAGATGAGATCAAGATAAGGAAGAGGACCTTAGACAACATTTTTCTACTTTGATGAATAAGACAATGCTAATGCATTAGTTATTTTAAAATTAAATTGTCTTTATGAAAAAGGATTCACTTTTCTGGAATGGGTATGTATGAAATATTCAAATCAGAATATGGAAAGAACTGTTATCTACAGTTGCTCTTTTACTGACAAATGGACCCAATTCAAGAAAATGTTAGATATGCTTATAATCAGCCCTATTCATGGCTTCACTTAATCTAAAATACAACTTGAAACAATCACAGAGTTAAGCACATGTTTAAGTGTTGGTTGAATAAAAATGACTTCACAAATCATAAGAAAATATATAGAGATGAATCAGAAAAAAAGAAATTTGAAATGCTGATGTGCAAGTACCTGTGCTTAAAATCTATTTACAATAAAAGGAAAATTGAGGAAAAGTTAAACCTCATCCACCCTCTTTCTCAAAGGCAATCCTGATTCTGCCATCAGGGCTTTTTTCATACTTCAACCAAAACCAAGTGCAGAATGAAAATTTTGTGGCAACTTCAGAGAAAATGATCAAAGTATGAATTTCTAAATTAATAAAATGTTAAAAAGCAGGACTACCACTGAAGTCTTTCTAGTACTATCTGTGATTAAAATGATCAAATATGTGTTGAATTTTAAAAATCAGAGGCATCTTCAATTTTTTATTAAGATATCATCAAAACCAAGGACAAGATTGTTATGGTAGAATTGTATTGGTGTAGGAAGCCTTTGTTTTTGTTTGTAGTCTGAAGTTTAAAATATTTATTTTATTATTATTCCCAGTAGCAGATTCTTATATTAGTTATGGATTAAAAATTTGCCAGCTTGTCTGTATTTGTTTTTCTTCTGTGTTAGAATATGACATTGTGGTGAAACTCAAGAAATACTGTAAACTTTTGTTCTGTGTGCGTTTTCCTGGGAAGTATATGCAAACATCGGAGCAAAGAGGGGAAAAAAGGAATGTCACAGGTGCAAAAAAGCTTACAGTCAGAGGAAAGAGAGAAGAAAAAAAAGCAAAAAAACAAAGAGATTTTCCCAATGAACAGAAACTTCACAGACACAGCATTTGTATCTGGGTGCCAAAACCTAGTTTTCTCAGTCCATATTTAGGCACTTGCACATAGGTGGCCTACTTGTCAGTAATACTAAACATTCACAAATGAAAAAGAGATTGCTAGGTAGTTTTAAAAACCAAGCAGCTTATACATTTTGCCTGAGTATCTGAAGAGACAAACATGTAGTCTTAAAATTTCCAGCCAGTAATTTGAAAGATCACACACTCCATATTTTACCCACTACAATGTGTTCTTTTGATCTTAATTGCAGGTTTAATACATCTAGGCCTGTGAATTATATGTGAGGTCTCAGGCAGAGTTACTCTTAACTAAAGTTACAGCATGCTGCAGCTGATCTTCCTGACCATGGCATCAACAGAACAGCCAGTCTGTACATCAGGGGTTGTTCTCAGTGTAAATCTGTGTTTGCAATGTGTGTACAGGCAACTATTTCATGTGGCTTGCATTAAGAATGTTGTTTTTTCCAGGCAGAAGAGAAAACTGCAAATCTGTCTGTAGTGGAGAGTACAGTAAGATAGTTACTTGCTCAGCATACCGAGTAACATGATAACGAGTCTTGCGTGCTCAAGACACTTCTGTTTATTCAAGTGACCACTGGTGAGTGTCACTAAGGATTTTGATTTTTGTTCAGGCTCTCTAGTGCATCTAGAACAGAAAATGAATCCCTAATGTGTCTTAACAACAAATACTGGAGAGTAACTATCTTGGGAATATGGTATGTGGAAAGACCAGTGGGGACTGCAAAGCTGAAAGGGACCATAAAGTTCACATAAGTTTCTTAAGAAAGTGTGTGCAATTTTTAGAAATGTACTGCAGCTGATGAAAGTTATCTTGTAAATACAGTGCATTTAGAAAACTGTTTACTTACTACAGTGTACAAGCCTAATGCTTTCAGTTAGGAGGAAGTAGAAAACCAGCCTTCCAATCCTCATCAGCAAGTGGCCTGTCACATGCCTGAGTAAGCTGCGTGCGAAGGCTCTTGTGCCATGTTTTCTGCTAACAGAAATCTGTTTGCCCAGATCATCAAGAAACATTGACAAGAGAGCTTCACACCTGTACTCACTTCTTTGGCTACCAGTTCTAGTCTGGGTGAAATTTATAACCTGTTTTGTCTCCATACTCATTATCTCAGACCTGTTTTAACCTTCCCCCTTTGCAGCATGCTGCACCCTGAGGTTGAAAGCAAAGAGATGGACTGCAGAGCATTCCCCAGGGCAGGCTGTTTCAGTGTAGATCGTGCACCTTGATCACACAAATGGACATGCACACCTTCTGGAGTCAAAAAGGAGTCAAAGAGCCAACACACAGCATAAGAACCATCAGTCTGTGCAGATCAGCTTACAGGGTAGAGACATTTTAGAGCACAATGCAAGATCACTTTCTTTGTGCTCCCTAGTAGAAACAGTCTTTAGAATTCACTGACATTTAATCATGTGCCTCATATCACTTCTTTTCAGAGCAGCTATTTTGGTGCTATGTGGGGGTTGTCACAGAAATGGTTGCCTAATTCTGATCTAAATTTTGTAATGTGCACCCAGATCTTCTACAGATATGCATTTTACATCCAAATGCAATAATAATAAAGGAATTAAAAGTGATTCCATTCAATGAAAGAGCAGTAACATACTTAGCAGATATTCCTAGCTCTTGCAAAAAAGAAACATGGCACAATTTCCACAAAGCCCATGGGAAAATTGTTCCCACTGCCCAACCTATTGCTTTAGTTTCTGTAGCTGCAGGTGAATGGAATTTTAGTCAAATTCAAAAAATCAGGACTTGTTCAATGTAAACATCAGGCATTGGTATTTTCAAATCACTGCAGGCCTCACAAAATGCCTGGGGTTCAGAACTATGTTGGAGCTCAGCAGCCAGAATAGTATCAGTGAAACTGTCAGGAAGCTTGCTGGCTTCATGCAGCAAGGAACACAGAGCGATATGAGATTTTTCCTTTTACTTGCAGTGGATCCGTAAGAAAGAGGTGAGAAAAGGGGCTGCTTGCTTTATGTTCCATGAAATACTTTTGTGACTGTAGATTTAAATCAGTCCGGTGAGTACCTTATGAGTGGTTTTATATAAATAGGACATTTATATAAATGTCCTATTAAAGGCTTCTTGTATTTCTCTGATGAGATTATTACAATTATTTGTTTACAATATGCCAAAGCACTTTTTTTTTCCCCTGGATGATTCTTTCAAAGTTAGGTTATTGCGTATCTGCATTACATTACTCAGAAATAAAAGTTTTGTCTGAATGAAAACTGAAACCTAAAATCTTGCTTTTTAAAAAGGAGACAAAGAAGACATAAAGAGAAATTGAATTCTCTACAGAGTTGTTAGAAGTCCAGTGTGTTTTGAAGGGTAGTCCATGACTGCAGCTAACTTTACAGATTCTGATTAGATGGAAATTCTGCTTTGTCTGCTCTAGTCCTCTAGAATTCCTCCCTTCACCTCCAAAGCCTGCTGGCCTGCTCTGTCATCTTTGTTTTCATCTTCTAAACCAAACCATGCATGATGTCCAGACCCCCTTCTATAACTTACCTTCTCTGTGCATCCTGCAGTCTCCTGAACCTTCTCTCTTTGAGCACACTCAGTGCCCCTTGGGGAAGGAACAACGTCCCCTTCCTCCAAGAGGTCCCTCTTAAAAAAAGCACAACATACACTTAGGGGAAATAAACCAGATGCCCATGAAATTCCAAGCCAAGTAGCCCCAGTCATTGAGAACCCAGTCTTTTCAGACTGCCTCAAGGAACACATCTAAGAGAGAGAGATGCACAACCTCTGGTGTAACAATTCCTCAAGACTATTTTGGCTTAGCACAGTTTGAAAACATGTCAGGATATTGGAAGTTTTGAAACACAAAAAATTAAAAATACGTATTTAGTTGTATCAGACCATCCACTTGAATAATTATTCTGGGTATCCATCAGGCCAACTCCATAATGCTGGCTGTCCTCCAGGGCCCACTTCTCCTATGTCTCCACCAGATGAATGGCCAAATTGTCAAAAAGCCATTGAAGTAGGAAGATTAATAGAACCACACTGTAGGGGTCATGACTACACCCATCAACTTCCTGCTTAAGATGTTTGCATTTGAGAGGAAAAAACTCTGCTTACCTGAAAGTCACCTTACAACTTCTGAGTAAGGTGACTGTGAAGTCAGTGGAGACTGATTGCAAGGATTTTCTGAGGGCAATTCTGTCCGTCTAAGGTCTGACTGTTTGGTTGTCTGGCTTGTGTTTTGGTTTTTTAGGGGGAGAAGTGGGAGAATTTAGAGGTGGGTTTCATCTCTGCACCACTGC
Source organism: Ploceus nigricollis (assembly GCA_013399945.1). NCBI lineage: Eukaryota > Metazoa > Chordata > Aves > Passeriformes > Ploceidae > Ploceus > Ploceus nigricollis. Next base: position 369,633 of record VXBC01007668.1, read on the forward strand.
TTGTGCTCCTGATATCTCAGTGTCTGTGTCAAGGTAAGCTTGCACCATTCACCAGAGTAAAGAGAAAGGAACAGAGATCTGTGGTCCTGTCTGCTGTGTTAAAAGAAGTAGTTATACTAAATCACAAAATATACTGGGTTGGAAGGGACCCACAAAGACCATCAAGTCCAACTCCTGGCCCTGTGCAGGACCATCTTCAAGAGTCACATGTGTCCAACAGTGTTGGCCAAATGCTTCTTGAACTGTGTCAGGCTTGATGCTGTGACCACTTCCCTGGGAAGCCCTTTCCAGCGCTCAACCACTCTCTGGGTGAAGAACCTTTTCCTGATATCCAACCTAAACCTCCCCTGATACAACTTCAGGCCATTCCCTTGGGTCAGCTGTCACTGCTCACCAGAGAGAAGAGATCAGTGTCTGCCCCTTCTCTTCCCCTCACGAGGAGATTGTAACTGCAGTGAGGACTCCCCTCAGTCTCCTCTCCTCCAGGCTGAACAGACCAAGTGCCCTCAGCTGCTCCTCATACGGCTTCTCCTCAAGGCCCTTCACCATCCTTGTTTGCCCTCCTTTGGACACTCTCTAATAGCTTTATAGCTTTCTTATATTGTGGCATGCTATCCCATCCCTGTGCTCGAATGAGGGTGTGTATGAACTCCGAAGCACAAAGCTAAATATTCACCACAAATTGTGCATTGTATTTCAGTGTAATTCAGTACAATCTTGATTTTCTTGTAATTACAAGTCATGTCACCAGGGTTTCAATGACTGCCCATTAAAGGATTTTTTAATGTCAAAAATAACACTGTGAATTTAATCTAGGGACAGGCTTTTTGCATAAGGGTGCACAGTGCAAAGTTGAAGTCACACTCATCCCAAGATCATCTATCAAAATAAGTGGGCAGCCATACTTCTCAGTGGAGGCTTCTTGGTCTTAGCTTTGAGGGATTCATATTGACTTTGTCTTCCAAGACAAGGAAGAGACAGCAATGCCAGAGGTAACTATAATATTACATTCATACCATGTTAATTCCATACATCCAGGTTCATCCCACGCTGCTCTTCCCACTAGAGATGTTATCTGCAAAATCCTGCTGTCCTCCGCTACTGATTAATCCTCTGCAATTTTTAGGTTGACTGCTTGATAATGAAATTCATAAGGTAGAGGAACAGATACAAATTCTGTTATTAGAAGCCTGACAGTATCTTTATCTTTTGTAATAAATATGGTACAGAAATTCTCACTTAAATCTCAATTTTGTGCCACTTTGAGTGGGAAAACTCAAAGCCCTTAGTACTGCTTAGATGAGAAATCACCAAGTTAAGAGTTGTGGTGCTCACTGGTGCCCAGACAGCTTAAAACAGTCATGACCTTGTAGATGAAAAGGAGTAATGGCCAAGCTGAGCACCACAGAGTCCTGCACAAAAGAATCATTGGGACAGAGGAACAATTGATCATATTTTTGGTTTGGATCCACTCCCACAGAGTGGAAAAAGGAATGACTGGTAACTGCTAACAAGGAATGAAGGCAGAAATAAGCTCTGAAGATCACCCAAAATATAGGTAAATATAATCATTAAAGGCAATAAAGTGCAAAGGCACAAACCCATGATTTGTCTATTTATGCAACATTACTGAAAAATTTAGAGAACAATGTGGACAAATAACTATATCATTTTTAGAGAATTAAAATTATTATACTATAATGCTCTATAGCATGGTTGCCTAGTTACAAAGCACAGTCCTTAGAATGAAAGGGAAAATAATATTCATATGAGTGTAAAGCCCTCCAAAATACAAAAATATTTTGTCTCTCCATCAGAGCAATGCAGGCATATAGCCATTGTGTCTTACAAGTTGCCAGAACAAGACACAAACATTTTACAGAATTTTACTCCCTATTTGAGGTACAATATCTGTTTCTAGTTCCAAGTTATTCATATGAAATCATAAGTTATCACTGTGCAGGGTTTGGAATCCATCAGTCAGAAATTTTAGGTCACTGAGGTGGACAGGAACTCAGCAGATTGAGGAAGCAATATAAAACAGATTTTTCAAATTTGTTTTGTTAATCATGATAGCTTTGAGGTGCTAGGGGTGTTGGAATAAGTCTTAAATGGAAAGGGTGATAGCAGGCCACAAGTTTTTTAAAACAAAAAAAAATATGCTATTATTCTATAATTGATTTTGTGACTTCACTCATTTAGTCTGCAGCTTTTATGAGTTTGTATGCATTATTTGCATATCTGGAGTTTAAAAGGTTCACTAAAAAGGGCATATGCTGCTATAGCCCTATACAGACATTCTTAGCATCTACCTGAAAACCTTCCAACTTAACAATTTATCTTCAAAACACACTGGACTAAGAACACCAGACTAACACACTGCAATAAGAACAGTAAAAGCTTTCAGGAAAATGAGATTTCACTGCTTTTATCACCCTGATTACTTTGAATTTTTCTGCAACTTGCAGGAATAAATATAAGGCTTTTGAGGTGAAGGATCCAAGTCAGTTTGCCTCCTGAAATACCCAGGCTGAATTTCAAACATTATGGGTAATCTTCTGGAGCTTATTTGTTCCAGAAGCAATGGACTGGTAACTGCATGCCAATTTAAGGGTAGAAATAGCCTTTATTAAAGTTATATGCTGATACAACAGAGACCAAAAAAACCCATCGATATTCTATATTAATTGATTAAGAGTTTCTCCATTCACTTTATAATTCATAATTTATATTTCGTTGCTACCATAATTTGCATGAAAGATGTTTTGTTTTGACATTGTAATAAGATCTCTGGAGACTCTGACTGTTATTTTCCGTGGCTGATATTTTTCACATCATCCTACTGTGAATAAAATACAAATTTACTGAACAATGCACATTTTCAGGAGTTGGGTTTGATAGTCAATTGCCTCAGTAAGAACACAAAAATTTCCAAAATCCTATTAAAACCAACTTTAGGTGTAGTTTCATTTTTTTTTTTCAAATTATAGTATAGTTTGTAAAAAAAGCTGTTGGAGTCACTGGGATTATTTTTATTTTTTCTCTCTGTAACTGTAAGATGATTAGACAGATGTCTCATTGCAAATTTGTTTTAGACCAATGTGATTTAAAAACACTAAAAATATAGTATCATTTAAAATTAAGCTTAGTATTGTAACATTGAGAATTTTTGTTATATTGTAGCATATCAAAAAGCTTTTGATTAATTAAAATAATATAAAAAGTGAAATTTTAAATTCACCAGATAAAGGCATCAGAGGAGAGTAATATTGTAAGTAATATTGCAAGAAAATACTTTATGAATACTTTCAGCCCCTTATCCCTCTTCATATTTACTGTCAAATAATTCAAACAAATGCCACCTAAAGGAAAACTGTAATAAAGCTGCTGTAAAGGGATAAGAGCATACTCACTACACAATAGTTTTCTATTATTCTAAGATTGTGCTGTTGAGCTAGGGTTTGGATTATTTTTAGTGTAAAGACAGCAGTTCAAATTAGTTCCTTTGTTGTTTTAAAGTTTGGTAAATTCTGGCATTAGTCTGTATCACATGTAGATCTCCACAGACTTAATAACTTAAGACTGTGTCTGATAAATCAGAGTGGTTGAAAGGTGTGAGGCTTTATGTGAATTTGCTGCTGAAAAAAAATCGTAAGAGCATTGAGCACATTAGATGTACACTGCAGACCTCAACTTATTAGTTTTGGGAAGTCTAAATATCTGTGGCTATGAGAGGAATTTATTTACTAGTTCTGGACACACTAAGTCCGAAAGTAAGGAATACAGTGAATGGAATTGTGATTTGCAGCATGGTGAATATTGCTGCTAATAACAGTTTTGAAGCTGGGAAGCTCTTAAGTCTGTTCTGAAGGGTGTGTTTCTGTGGTCCCCTAACAGTTTCTGATTCTACTTGACCTTAAAAAATATACTGTGAATGTGGACAGCAAAGCTATTTTACTCATTTCACATACTGAAGGATGGGTAAGATTGATCCTTCTTGATAATCCCCAAGAGTCATCTGAGGCCTTGAGAGTCCCAAAACTCTTTCCAAGAGCTCTGTAATGTTCCTTTTGCAATGTTTTGACCTTTCATTAGTGTTATTTTTAATACATGTTTTGAATCATCTGGCTAATATTATCACTCCTGGGTTTTTTTCCACCAACATCAAAAACCCATTAGCACATAACTTTATGTCTTTGTGGTGCATTGATCACTGCTCCTTACTGTAATACTACCTAACTATATCACCTTCATAAATCATTGTGTGTGTGTGTATATATAGGTATATATATTTATATGAAACAGAAGTAGTTACCTCTCCAAAGAACATATAAACAATCCACTTTTTAAAGTTTTATAGTCCAAGAAATTCTTCTATGCCATCTTTTAAACTGAAGCCCGTAAATTTTCCTTGCAGATCAGGGAAATGCTAAAGTATGTGTATTTTTTATTGACTGTATTTGCTATTTTTCACTGTGTCTGGTCAGAAACTTTGCAAAATGAAGATAGGTTTTTGTATTTTGAGTACCAGATTATCTCCATAGGTTTCTGGCCCCAGGCATCAGTGAAGTAGTAGACATTAAGTTCTATATTAAAAAAAGTGGGGAAAAAAATGAGCACTTTGAGAATGCAGACTTAGTAATGCAAATTTTTAAAACTTTTTTAGATGCTGTTTACCATTATTCCATCACCTCTGCCTTCACACCACTTTTGATTTGTGTTTGTGCACAGCCAACTTATTTACCACCTGGCTCATGGACTCCTTCCAGCTGAATATCAGGCAGACAGAATTTGGAATAGACACACCATTGGCTGGAGTGATGGATGACCCACTCTTGCCCATTTAAAGGTTCCTGTGTCTTTCTACAATGTTCAATATATTCACTGCGCTGAGTAGTCATTTTACCTTGAGAAGTTAATGGTTAAGCACTGAGCTGGAAAACATCCACTGTACCAAATGCAATCAGAGGACTGATGGCCTGCTTTGTCTTACTTGCCAAAGATATGAAGACCCTCCAGTTCTACATCAATCACTCTTTCCTTTCAATATCCTTATAAAGGCACTGGGAAAATTATGTGACATCATCTAAAATACCAGCAACACAGATCATTTTTGTCCCAATGTATGATAAGTCTCTTACTCTGTAAAAGTTACTCTCTGTCAGATAGGTCTCAAGTTAGAATTAAACCTACTCAGATCCGTAGGTAATGCCATATCAAATGCATAGACTGCATTGTTTTTTCTGCTCTCTGTAACTAAAATTCCTTGTCCTGTCCCCTACCAAGTTTTCTTTAGGAAACTGAGACTGTTGATGTTTGATGAGTTTTCTCATAAATGTCATTGAAATGCCTGCTTCCCCCTCCTGTATGTTTCCTTTTAATGTCTGAGTTGAGTCAGGAGCTCCTTGTTTATCCATGCAGGCCTCCTACTGCTTCTGCTTCATTTCCTGCTCATTAGTATGGACCACCCTTGAGGATGGAGAAAGTGATCCTTGATAATGAACCAGCTCTCCCTGACCCCTCTTTTCTCCAGGGACATATTGCATGGCATTCTTCCAAGCAGATCTCTGAAAAAGGCCAAAGTCTCCTCTGCTGTAATCCAGGTTTATAATCCTAATTTTGCCTTGTTCCCTCCACTCCATCTTCTGAGCTCCAGTCATCATAATCACTGCAGCCAAGGGTTCTTGCAGCCTCAGATCCCCGAATGACCCTTCCTTGTTTTTAAGTATGACATGAGCAAAGCAGCTCCATCATTATCTTCTCAGTCAAAGCACACCAGCAGATACCACCATGATTCTAATTCCCCATGAGGACCAGGGCCAGTGAACACGAGGCTTTTTCCAGTTGTCGGAAGAAGATTTTATCCGCTTCTTTCTGACCAGGCAGTTTGTAGCAGACACCCACAACATCACCTGTGTCAGTTTGTCCCCTATCCTGACACACAGGCTCTAAGCCCTTTTACCACCTATCCCATAGCAGAGCTCCATCCATCTCTGCTGCTCCCTCACATACAGCATAATTCACCCTTTTTGCCACCCTTTCCAAAAAGTCTGTCTCCATCCATCATAAATCTCCAGTTGTGTGAAGAATCCTACCACATTTCTGTGATTCCAATGAGATCATAGCCCTAATTCCTCCTATTTGTTCCCCATGCTGTGGGCATTAATGCACAGACTCTCTAGGGAGGCACCCAGATGTGCTTATTTCCCAGAATGGGTATGAGAGCTTCTCTCATAGTACTGCAGGGTACATAACAAGGATGGGGAGAGAGGAATATTAAGAATATCACAGCTCTTCTTTGCTGCCAGGGAACTCCCCTTGCAGCACTAAGTAAATAATGTTGTGACCTGGGACTTTTCCTGTATGCTTCATAAATTCTGCACACAAGCAGATAAAAATGCTCATTTATTTCTGAATAGCAGAAAGCCTGAATTGCTACTTAGGGATAGCAAACATGGTTACAGTGGGCTGAGACTACATGATCTTTAGATTGGCTCATCATAAATTCAGGTTTCCTGGCAATTTAGTTTTCCTGGGGATAAAGCACCAACTTTAAAAAGAGCTTACCACAAGTTAAAAATGCAGAAGCCATTTCAGAGAGACAGCTGAAGGCATCTCTTGTCCTGTTGAGTCCCATCCGATTCCCCTCATAGTATCAGATTAATTCCCAATAGTTTTTCTCGTGCCATAATCTATATACAGATGACTGTCAAGGGCAACAACTTATTTCAATAAAAGACCAAGAGTTCCCTCAATATTTCCAGACTGTGCCACAACAATTCAATCTTCAAAAGGAAATTAAACTTTTGAAAAGTTTACATCCTAAAACTACTCTATTCCTTGCTTGCTGGCCTAAAAGTTAAGAATTCTCTTTAGTCAAACAGTGCAGAGTTCCACCCGCTAATATTACTTAGAAGATATTTTCCTTCTCTTAGCTGTAATCTTACATGCACTTGTCAAAAGGCAACAGGGATGGAGATTAGGAAATGCTTTGACAACATCATAGGCAGACATGGATGGGATAAGTGGGATCCTGCTGTTTCAGGAGGCTTTTAGGTTTGCAACACCTGCTTTAGGTCTACAGTGAGGGGCAGAAGAGAGATGCCATCAAGAAGACCCAGTGCAGTAAATGCAAATGGCAAATAAAAATCACTCAACCTACCTCACGTATTTCTTATCTGTGCAAGTTTATATTATTCGGCAAAAGTAGAAATAAACTTATGTTTAGGATAAGCTTACCAGATTTAAATCCCAAATCTACTGATACTTTCTTGTTCAACATAGGTTCAGCAGGATGCTATTTGTAGGTGAACTGATATTTATCATAGTTTTGATATCTCTACATATATCTTGTAAAAAATTGCTTTAGAATGCTTGCAGTTTCAAACTTCGGGAAAATTGACATATTTAAATTTATTCAAGAAAGGATAAAATTTATATGTTGAAGTAAATTTAAGAGATACAATAACTCTTTATTTTCTTCTTTTCTCCCCCCCCAGCAAGACATGGATCTTGAGCAGTACTTAGCAACCTTCTATCACTGTAATAAATATATCTTTCTTAGGTATATAGGCAGGGTATCATTGGGTGATGCACAATCAAAGCTACTACTATCTTTCCAAAAGGGCACAGAAATGGGGGGGGAAAAAATTTTGTGATCACTCAGAACTCATTCCTCTGTGATTGCTTTAATTTCCATGTTAAACTGTGATAAATGATCCAGCACCACTCATTTCACTTGAAGGTTACTTCAGATTATATGAAAACAGCTGGTTTGGGGTTTTTAAGACTAGAAGTTCTAGTTCAGACACTGGGCAAATCTCATCTCCTGCAACTTGACCCTGCCAGACCATACATGTCTTGTTTTTGCCAGATCATCAAGGTTCTGTGTTTATTTAATGAATGAAATAGGAGCCAGTATCTTCTGCAGGTGCCTGCCTTGAGCATCCATCTTAGCAGGGGATAAATTACCCTCTGGAAGCTTCTGTCTGAAGACTGTAGAGAATGTAAATGGCCAGCTTGCAATGACTTAAATTACTAGAAACTTAGTTTATAGAGGCGTAAAGTTAAGAGAGCTGAATTTTATTTGTAAATACCATCCATGTTAAAATCTTATTCTTTTTTAAGGAGAGAATACTACAGCATTTGTCCTGTTTTATTACAGTGTAGCTTGAAGGGAAGAAGTCAGAGCTGCCTGGGATAGCGGAAACATGAGAAAATCAATGCCTTATGCAGACAATAAACATGCAGGGGAAAAACCTGGAAAAAAACCCCTCCTCATAAAAGGTGTCAATTAGCTGGTTAATCAGAAAAGAGAGCAGATGGAAGCAGCTTTCATGGAAAAAATGTAGTAATAATTGTTCCTTGAAAGAAGGTAGACATATCTTTGAGTAATGGTTGGCTGCAGAAACAGTGGATAGACTGAGAGAAAATTCTAAATACATTTGTTTTGAGGAGACTAACAAATAGTGATGCAGTCTTCTGATTTTGATTTGTTTTTCCTGAATGTATTTTGTTAAACTGGGGGGAGAAAACTTAAACCCCTAGTAAACCCAGATTAGGATTGTTCCTTAAACAAGAATAGCATACACACGAATGTCTAGTTATTTTAGACTCCTCAGAAATGGTTAAACACATGGTTAAAAAAATAAAAAAGGAATTATTATCCTGGCTGTGCAGTAGGTTTAGAATTAAAGTAATCTGTTTTATTTCTGGAAACAATGTGGCCCATCTTCTTATTGTGGTCACGTTAGAGGGAGGAGTGAGCTGTTATGCAAACAGGCCACAGAGAGCTCCAGCCATTCCCGGGGGGGCTCGGTGCATCCCGGTGTCCAGCTCAGCTGGATGGAGATAAAGCAAAGGCAGGCTTGTAAGGGGAGCATTATGCAGTTAATCTCATGCTGGCTCTAAAACTAACATCTCTGACAGAAAGGGTCACAACAAAGGAATGATACAGAGAAAAGGGTGAGGAGCATGAAATGAGTGAGGTGTCACCATTCAATGAGCAATTTGAACTGACACATGCAATTGTTTGGGGTGGACATATCTGACTCTGTGCAAACTGTATAGGACGGGTATGTTCTCAGCAAGGAGCAGAGTATAGCTCCTAGTATGAATAATGGAAAATGTCTCCCACATTCCTTGTTCATCTTCCTGGTAGCTCATAGCTTTGCATCATTGTAAATTCAGTAAGTGCCATTTTTACTACTGTTATTCTCAGTATTTCATTGCTAGTGGAATAATTGGGGCTTTCTTCATGGCAGCATTATCTTCAATGACAGGTGAATCTCAAGTATCTGGAATTTCATTTTAGTTTGGACAGGCATCCTAATATTTAGATGATCCTTTGAATCATACATGAACTGGAAGTCTCTGAACCTGAGCTGAAAATGTGACAAGTACAACATTTTTCATGAGTTTTCAAACACTTTTGATTTGAGTTACGCCTAGAAATACAGAGAGAGCAATGTCCCTCTAGTGTGCTGGCAATTCAAGTGGGGGAAAAAGGAAAGGCTTGAAAATTTGTCTAGAGTGCAGAAGAATAAAGTCCATCTTACTATATCCAGGATTTTAAAATTAGTAAGGGTGTAGTGTATTTCTCTAGTTTAAAAAGTTGAGATTTTATATCTTAAGAGGGAAAAAAGTTGTCTAAAAGTAGCTTGATGAGCGAAAATCATCTTGTCTAATTACAGACTTCTAAAAGTTGGATATCTGAGTCTACTGTCCCTTTATAGTTAATAGAATCATCTTCAGAACACCATTTGCTGACCTGTCTTAGATGCCTATCTTAGGATGAGATGAATGGCTCTCTGGAGACCTCTGTTTCTGTCTATTGAAAAGAACTGAGGATAACAACATTTTCAAAACACTAAGGCTGTGAAATAGAATTTCAAAAAACTTTTAATCAGACCATGTGGAAGACAGCTAGAGTGATTCCTGGTATTTGCAGGGATCAAGGGCAGGAGCTGTGGAAAGCAGTGCTCTACTTCACTTCAGTTTTGTATTTATTTATGGGTTTGTTACTGGTATGACTGAAAAGAATGCAGGTAGCAATTTGTTCCACATCATTTTCAAAATAACTTAGGGAAAAAAAAATGTATTCCAGTCCAAATCTTTGTTCCTTTTTTATTTTATCCCATTATTTCTGGACTTCTAGCTGTCTGAATCTAAGAATTCAGTGGTGATACCCAGACAATGAAGTGCAAATAGATCATGGTGATAGATTTTTTTTTTACCCTTGACCATTTCAGAATCACTTCGCTGACTGCTTGACCTCAATTTTTTGTAACTTCTAAAGTCATAGAATCTTAGAATACCATGAGCTGGAAGTGACCCACAAGGATCATTGAAGTCTAACTCCTGACCCTGCACAGGACAACGCCAAGAATCACACCACACGCCTAAAATAGTTGTATAGCTTTGAAGAGATGCTATTTTAAATGTTTTTCCCCAACAATGTAGCCATAAAGGTCTCCTTTTTATCTCTCTAATGTAGACTGACCTTGAGCTCTGAATCTATACTAAATATATATATATATTCAGAAACCAGTGACAGCTTTATTTATTATGCAAAATCCAGGAGGAGAACAAAATTGGAGCTATATTGCACTGGGAAATGCCAAGCCCCAACTGGATCCATAGTGTAAGTTGTAATGCAGTCGGTGAGACCATGACCATCTTACAGTTTCTGAAGGAATGTTTTAGGTAATTTAGAGACCTCAGGGCATTTACCATTCACACCTTTCACTTCCCATGCTGTAGCTACAGACCTACACTATTCAGTTATCTAGTTTGGCAGTCAGGAGATAAGAAATACTTCTTTTCTGTGACTGTGGATACTGAGTAGTTATTTATGTCAATGCAAATTGTGTATGCTGCTCTACCGTCATGGCTTGTGTCAGAAATGGTGCGGCCAGCAGGACTAGGACAGTGATCATCCTGCTGCACTCAGCACTGGTGAGGCCACACCTTGGAGCGAGGATTCAGTTTTGGGCCCCTCACTACAAGAAAGATGCTGATATGCTGGAGCATGTCCAAAGTAGGGCAACAGAGCTGGTGACAGATCTGGAGCACAAGTCCTGTCAGGGGTGCCGAGGAAGCTTAGCCTGGAGAAAAGGAGCCTCAGGGGGACCTCCACAACTACCTGGAAGGAGGTTGAAGCGAGGCAGGGGTCAGTCTCTTCTCCTGGATAACAAGTGACAGGATGAGACGAAATGGCCTCAGGTTGCAGTAGGGGACATTCAGGTTGGGTATAAGGAAAATTTTCTTCACAGAAGTGGTAGTCAGGTATTGGAATAGCCTGCCCAGGGAAGTGGTTGGGTCACCACCCCTGGAGGTATTAGAAAGATGTGTAGATGTGGCACTTAGGGACATGATTTAGTAGTGGACATGGCAGTGCTGGGTTAAGGGTTGGACTCCGTGATTGTACAGGTCTTTTCCACCTTAGGTATTTCTGTGATTCTCTTTGACTTTCAGTCCAGCCTGCAGGGGGAAGGAATGTTAGTATGCTCAGAGCATGGTAAAATTCAAATATTCTAAAAGATCTCTGGAAAACACTAAGGGTCTTAACTGTAAGAGGTAGTCAGTCCTGAAGTGGTTGAGTGGAATGGTAAACAGGTTTTACATGTAAATGTTCAGAATATTTCCCAAAACTCCTGTGTGACAATGCTTCTCAAGTAATATGGTTACTCATTTTCCTCATGTTATCTTTAATCACCTGCTCTCATTGATGGAATTCTCAGACAAGCTGAAAGCTGAAGAGCACACTATCACAGTGGGCATGCAGAGAATGAAAGCCATGCATGAAGCAGAGCTCCCATCCACCAGCCCTGTCCATAAAGCGAGACCACCACGCTCACAGGAGGCCACAGAGGGAACATTAGCTGCCAGATGAGGGAGTAAACCTGAGTGGCACTTGTCCTGGATAAAGGAGGTACTGCACTATATTTTCCAACCGCTTGAAGGGATTTTTAATGGCCACATGTAGCCAGAACTTCAGTTTTACATTGTTTCCAAAAGCTGACAGGATCTTCATAGCTTTGTTCTGAGTTTTTACAAGCTATCATGGTCTTGGCTCAGAGGTAGAGTGGCACATCTTTAATTGCTGCTGAACTCTGCAGCACCTGGAAGCTGCTGGAAGTTTGCCATCTCCCTGCCAATAAGACCTGGCTCAGCTACTTTTGTAAGCTCTGACAAGATCTCAGACTGGTGTGATGTTGCTGCAAATGTTAATAATGTAGATAATGTAACACCCTTAAATGTAGGTAATGTAACACCTTTATCAAAAGCATAAGGAAAATTTATAGTTTGGATTTTTTTTTTTTTTGGTCTTTATTGAGCAAGCTGCTCAGTGGATGAGACTGACAAAAATGTGCAAAGAACACATACCACAGTGTGCATGGATGCCTGATCGTGTGCATGGATGTCTGATCATATGAATTTCATTTTGAAGAGCTGACAGGATGCTTGGGCAAGTCATTCTTTGTTGCTTTAAGTATGTGAAAGTGTCCATGTGCTGTTTTCCTGTATTTTTCTAAGGCCACTTGCTCTTCAGTTGCAATTCATGTTATATATATTTTTTTTTATTTTTCTTACAAAGAAAACTACTAACATCAGTCTGTAAACATATCAAACAAATACAAATGCTTACTGTTTGAAAGAAGTTCCTCTGCTAGCATAGGATGTATTAATGGTGAGAAGTTAAAATCACTTCACCTCCAAATGGCTGTTCTAATTTTTATTGGAATTAACTGCTGTCATTGACTTAAGGTCTGAAACCTAAGCCATAAGTGATAGTTTGAGAAAATAAGCTGAACACTCCCTCCAGCATTTTTGTGTAGGTTAGTAGGAACTGAAGTTCTGAATGGCATTCTTCTGGTTTTACATAACATTCACCTGCTTCTCCAAATAACATTTTTATTTCAGTTATGTCTGAATCAATTGGGCTAGGACAGTAAAAGTGCATTAAATGAGCCCCCAGTAGACATAACACAGCAAGAGTAATACATTTTTATACTTTCAAATCTAATATTGTGAGTGTCTGGGGGAAGAGGTTTTATTGCATGTTAAACGCAGGTCTTGGAACCGGCAAGTCTTCTTCCATCTTGGTCACTGACTTACCTAAGAAATCTGGTGTTTGTTGTGTATGTGGTTACAGTGGCAATCTACATTTATACAACTCTGAAATGACATAACCCTTCATAATTCAAGCTACAACCAGCCCAGATCAGCTGGGGAAGCTGTGTGAACAGTAAGTACCACCTGCATCAATGGTGGCTGCAGCTGGGCTCCGAAAGGCTCTAGTGAAAGACACCTCCTAGCCAGGTTCCAACTGCCCAGAAAAAACATCTTCACAGCTTTCAGTGAGTGACTATCTGTAAATGACTCTATCTGTCCTCTTCTCCTCCCTGTGGAAACTAGTGCTAGACTTTGCAATTCTCAAGATTTTTCGATTAAGTCAGTTTGTGTGCTTCTTGAGCAAGCATTAGTTTACTTTTTTTTCCTAAGTGAATAAATTCAAATCCATCTAAAGTGCAAGGATGTAGAGAGAGAGAAAAAAAGGAAGGAAAATCTTACCTTAGCTATGAGGGACGACTTATCTCACTCTACAGGCAAGAAATCCAATAGAATCACTTGCCTGAGGACCAAGAGTGACTTTGTGGCAATACCCTCCCTATCTCCTGAATCCCAAGTTGCAAAATTATCTTTCAGCTAGGCCAGCTGTCATTTAACATAGAGAGCTGCCTTATTTTTAAAGATACATAAGTAATTTATGCAAAAAGGAATTAACTTCAATGGAGAAAAATACTTCTTTCCAAAGGGTTGAAAGCATGTTTGCAATATGCAAAATCATCTTTGCATCTGGAAAGACTGTTTTCCTGTCATGAACTTCTTTGTATAAATTAAAATCATCCTGTGCTGTGACAATGTTTTTGGTATCTCTATTATAGCTAGTCAAGAAAAAAAATACGTATTTTACCAACTGTTTCCAATTACAAACTAAAATTCTGTTGAGACTTTTCCAATACAGTAGGGGTCAAATCTTTGGAGAGGGTGAGCAGCTGGGACTCCTATGGCTCAACTGATTAGCATCATCTTACTTTGGAGGCCTGAATTTTACAGAGTAAATGATCTTATCACCTACCCGGGTTTAGAACTATTGCGAGTTAATAACAGCACTGCAGCCATAGCTGCAAAATATTACACAATAAAACAAAATACACGGAAATAATCTCTTCTGAGTGCCAATAATTTAGATTTACAGAGTAATCCATATGTATTCCAGCTCCTAACAGATTGCCAAAATACTGTTTGGAGACTTCTATTTCAAATCTAGTACATTTTATTATCATTTCAGAGGTTACAAAATTGAGGAATAAATTAAAAAGCTAAAATGGGGAAAACAAACATTTGCAGATTGGATTTAGGCATTCAGACGTGTGAAGCAAAGCTCCCTCTTTTGAAAGGACTTCATTAATGTTTAATTAGCTGAGTTGCAAACCAGAGCTCGCTCCCCAGCGTCCCCTTACCCAGGCACAGCACGAATTGCTCCCCCTCACAAGGGGGGTGGCTGGCTTTGTGGGGTTATTTAGCAGCATCTCAGGGATGGCATTTTTCAGCAGCTGGTCTCAGGGCACTTCACAATGTCATCATAACTGTCACCAGTGCAGTCAGGGGATGCATAGGGGTTACCAAGCAAAACAAGGCAGGGATCTGTGTGGTGACAAGACACAGGTCTTTGTTTTGTGAATTTATGGAGGTGAGGCCTGGCATTTCGAACATCAGTTCATTTTGCTCATTGGCTGCTTGGTGTCAGAAATGAGAGCCCACTGTCATGGGCACAATGCTCATAGAGTGCTATACCAATATTATATTTTTCTAGATATAGACAATTACTGTCATATCTCAGGTGTTCAGGGATAGGTAATTTTTCACCAATTCACTGAAGCATAGTAATTTCAACAAACACTTCACAAACAATAATTCAAAAAACATCAAGAAGTAATTTTCATATCATTTTAGAAATATTGTCCAAACTTACCTGAATGCTGTAATACAGAAAGTCTATTGCTTAAAGGTACGGTTCCTAATAACTCTAACCTTTTCCATAACACGAGTCAAATACAGAGATTTCACACTGGGCAGGACAGAGTGTCTCTGAGCTTCACCAAAAGTAGGCCAGAATACATTAAAAAACATTAACCTTCTTGCATCTTTCCAGCTAGAGGCCCTATGTCAATGGGAATGCCCACTGAAATCATTGGAGGTGTGCTACTTTCCCTTTGCAAAGTGTCTAGTTCAGTGCCCTCGGACTGGTCCCTTTTTCTCATGTATTGCNTAATGGGAATGCCCATTGAAATCATTGGAGGAGTGCTACTTTCCACTTTGGTCCCTTTTTCTCATGTATTGCAGCATCTGTTATGCTATACATGAAATAGGCTTAACCAGAAGAGAAAACAAACTATGACCATGGAAATCCATTTGGCCACTGAGCTGAGCTTGCCCCGTGTCTGCTGTACTTGTTTGCACAGCCAATGTGTTTCCAAGCCTCAGTCGTGGGGAGCAGAGCCATCGCTCCAAGGCTCCAGCAGGTCAGAGCGGCAGCACCCCTGCTCCATTCCAGCTCTCTGCTCACTGAGGGCCACCAAGTCAAACATGGCCTTCAGCACTTTACTGACTAGCCATGATTTTTAAGAAAATTATTAGATGATAACACACCTTGTAAATCTGAGGTTCTGCTTCATATTCATATATGCCTAAATAAATCAGAATGTTTCTCCCTGGCCAGAAGTATATAAGCATTTACTGTAATAAATGCAACTATTCACAACATGGCTTGGAAAGCAAAGTTCTTTTCAGAATGTTATGAATATGATACATTCTAGTAAATTGACTTCTGTTCATGCCAACATTTGAACTCACAATGGCTTACCAAATAAATCCCAAGTAAGCTGAAAACTAAAATCTTGTAAATAACCTTTTCCTAAAGAAAGGCTACATCAAACAGTATGTTTTTGTCAGAGAAAGTCAATTTTGGAAACCTTTAAATCCCCTCGGTTAAAATATTCATATTGTAGCAGACCTTAAGCAAACAATCATTGACAAATTCAGGGCTTTTTCTGTGATGAACTCTGAAGATAATATGCAGTGGACAGTACAAAGTGATAGCAGCTCCAGCAAAGGTAAGGGAGGTAAAGGAAAACATTAGAAGACAGTGTAAATATGATGGAGCTTTCAGAAACAAATCTTGCTTTCCCTTTGGTTGCAATAACTGTCAGGAATAGTCTGAGAAAGAAAAATCTTTTCATTCTAGTATGGCACATTGCATTAATATCAAAGTACACAGTTTTAGATCCAACAGGAAAGGTTAAAAAAATATATGATTAAAGAGAATCATCAAAGGAAGAAAGCCATAAAGGTCAGATATTTCCAGTTACTGACTGATTGGCTTGGTCAATGACAGTGATCATTAACTGCCAAGAAGTGCCCTTCCAGTCAGCCTCTCTTACATAAACAGTGAAATACACAACATGGATCAGAAGCTATTAGATGATGACATGTGGAAGCTGGTTTCTCCAAAATGCCATGGCATTTACCATGCTGAATGTGATACTGGTGTTCTTGCTCTTTCTCTCTTTCTAGTTCACCCTCTTTTTTCCCCCCGTGCAGTCACACACATACACTGGCTTCACAAAAGCCCTGAGAGCATGCCACCAAATGGCTGGTGGCTGTCACTGTGCCAGATGAGAAAAAAACCTGAGATTGATCAAGTGATTAATCTTGCATTAATATATAACTAAGGAGACATGAAGATTTTATAGGCAAGGACAAAAAGGTCCTTGCTTTACCATAATATTACCATAATTGGATATGGTAACTTTTGTGTTCAACAGAAGAACTGCTGGGAAGAGGAAAAACAAGTAATTATAAAAACAGAAAAGGATTAAGGAGATTTTTTTTTCCTGCTGGGTACAAGCACCTGGATGGCAGAGAGCCTAGAATTGGATTACCTTTGAATTTTCTAAATTGTTTTCATGAGAGGAACTTTTTGACCCATATGAATCAGAGAGAAAGCTTACTAATGCTAATTTATAAGAAACCTTTTCTCCTATAGAGATGCTCAGGAATACATGACTGCTCAATACTGCTTATTTTTTTTTAAATTCTCTTCCTGACTAGCTCAATACATTGCACAGAAAAAAAAATTTATAACCTTCAGCAAGGAATGAAATTGCAAGTCCTGGAAAAAATGCATTCCTTCCTTAAGTTTTAAGGTATCCTTTCAAAGCCTTCATAAGTATTTAGAAATAAGTAAATAGCAAATTTCAAAATTTTAAAAAAATGAGATTTTTCTCCCTGCCTTTGCTTATGATTTTACAGAAAAGGATACAGTTTTCCTAGTGCCACGTGTATTTTTTTCAATTCTTCGTTGTATTTGACTGTTGAAATTTTTTTTCTATGTGGGTAAAATATTTGGTTATAAAAACCAGTTAAACTGATAAGTAGTCACAACAAACCACAGCAATTTTTTCCTCTTGTAGGAGGCTGAAGGATTGACAGCTGGAGAGATATTTTCCTGTGTCAGTATGTGCAGGGATGTTGAGCAATTTCTCTGGAGAGGACTGATGCTACTTATTTGTATCCCACAAGCAACCTCCCCTGCTACCTGGTGCAGCTGGCCAAGGTTGGAACTAGGCAAGCACTCATATGTCTTTTCCATTTGTTTAAAGCTCATTAGCATCCATTGAGCTGTGCTGTTCCAGGTTCAATATATCAACGTTTACACAACATTAATGCTGTACTGTTGAGGTAAAAGAAAACTAAGTCTCATTTGAAATACAAACATGTAATGAAAGGCAGCCAGTTGCCCCCCCTTCAGATCCCAGGGACTGATGACAGGATCTTAGTAAAACCCCAGGCATGCTGTGAAACTCTGACGTCTTTGCTAACCTGTATCTGTGGAACCACAGGTATTTAGAAGCAGCTGTACCTCCTGCAAAAGGTTCTTGCTGTAGCACCATAAAAGAACTGTTGAAGCTTTTAATCTGGAAGCTCCTACCCTGGGAAGCTGAGTTTGTGAGGCACAGCTGTTGTACAGCCCCCTCCAGCAGCTGAAAGGCGCGGCTGAGAGTGGGGTAAGAGCAGACAAACCCACACGGGCTGGGATGCCTCTGCCTGGGCAGCCCCAGACCAGGAGCTCAGAGCCTCCTTAACCCCATCTTCCCCAGGCAGAGCGTGGTGGTCCCTCAGCAGGTACCGCCCCACCAGGGGTTTGCAGCAGGAAGACTCTGGGGCACCAGCAGGGCCTTTGGCCCCCCCTGGGAAGGAAGGACTGGCTGGAAAGGCCTTAAGTTCATACCTGATGCTGCTGTGGGCTGTCACTCAGAGAGCAGAGAATTTGTCAGTAAAGCCACAGTGGGACCAAGCAGAAGTATTTGGAAAAAAGAGATTCCTGAATAGCCTGGGCTGCAATTGAAGCCAGAAACCATGCAGGGATAACTTGCCTTCACATGACAGAACTCTAACCCCAAAGCCCTGGGATAAAAAAGATGTTATTTAAATGAAGAAGCAGTATATAGCATGCATTGATTTTGGAGGGAAGTTATTTATTCAGCATTTCTGCATGCTGGGACTGTTGGTTCAGCAGGGAGAGGCTTGTGCTGGGCTTCTGAAATGCTCCCCAGACTTTACATGGAGGATCATCTCAAGAATAATTAGCTCCTGTGCCTGTTCATCTGGAAAGGCAAGGGGTCCATACGGACACTGCAGGTGTAGGTAGAGGGAAACTGCTGTGTTAGAGAAAGCATAAGCAGAGTGACTGATGAGAAAGACATGACTAGTCTTTGTGTTGATAAATGCAAAGTGCTCCCTATTATAAGAGTTTTGTGGGTTTGGTCTAGGCTTGTTTTGTTTGGATTGTTTTTTCACGGATAAAGCACATATAGGAAATGTTTAATTGTTTAAATATTTAAATGAATTTTTTTCTCCATACTTGCTCTCTGTGAACAGCAATTAAATTTCCTGGCAGGAATACAAGTGATAAATATGAATTGCATTTTGCGTGGTATTTATAGAAAAATAATTTTAACGTTTGTATTCACAGAATTAAAAGTTCTTTTAATAGTCAGTCATGTCCCCTCAGAAAGAAGAGACTACAGCTCGTGACTCTTATAATTTGATTTTTGGAAAGTGTTTGCGAAGCATAGACAGCAAGTGAACAGCAGATAAAAAATTAGTGCTGAGATTCTACTAATGATTATACTAAATATTATGATTTTTCTTCATAAACAGAAGGGAAAAATAATCAAGAACATTTATTATTAAATGTTTTATAGCAATATTTTGCTTTTGATGGAAAGCTCATTCTAAGATACGTGCATGTATGCATTAGTTAACAAAACGTACCTCCTATGGGGCAACTCATAGGACAAGACCTGAATGTTTGTCATGCAAATAATTAACTATTTCAGTGTGACATGAACAGGGTATACATGATATGCAGCATACCAATAGCAAGAAATATTGCAGATGATTTACTGTAAGGGGAAAAAAGGGCTGTGACATGAACCAATAATTTCTTCACTTAATCCAGGAATAAAGATAAAAGGAGAAGAGAAAAATACAGTTAACTCTTCCCCAGGGTGTTTGAATGAGGAAAGTGCTGAACTGTGAATCAGAATTGAATAGACAGAAACATTAGCTCCTTTCAAAAGGATGTTTGCCTTACAGAGATCAGATATTGTAATAGCACAGATCTGGCTCCTTGCCTATGCTTTACAGCATGCAAATGAGTATTTTCCTTTCTCAGCAGCTCTGCAGTAAAACCCACCATGAAATCACAGAAATATACTGAAGAACTCTCTGAAATGACCACCCATTCTGCTATCAAACACCAGAAACTGATGCTTGATTAGCAAAGCTGCAGGTAAGGGCCCTCTGTTCCAGACTCACTGTCAGTGGAAACACAAGCAATAAATACCTCTGAAAACAGTGCTCAAAAAGCCACATTATCAAAGGTGACTCATGATGCAGGCAGGTGCCAGACAACTATTTTAAAAAAATTTCTACCTGCTATTGAATTGAGGTGCACAAGAACATGTTTTCATGGTGGATTGCAGAGGAGAGTTACCCCGAGTTCTGAGGGAGCTCTAGTTTGTCATGCTGAACAGCAGGATGCCTTAGCCCACAATAAGCTCTGCTCTGCTGCATGCAGACCCTTGCAAGCCTGAGATATTTTGAGACTGAGATTTTATTGCAAACTGAAACTGAACTACCTGGGGATGCTCTTCTGCAGCTGCACCAGCTAAGAATATATAAATCATTAGAACCACTGAAAGCTGTGTTTCAGTTGGGTCTCCCAATTTGAAAGACCAACAAAAAGCTGGCCAATCTCAGGACACAACAAAAAATGCTTTTTCAGTTTATTAACTTTGTCAAGACTGAAGTCACCACTACAAACTGTGCCACTGGCAAGTTTGGGTATTAAGGTGGAAGGAAGGACATCAAAGAGGAGGGAGACAAATGTGTTATTGCCAATTTAACCATGTATCTGATTCCCTAATACAATCTTTCACGCTTGTGCTGTAATTGCCTGCAGCTCTCTTGATTTCATCAGCATCAGTATTTTGCTTATGTTTAAGGTCTGCGACTTCTGAGAGTCACATTAACTTATTTTTCATAAGCTACTTCTAGCATATTTCCTCTCCACTGTCCTGTTAACATCATCACAGTGTCATTCAGAGTGGAAGGGACTTCTGGAATTCTCTCTTCCAACCTTCTGCTCAAAGCAGAGCCAACACTGAACACATTGCAAGGTGACCTTCTGCCAAGGCTGTCAGTCCCTGGCCTTTTTCAAGAGAGTACCATTTGTCATAGCCCTTTACTTTCAGCTATGGGTCACCATCCCAAAGACCACCACTGTTTTCCTGTCCAACAAGAGCTCAGTGCCCCATGTCTGAGAGCACCCATTCTTCCACAGGACAATGGTCTAGTGTGAGATGATAGCCATAATCACTGCTCTTAGTTAAACTGGAGCAGCTGACTGAACCAAAGAATTCCATAATCCCAATATCCCACCCTTTAAAATGACTGTAAGCTTTACAGTAGATTCAAACACAGCATAACTCAGATTAACAGTGAGCTGCTTGCCGTTCCCATCTGTACCTTCCCAGTAAAGTATCACTTACAGACTTGATCACAGAACAATTTTATGCATTTGCCTTTTTGGAGACTTTACCACAGAATGCAAATATTTCAAGGACAGAAATGGTTTCAATATTTATTCAACATGAACGTGTAGGAAAAGAGAAAATAGCAAGCATGAGATATTTAGGGCAGCCACTGTGAATTCACTGTAGGTCTGGGAAGACTGTCAATACTGAGGGCTTGTGGCAAAATGCTGTGAAAGTACAGGAACAAAATCAATTTTAGCCAGATTTTTCCCTCTCAGTACACATGACAAAATTATTTACAAGTGGCTTATTTAAATCTAGCCAGAAGTCAGCTATTTCAGTGGCCTATTGAGCAGAAAAGATCCCCTGTGAGTCAAGGAAGGTCACAGATCCAGCTTTATCATCCAGATGATCTCGCTGACAGAATATTTGTACCACTTGCTCTACCTTGCCTTTGTTTCAAAGCGGATGGCTCGTGACAGTGAGTTTTACTGCCATTTTTTGTTGGCATTGGCTAGAACTTGCTGTATCCTGACACAACCTTTCACATAATGATGATGAGCATAGTGTGAAAAGAAAACAAACCAAGAGAGAACAACACATCTTATCTAGAAGCAAAAAAAGTCACTAAGACCACCCTTTCAGAAACCTTCATCTAACCTAAAGCTAAAAACTGCTTTAAACACCACCCACACTGCAGTCATAGATTTCCTACTCAGCACCTCTTCATAATCTCAGTGCAAACTGCTGCAAAAGCCGGCAAGCTAATAGCTGATCTGGCTCAGTGCCAGTCTGATTTTGACTGTCCCCTTTAGAAGTCTGGGGCATCTCTGCATTGGCAAGTAGCACAGTGTGATTGGAGTGGATCTGTAGAGTGAAATGGTGGGTACACATCAGCTGAGGGCCAACCTGTACACATTTTAGGAATATTATTTCAGACTATCTCTGGTTTGTACCCTTCACAGGATGCTGAGTGGACCCCATCTACTTGGTTCAGCAAAGGGACATCCAGATTGTGTGCTCCAAGACCACTTCATTCACACTGAGAATGCAAGTACAGTAAACAGAACAGAATATTTGTTTCCTGGGTACATTCCCGATCTGAACTAAACTGCTAATGCAAACGCATCTTGGGATCACTTAGAGGGGTCTTGGTCCAAGGAAATCCTTTGTGTAGGAAGAGATCCTGCCTGTGGAGTTAATAAGCATCATTAGCTGCTCACATTGTCTGTACACAGTTAAACACAAAACTGGTAAGTTTGATGAACCGTTATGAGAGCTAGTAAATTATTTTCCTCTCTTTATTGGAAAAGGTAGGACTTTAATGTTACAAAGACAAAGAGATTCAAATCAGGAAATACCTGTCTTTTTTGTAATTTGAAAGTTTAAGAATGAGCAGTACAAATCACTGGGTTTGGAATCCTTTACATTATTAGCCTATTCTGTCAAGTTTTTATATTAATTGGCTCCAAAAGTGTATTTATTTGTCCCAGGCCATCACTGCCAGATGTCATCTGCATCTTCCAGGCATGTCCATGGTGGGACACCTGGTCTTATGATGCTTTGTGAGTCAGGAGTGGTGCTCTGGGGACAGCACTGTGCAGCTAGCTGCACAGGGGAGATGTTTACTGCTGCCAAATCACAGAAACCACAAACACTGTATTCCAGTGAGCAGATTCCTCTGGTTAAACTCCAGCAAGTCCATTTCATAGGGAGCTCGATGGGCATTCAGAGAAGAGTGTGTCAGAAACAGAATCAGAACACCCCAACGTACAGGCATAACCCTCACTGCTGCCAGTAGGATTATGAGATATATTGCTTTCTTTGGAGTTTTTTTGTTGGGTTTTTTTGGGTTTTTGTTCAGTGTGATTTGATTTTTCTTGCTTCTCTCCATTCTGAATGCAATGAAGCACAGTTGTTTACAGAGATAAACAGCTTTCACAGAGATGAAGACTCAGCCATATATACCAAGAAACATATGTCTGATCAAGCTTTGTGGCTATGCCACAAACAGATAGGGAGCTGTATTACTGACTTCTGGGGATAGCTCAGTGCTCTGGGAAAAAAAAAAAACAGCCTATGTCAGACTGAATTCTGCAGCAGATAATACAGAGGCTTCATGACTCTACAAGAATCCTTATTTAATTTGCTCTGTATCCCTGGCACTCTTTGTCCAGATAATCAAAGAACTGAGACTGTAATGATTGTGTCTGAATATTTCCTTTCTTTTTAAGCTTTCAAAGTCCTTATGTTTGTTCAGGAGTTGCCAGCTTTCTGCATGTTTTAAGGGGAATGTGCATAATAGAGAGTTCTACCTCTTTCTCATGGATCTATGGTAGAGCCTGCACAAGCTCTGCCCACTCATTCCAAGCATCTTTTGTTCTGATGTGGTATGTTCAAAGAATTCCACTTGAGAAAAAAATTAATTATCAGTTCTAAGCCTGCTGAGCATAATTTCAGTGCATTTAAAAACAGCAGCCGTAGTACAGTCTTCGGGTCCAAATTTGCAAATACACTTCCTGAAGCCCCCCTGAAATGTGAAGGAGCATATGGAGAGATGAACCTATCTTTCCATCAATTTATTCAGCAAATCCTCCTGCAGGAGTTCCGTTGCTATGCCCCATTGAACTGTCACTGGTTGCCTTGCTTTACATAGCAGCCCAGCAGTCCTCAAAGGCAAAGTATCCAGAGGCTCTGGAAGACCAGGAGCAGCAGCTTTGCCCCGAGAAGGTCCCGTGTGCATGGAGCTGAAGCTGCCATCCCTCTGCTGCTCCCGAGACTGTGTCGGTTTGTATCCATCTGCATTGCCTGTTCCAGGCTTGCTGTTTGTTTTCTTGTCTTTGGATTAGGGAAGGTGGGGTAAGGGAAATATTTGTAAATGTGGTTCTTTATTTGCGATGTTTTTTGTATCTCTGTTCTTTCTTTTTGAAGTCTGTCCAGTTCCTGCAATTCAGCTGCTGCATCCAGAACAAGGGAGCAAGCTGGCTCCACAGCCATGGCCCATCTGCCTTGGGGTTCATGGAGGGGAGGAAGGGCAGAGTTTTGTTCATAAAGAAACTATTCAGAATTCTGGAATTTATTTTAATATGCTCCAGAATATACTAGCTTTTTAATTGGTGACCTACAAAGACAAGGTCCCTATTCAAAAAAATTCTAGCATAGATTTAAAACTTTTAAAAGAGTAAGGAAAAGCAAACAATGCAGAAGGAATAGATACAAAAATCTGACAATCATATTGTTAATGAAAATTTACAGATGTCTTTGGGCTTATTTTATTTTGTCGCATTTGTGGAAAATTAAATAGAGGCAAAACAAGTTAAATAATTAACAAACAACCTACGTTCCTGAAAGATCCAGAGAAAATTGTTTCAGCTGCGGTCCAGTTCAATGGGAAGAGACAATTCTGTTCAAGTAGAAAGGGACCAGATGAATCTAAATCTCTACAATTCTTGAAGATTTGGATTATGCAAAACTTCACTCTCCTGACACACTGTTATTCATTAAATTCTAGTTTTATATCCAAAAAGATGAAAAAATACCAAAGATTCGAAAAGAGAAAACAAACAATAACAACAACAACATAAGAAAACCAAAACAAAACCAACTGAACAAAGAAAACTCCAACCTGAGTTGGAACTGAAGAATTGTCCTTGGAGGAACTGGGAGCAGAATCCAGGCATACCACCTCCCAGCCCTCCTAAGTATTGGACAACCTCTTACAGGAAATAAATGCAGAGAGGCACTCTTTAAACAAGAGTGCTATGACCCAATATACATACAATACAGTGAAATCGTGAATAATTTATCTGCAGTATGAGTTCATTATTCAAAGACAAGCATACCATGCAGTTTGGTGAGAGCTTGCTTCATTACTTTCAGGATCTTTCAAATCCATTTGTGACATAAATACATGCTTACTAAAACATTCTTAAAACTTCTGAGAGTCAGCATTCTTTGCAGAAAGAAAATGCCTGATTTCTTTCTTCACTTTCTGAAGTTCACTGCAGTTCTGTGGCATTTTCAATAAATTATCTAGAATGTCTGTGTTACTGCTTGTTGAAATGCTACTTAGATTAGTTTAATTCAAAGGTCAAACTATTTTCAGTGTTTAACTAAGTCATTTCAAAACATGCCTTACCATTAAGCGCACAGAGGTGTGAGTATTCAAAATCATATTGCCCTTGCAAAGTATGCATATATTTAAATATTTATATTCCCATTAGCTGAAAATGGGAAGAACAGATGTATTAGCTTACTCACTGAATCACGGTGAAGATTCCCAACGGATTATCATAAACGTCCATTGTGTTTAAAGCTGCTGGAAGCGGGTGGCAAAGTCCTGGGGCACGGCAGCCTGGGTTGGTGAATCTGTGCTCCTTTGCGGCACCCTCCACACGCACACCTGCACACACCCGCACCCAGCCCTGCTCTGTGTGTGCCGCCCGCTGCCTCTCCCAGGCTGGCTATGGAGCCATGGGCACTGCTGCTGGCTCAGACCTACCAGAGGCAATGGGGGGACACAGGACGGGGGAGGTTCTGTGGCAGTGACGCTCCCACACGCCAATCCGTGTCGATGCTGCTGACACGACAGGATCAATGGGAAAATTGCAGTCCCGTGGTCTGGGCTGTAATGATTTAATGACAGTTTTTAAAACTGTCGCGTAGCTTCACCTTGAAACAGGCCTTGAGATTAACCTTAACAAATATAGAAATGTATGTTGATGCAGACTGGATCATGTGTGATTCCAGCCTAATGTTAATGATGTGTCAGTGTCTGCTGGTGTAAGGAGGGATAGGCATAGTTGTGCTTTGTTTTCATTGCCTTGGCTGGTATTCTTAGAATAGAATATAACTTTGGGAGTTGTAATGAAATAAAGCTTTCTTCTGCTTATGCAAAAAAAAAAAAAAAAAAGTGACTGCAAGAGAAAGACTCTTTGTCAGTTAAATATCACAGGATGAACGGTACAAAGCAGTCCACTAAAACCAATGAGTGTATGTCTAACTTTTCCTCTGCCCAGCTGAAGACATCTGATTTTCAAGGGAGGATGCCATTATTTTTTTTAAAGCATGCCTTTAAAAGGATCTTACAGCTCCAGAACTTAAGCACCTTACAAAACATCTGTGAGAAACACAATTTCTTCATGTAAAGAAACAATATTTCCTTACCAATCTACACTGCAGTTTAAACACAACGGTGCTTAGACAGTTGCTGGAGGAATAACAATCTATTCCCCAGTGATCATGCATGAAAAAATCCTTCAGCTGTGAAAGTCTGATGACAGCTGAGCACTTCCAAGGGGGTACTCCTTCCTCTCTTCAGACACCCAGTGCCCTCACTCCAGGAGTGCAGCACTGGACACAGCTTCTTTCAGGGAAGGAGAAAGGACAGATTGTACAGTGAGGCTGGGGTGACAGGCACGTGGGAAGCTGTGGGAAAGTGCACCAGCCCTTTCCCCCAGACTACAGTGGGTGACAGGAACTGCTGTGTCCAAGCAGATGAAGAGAAGCAAAACGAGAGGGAAAAGTGGTGGCTCCAGTCATTAGGCTGCATACCAGATGTGTGAGTCTTTACCATCAAAGGCAACCACCATGGAAATGGATGTGCTGAAAGCAGTTAGTTAAATGGCATCCCCATTTCTAACAAGCCAGACCCACCTGCTCTCCCACAGCTCTCATCTTGGCTGACAAAATTACAAAGAAATGCAATCTCTCCTAGTGAAGTGAAAAACTCCAGAATACAAGTGCAGGCGGCTGTATCGCAAACACTGCTGGCGTTGCTGCAGTGATGATTACAGGGTAAGGTTGGAAGGGACCACAAGTTAACAAAGATCATTTCAGCTAAAGGCTAATGACTGAGGCTAAGGACCTTTCATTGCAGGCCCCAAGAAGAGCAAGACAAGAGAAGGCAGAATGACTTCTGTGTGGTGGCTGCTGTGGATTGAGACACGCCTGGGAAATCCACACAAAGGCTCCAGAGCCTCACTGTAAAAGCAAAGCTGACAACCTGGTAGGTTTTTACTATACTGTGCCACTCATATTTTCACATGGTGGAGAAGTAAAATGGAGGCCATTATGTATCTTTCCATTAAAAATGCCAATGGAAGGTCCCAGAGTCTTAATTCTCAGGCTGAGCACATTTCACCACCAGCCTTGTTGAAATGCTGATGTCTGCAGTGTCTGTTACATGACAGCTGGACACTCTGGTCTATTAGCAAACTTGTGTTTGGGCCTGTCTTTTGGGATCACAAGATGAAGTAAACATCTCCACTTGTGCAAAAAGCAGACAGGATTTTTTCCTAAGGTAAGCTTTGATTCCAGCTAAGCAGACGTATAACAAGTGTAATTGCTGTTTTCTCCCACGTGGTTTGAATACATGATCTAAGGGTTAAAAAACTCCAGGGTACTGAAAAACTCCAAGTGCAGTGTGGTATAAATATGGGGTTAGGCATAATTTCTGAATTCAGATCCTAGCTCTGAAACTAATTTTGTTTCTGGCAGTGGCAGTGAGCAAATCGTTACACGACAACTTGTAGAGACACTTGTTCAAACAGAGCTCCTGATATTCAGTATTTAGCCTGAGACATGTGGGGCTGTATTTTCAAAGTGAGTGTCATCCTGAAGGGTTAGCCACAGATGATCATTTTCTTTAAACTCATCTAGATACAAGATACCACTAGTTTGACTTTTGTAATCAGAAGCCACTTTTTAAAAAAGCGAGTTTTCATCTCAAGCCTTGCAAGTGTTTTTGGAGATATCCTACTAATTCAACAGGCTTCACATCTCCTCAGACTGCATTAGTTTCCAAATGTCCAAAAGAGCAGTAAAGATTTACATATCTAAAAGATTATTCAAGCAATATTTGTGGAATAGTTTGAGGGATGATGTGTATAGTTTACCCCATATGACTTCCTCACGTGCACTTGAGTAGATAATTTGATCACTTACTTTCACTCTTGTGTTTTCTCCCAGTTGCATGTGATTTATCTGGATCTTTAATTACTCATTTTTCAGATTCTCTAATATTTTGTAGAGAAATCTTGCTATCTGCCCACACTATGAAAGACATGGCAGAAGTTATTCGTGTACCATTAGACTCTGAGGTCAAACTCATTACTCAGAAGAAATTAATGATATCATTTTAGTGATAACATGATACAAAATGAAAAAGGTCCCAGAAGCCAACCTTCAGCATCATCAGCTTCCTCTCTCTGGACTTCCCTGTTTTGAAATTCCAGCAAGAGGGGCACTGAGAGAGGGAAAAAATCATGTATTTTATTTGCTTTTCTCAGAATATCTCCTGTGAACAAACCAGTGATGAAATAAACTAGCCTTTAACATGATCCTTTCCTCTCACTACACTCTTAAAAGCATCTTGAGAATCACGTACTGAACATTTGGGGCCAGATGCTCATCTGGCATGATTTGATGCACACACATTGAAACCAGTAGAGCAGTGATAATATATATATACACTAGAAGCTACGACAACCAGGCCTTAATAAAAGGTTTCATAAGTTATGTAACGGGTAATTCCAGTACAGGATTTGTTTTTAATACGATTGACTTTGTTGAGATGAACAGGACTATAACCTCACAATAGATGTAATGCTACTAAAAAAAAAAAANNAAAAAAAAGGACAAAAATCAACTAAACCCGCAATAACAGTGCTCCTGGAACTCACAACAAAATTAATTCTTCCCTCACTGTTATGTCCAACATTTTTCCATTTAAACTGGAAGAATGGGACCTATCTTACAAAGTGCAGACTTTTAATCCTCTCACCCAAGACTCTGAAACCACTAAAGAATAAGGCACCTGTAGATGTAATGCATCTCATTATAGAGATATGTTTGAGTCCAATTAATACCATCATAAGAGAAGGGATAGCCACTAAACTGAGGCAAGGTGAAGCCTCATCCTGATTTCTATGGCTGCTCTAGGTTACAGTGGGGCCAGCACTTATTTTTACTCTACATCAGTTTCAGTCCACTGGGTACAATGTGGTTTCTAAGGATAAGGTGTCAATACCATATTGTAAAGCCAAAGGCAGGCTTTGCTAAATAAATGAATACACAGAACAGTGCTGATAAGTTGCCAATTTGACTATGCTGCTAGACAGGAGATTAACTACTGCTTCACAGGAATTATTAAAAAATTAAAACTTCGCCTATCATGTCAGTGCCTCAGGTCTGGTGGCATTTCAATACAGAGAAGTCTCTAAGTAATCAGTAGGTCAAGTATGGTGGCAATACCATAGGGCAATTATTGAATAGCACGTTAGTCAAATTCACTTTGGAAAAAAATAAAAATATTATGAACCCTATTTAAGGGCATGAAAGGGGTAGTTTTTTTCTACAAAACAGCTGATCTAGACATGCTCTAGCTTCATTTGGTCTTGGCAACAATCCTCATAAACAGGACTCACATCGTCTGACACCAGAGGCCTATGGTGCTGTTGGCTGTCTCTGCTGGTCACCCACTGCTTGCTGCCACAGTGGCTTCTAGGATGTGATTCATCTGACCTAATTCAGCTGGCTGCCTTACAGCTAAGATGAATAATGCCTAGAAATGTCTGTTTCTTTCCATTTACTGTCTATCTGAGTTGCTTGGTGTGTGGTACTGCACACTGGCAATACCTTTTCTACAACAAAGAACAACAGAAGCTAGATGAGAAACTCTGAACTAAAGACTTCAAGTAAAGGTCTGTGTCTCAGAGCCTCCCTGGAGGGTCTGTATTACAGAGTCATGAAATCAAGATATAGACTGGACTTTGGTGTTACACTGGTCCACCAAGCTGCCAGTCTACTGCTACTGCTCCCCTGATGCAGTATTCCACAAAATTATATTGCTGCTGTGACTGAATCTAGCCTTCAAGAGGTTTGGAAAGAAGTTTTTTGAAGAAAACCTTTTCCATGTCAGAAAGTATAGGCTTGCCAGCAACTATGTGAAAAACATGCTCTGGCAGTGTTCAGGCTCTTTTCTTAAAAGCCCAACACTGCCCCATCCTCCCAAACCCCAACACATTGAGATCCACGCACTGTCTTTGGGCATAATTCAGGTAGACCATGATGTTGAATGTATTCAGCAAGAATCCTCTTCCCATTGTGTATCATAATTACACCCTCTGTCAGAACTTTTCATACAGTGTTTCTCACTTGCACAGTGGGCTCCCAAGCTCATCTCCAGTGCTGGCCATTAGTGAAAGGAAACGAGGTGTGGAAAAGACAGGAATGAGTAACTGGGGGCAGACTGGGAGTGCTGGAGCTTTGAGCATGTCCCAGGCTCACTGAAAAGAGTGGGCAGAGCTGGAGGAGAGAAGTGGTGGTGCTAATCTTGTATCTATGATCTGTTTGGAATTGCAATGTGTTTGTTTAACATTCAGCTTATGTTTGGCTTGTATGTATTGATGTTTGCATTAAATCAAGTAATTTTTATGCACTTATTTTATATCAACAAAGCTATATAAAGCATTTGACATCCTTAGGAGAATTCTTCATATGCTATTATTTATCATCTTAAAATCAGTAAACAGATTGGTAAAACAAGCAAACTGATTTTCAGGTGTGTTACAGAGCTGCAATAAGTGCTATTGCTGTACATGTTCCTTAGTTACTGGAAAATATAAAATCAGGAGAAAAATTTAAGTTGCATTTTTCCAACCTTGCACCTGCCAGATAAGATCCTATGAGGTAATCCCATGTGCAGAATTAAATACAACTCATGGTGAATATGCATGGTGGAATCAATCCAGGACACGTAAGAGAAAAAGAGCAGAGTCTCAGTGCTTCCAGAAGTGTTTAACAGTATTTTCTGTTTTAGAAACTTGGATCTGCAGAAGTCCCAGGTAATAATTAACTTAGACAAATTCCTTACTGCCTTGAGCAAACAGAAACTGACACCCTACCATAAGCAAGCTGGGACTGTGACCCAAGAAGTCATGTACCACCAGAAGATTTATATCCAACCCAACATATTTTGGCACAGAGTTGCCTCAGAAACTGGAAGAAACAAATTATGACCAAGATTAAGCAGCTCACAGATGGTTTTCCAATGACTGACAGGTAGGTCTGTTCAAAATAAAGCTGGGACCAGTCACAGTCTCTCTTTTCAGTGGTTTCTGGCTGTTTCCAGTGACTGAGCTGCTGGGGGACCCAAAACAGGTATCCAGATCCGTGTCACATAGGCTCCCACCTTGTTGATTGCTGTGCATGGAGCCTAAGAATGGTCATGTTACATCAGCAGCGACAAGCAACATTCTTTTTTTGAAAATGGCTAATGAACAATCCAGACAAATTATAAACAGTTCACCCAAGCAGCAATTGGGCTAAAGGTGGCACACATAGAAATTATACTTTGGAATTTCAACAAACCGTAATTAAAGATCACTTGATCCAGACATAGCAATATGCCAATGTTGGAATCTTGGATGCTGAGAATTTTAAACTTTCTGTGNTGGGGCCAACGAACCGATACTCCACACTTATTTATTTATTATTGTACCGAATTTCTGTCAAGGAATTCTGATGAGCCATGCACCATTCTTGTTTAGATGTTAGTATAATGACTCCTGTGGAAGTTTTAAAGCATTAAGTATTATTTTCAAAACTCTTGCATATTTAGAGTGACGTAACTCAGCACTACCCTCCTGTCTTCCAGGAAAATGCATATTTCTATTTTGTAAATAAGAAGGAACTTATAGCAACTAAGTTATGCACACAAATGGTATCCTTTCAGCAGGACAGCAGATTCCACAAGCAACATTAAGGAACAAAAGGAAAACCATATTTGAAAAAGGTGAAAAAGAGGAAAGGCTGTAATAAGTAAAACAATTGCATTAATTAAATTACATGTAAGGGGTTTTTGAAAAGTTCCTTGGGCCAATTCATTTGCAACCAAAAAAAAAGAGTAATGGGAAAGAGAAACTTCACTTCCAAGTCAGTCTCCACTCCAAGGAAGGCAGATTTCAGTAACAGATTTGTTAATGAAGATATTTTCTGTGTTGGAGGGCTGTGTAGGATATTTTGGCAGTCAGTTTGACAGGTCAGTCTACAAACCAGAATATAATTCGAAGTCAGATTGAAATCATCATTAGCAAAACATATCTTAGACAAGTTTTTAACTTCTCTCTATATGTCTTTTAATGGAGTAGCTAATCTCTCAAGTCCTTAATTTTAATGCCACTTTTACATCCTATGCCTTTTTTAGTGTAAAGGCAGTGTTGGAATTGCCACCCAATTTTCATGAGGGAGGTGGTCCTAAGTAGAAGTAATGGGCTCACTGACCATTCCCACAACCATCTACAAGGTGACTGAGAGAGTAACAAGCACTCCTTCACCAAGACACTGCTGGTGGTGCAGAGGACACATACTGGCTGGTTTTAACTGGTCAGTGCTATTGTTCCACACAGCCTTTTGGTCACTGCCTCAGTCACAAATGGTGCTCCAAATGTGAGGATGCTTCATGGTAACAAAACATGGAGGAGGATAAGAAATGCATTTGTCACTTTATCTCCTTCATCTCTTTCTCATCCCACAGCAACCAAGAGACAATGTCAGCATTTTCTGTCATGCATCTGTATGTGGCAGCTCCTTCTGTGGAGGAAGAAGGGGACCTTTCTTAGAACATTTGTCCTCCTTAATGCTCTAACCCTTCAGTAGAGCATTTTCATATTAGCTCAGTTGGGTTGTCTACTATTTTTGGTAACCACACAAGCATGCACACAGTTGCTTTGCCACCTCCCACCAGCATTAAAAGCCCACTGCTGCACACCTCCTTCTCCCACTCAGTCCTGCACTTGCCTGGAAAGTTATTCGGGCAAAGCAGCAGCTGAAACATAATCTTTTTTAATTACTAGCAACTACATGTGCCAGTAAAGATATACGACTGTAAACCTACGTGAGCACTGACCTCAATGCTCTTTAGCCTAAGTAGAGCTCCCTTGCAGACCTCATCTATATAAATACTGGTTTTATCTTCCCCCAAGCACAACAATGTTTTAGCTCTTTTTAACTGGAGATTCATGACTTTACAAGGACTTATCTGAATCACTGCCAATCACTCTGTTAAACAGTATGTCACTCTGTTTTCTGCTGATATAGATGATTTTTTGAAAGCAGTTAGCATTTTTAGGAGCTTTAATGTGGGATGCAGGACAGAAATCTCCTTTACAAAATTTTTGCAATGGTTTCATCCAAAAATCAATCCCCCTAAAATGGCTGGTTGTGAGAATCTTCGATGTGAGAAGTTTGGAATTACAGACTTTGCCAAGTAAAAAAACTTTCTCTCTTCATTATTGTGAGAAAATATTATTAATTATTGTGGGGAGAAACTAATCTGAGAATATCAGTCTCCAGTCAAAATTGTATCCATGCTTGACCTCAGCATGTTCTTTTATTCCCTATATATTCAGTTTATGTGCAACCTAGTTTTCTCCACTGAAGGTTGTGAATAACAGATGTAACCTCATTGTCCTTACTGACTTCACTGAGCTATAATTGAACACTGCTTTTGGTATGCTCTTGACAGTGTTGCTTGTATACTGCAAGTCATGTAAGTACTAATATTGAACTTATTCCATCAAAAACTAGCCCCTAGGGGCAAAAACAAACCAGAAATAATTAAATTCATCTAGTAAACCACAGGCTCATTTGAATAACATTGCCTTCTCTTGATGCTGTGTGTACATACAGCAAGCATAGATCATTGCAGCCTGGCATCTGCTGGCATGCCTGTGAAACCAAGATTCTCCATTTTGGCTTCACAAGCAATGAGTGCTTTGAACAGGAGAGAGAAGAAAGCCAAGTTTTCCCCCAAGCAGTAATGTTATGTACACTATTGTCAGGTTTTTCCATGCAACACTTTCTGTTTGAACTCCTTACAGATTGCACTAGTACCTTTTTATTACTTCTAATCTGTCCGAGTGAAATGACAGTAGCCTTGTGTCAAACCAGTTATGCATCTGATTGAAATCCATTCACATTTCACCAGCAACTCATCATTTTCTCATTTCTATGTTGTTTTCAGGATGAACCAGTTCACAGTTCACACTTTCCCTTGGAACACATTTATCTATTACAAGCCTCAGAGGTCCAAGGGTTGACCAACAATCTATGGGACTCTACTTAATATTTCTATTCAGTATTACACAGCTTCTTGTATGGATCTGGCCCATACAGTAAGGTAGGCAGAAACCTGCAATCAAATTGCATTTTTCAAAGGCCTAGTGGAAGTTTGGGTCTGTATATAAAGCTCAGTGATGAATGCCTCCTCTTCTATCTTCCTTCAGCTCTTGATATAGAAAAGTTTTTGCAGTCGGATAAGGAAAAATCAGCATGTACTTGAATGTTGCAAAGTGGGATGTTTTTATTTTTAAAATTTCTCCTTTTCAGCTGTTCTACTTTGTGTTTTGCATACGAATAAAAATCACGAATAGTTACATATCACAGCTTAAATATCAAAGATGACTGTCAAATAATTCAAACAGAAGGCTCTTTATTAAAGTCACTTTACTGAACAATTTTGTATTGGAAACTAAACAAGATGAAGAAGAATACTGAATCAAAGCAAAGAGTCTTCCTCTTTAGTTGCACATCTGCACAAGTACTTCAATACACAGCTGGATAAGTAACTCCCAACTTTGGTGAATTTGAATTTGTTTCTCCACAAAATGGAAACACATACTCATCTGCCATTTCTCACAGAGGTAGAATATATAAAGGCCTCTTCCAAGGGATTTCATCAAAAGGCACCAAGTAAGTGATCAGCATCATTATTTTTATTCTGCTTTAAATTCTCCATATCAAAACAAGACAATGCAACTTTTCACTTACATGTCATTCAGCTTATTTCACATTTTCCATTAGGTTTTGTGTGTTTTCAATAGAGTGTGAATGCTGCCTTGGTGATATACTTCTTTGTTTCTCTGGGAGGTGATGGGAGTGCTGCATACAACTACATGCTGCTTCTTCTAGTTGCAAGAAGTATAACAGGAAGAATGACAGCCACTCTTTACTGGAGACCTGAAAGCATTTTTCGTGACACTTGTATTGCATAAAAACATGAGTGACAAATGTCACCAGCAATAATAAAGCTTTGCTAAGGATGTGGATATTCACCGCCTTATCACAAATCAAAGAACAATCATCAAAGGAAGAGACACATTCCTATGCATAACAGTCGTCTTATTTTATGGCACATCATTTGTATAGCTATTTATTTTTAACAGCTGGTGAACAAATGACTTTACTATAATGTTGAATTTCTTTCATTAGCTGTATATATTTTTCCAAAGAGTTCTGATCCAAAGTCAAATCAAAGTCAGTCAGCATCAGTATACAAATTAGTATTCCTTTCTATGATAATCCAAGTTTTGACTGACCATGCTCCTGCTGATGCCAGTGGCAAACCTGGGGTCTCATTTGGTTGTAAAGACAATGAACCAAAACCATTAGATGGCTAGAAATTTGGCAGAAGCTGAAATCCCAGAGCAGAGAACACTTCAGAAGTTAGAGCTACATTCATATTTTTTAAAAAGTATCCACATACAATATGATGTCTCCAGTATGCAAAACACATCAGAGGAACATGAGCTGCTTTTGTGGTGTGAAATAAATGTTGGATGGAAGAATGAAAATGCTCTCTAGTTTCCTAATGACAATTTTACAACTCACTCTGTGAAATCTTTTCTTGAGTCTTGTTTGCTAGAGCAAACTATATAAATTACTAGTGTATTATTCTACTGACATGGAATTGCTTAAAAACTGACAGAAAATGACTTATAAAACTTTATGTCAACATCATCAGTTATCTTAAAACTTTAAATTGTTAAACTGTATTAGAAATATTTTCAGATAATCTAACCTACTTCTCCTTAGCTTTCCAGAGATGATTCAGAAATGAAGTACACCCAAATCCAGCTCTGTATCTGCCCTGCACTTTCACGATCCAGGTTTCTCCCCGAGGCAGGGTGTTAATGCCATGAGTCCTCATCATGGCAGCAGCTGAAAAAGAATGTGTTTGAACTTTCTTCCTTGATCTGCTGCTTGTTGCAGATCTGCTGTGTCAGGAAAGTAGTTTCCAATACAGGATACCTCTAAATTAACCTGTACACAGTCTATGTATCTTCTTTGCCTAACCATAGTTCCATCTCCACTGCAAGCCAGCACATGGTTCTTCTGTATTCCTTATTTCTTATTAACACCTGTTTTCTTTTTCTGTTACTCTCTATGTATTTTGGTGTCATGGTATCCGAATTTTATTTCTCTTCCTTCCATAAGTAGCAGATACCCATGTTAGCCCTCCCAAGATTCTGTGTGAGATTCTGTGTGAGTATCTCCTAATTTGCAGAACCTGGTGCATCCATATTGTGTAGATCCAGCAGCTGTAGAGCTGTTTGGCCAGCAAGCCTCTCAGCCTGCCCTCCAGCATGGTCATAGACACATACTTCAGGATGCTGTGTGCTTGAATGCAGTAAGACAATTACCATGTTCCCTAGGGCATTCAGACAGGATGTCTGCAGGCAATCTGCAATCTGCCGAGCTGATAAGATATGGGCTGGAAGCAGAACATGCTATGTTGACTGTTTTTCATGAGATCATTCTTCCACAGAGAGGGATATTTCTTTCTTTACAAAAGATACTATCATCTCTTCTGTTCCTTTTCTTCAAATCTGCAGGTTAAGAGGTCCTGTGAGGAGATATGAATCCTCCTCTAAGCATCACTGCCAAGATCTGTTGTGTGAGGAACTCTTCTGCTTGTTTCCTGCTTGTTTAGTGTGGTGATTAAGTGGAGAGGTGTCCACAGGAAATACTTACACTAAAACTTATGCTCATCAGAATTGATGACAAAAATCTTATTAGCCACAGTGAAATGCCAAGGGAGAAATTGTGAATTTTATGGGAAATATTCAAGGCTCCTTGTCATTCCTACAGGAAAACCTGGCTACCTGAGACAGGATGAATGTGCAGAGACAACTCACTAGTGGCAGTAACACCCTAAAAGACAGCCAGACACATAGACAATAAACAAGAACGAGCTGTTGGACTTCATTTTGCCCATTCCTTGTAGGCTTTCTTTTCTTCCAGATACGTAGCGAGCCATACAACATCAGCTGCAATACAAATGCTGCCTCCTCACAAGATCATCCCAGTGTTCAAAGTGGCAATCCCCTATTAGAGCTCTTCCTTGTGACTTTGGCCAATTCTGCTTCTCAACTTCTGACTCTTCTTCCCATTCCTCACTCTATTCAGCTAAGGATTACTTACTAGTAACTAATGCCAAGCTCATAACAGCCAAAAAATTTCCTTTTAATAGCTTTGATAGCTTGCATTGCTTCATTGGCTGCAGGTAGAGTTGATACGTGATAAGCTTGGTAATATTTTCCACAGAAACCACCTTTTGACAAAAATTGCATTTGTCACTGAGCAGAAAGTGAGGACCAAAAGCATTTGTTTTCATTACCAAAATAAAAAAATGGGGGACGTGTCCTCTTTTTATTTAAAAACTACATACTAGAACTGAACATTATTGTTTTTAGGCTAAAAACCAAAATACTTTGGATAAAGGCCAGAACATTTCAGCTGAGAACTAGCTAATGCTTCATCACTGTGGTTAGCAGATGTGACTGGATCCTCACAGAGAGTGAATTTGTTCCGCAAAACTTGACATTTTTTCACAGTCACGTTTCAAGCGGAAAATAAACCCTTTGAAAACGTGGTAATAGATTAAAAGGAAATCATCTCTTCTTCGCAGAGGAAAGCCAGGTATGCACATATGGAATGGAACTGGCAATAGAGCTCTCATGGGTTTTCCCTGCTCATTCTCCTCCCTGCTGAATGCAGTCTGTCAGTCTCACTGCAGGAGAGAGGGCTCAGACCTCTCAGATAATGGGCATGTGAAAAGCTGTCACTTCAAATCTTTCTTAAAAGCGTGTTAACCTTTATAAATTGCACCCCAACCTGATTGAGGAATACATTTGGTAAAGGTCCAAGACTCTGCAAAATATAGTCATTCCATGTGCTCAAGACACTTGCTTATTTAAAGGTTTACTGTGTGTGGCAATCTATAAAGAGATCAGAAATGCTTTCCACTTAACATGTCCTTCAAGATAGGAGACAGAGGAGTTTTTAAAAATTCAGGAGGTGCTTAAATTTACAATCATTCAGTATGCCTTATGCTGCTCTCCTCCTTGCACAGACTGAAATAAAAATGGACGTGTTTGTTTTCACCTCTGTCCCAGATTTTTAAGCTGTGTGCATGCAATTCATTGGGGTTAATTTGCTATCAACATGTCAGTTAGGGAGACTTTCCTACAAAATTCCCTGGATGTCTCCTGGCTCCATACCTTAGAAAGTTCCAAACCTGCCCAAGCCCTATCCCTTCCCTGTGCAAGGGAAATCTGTCCCTGTGGCCCAGAAGTTCGTGCTGCAGCCTGCTCGCTGTTTGGCTAACAGAGGACTAACACGGCACAGAGTGGCGTGGCACGGCACAGCCACAGCAGGGAAGTCCAGCTGCAGCCCCATCTGAATGGCACTACTCTAGGAACATGCATCTCCTGCCATTTATTTTACCTTGCTGCTTGGCAGCAAAGTAAATTTTTTTCCCTCTCTTCATCCTTTATTCTTCACCTCTCCACATGGCGAACAGTAGCTTTTCTTTTAGCTGTAGTTTCACTCAGAAACAGTATGGAATTCCTATTCCCACAAGTCTGGGGTTGTGGATGTGGCTTGAGCTCTGTGTTGCCAGGCTGGGAGTGATGGAGGCTTGCTCCATCACTGAGGGGGCAAAGCTCTGACCATGGCTGGGTTACCATTTGGTATTGCCATGACCAAAATCACAGGATAGGTAGAAGTGAAGCCACGTGGCTCACCAGAGGCTGATGTTCTTGCATGGCCCCACACCCAGCAGCTGACATGTAGCTGTTACAAGTGCTCCAGTGTAAGAGACCATCAATCTGCCTGTTTTATCCGTGCCTGTTTAGCAACTAGCAACTCTGCTGGTGCCAACAACTGCGTAAAGGTAAAAATTCGGTAAAGGAGCATAAATTTTAGCTTTTCTCTAAAAAAAAAGTGATTTGTACCTGGGAAAAGGGATCTACTGGAGTGTGTACGGGGTTTGTTATATTAGATCCCTAAATCTCTCTCCTGCTAGAAGTTGCAGCACCAGTGGGGTGTCAGGGGAGCTGCTGGGCTCACTCTGGGGTGTGTTGTCCCTCAGGAACACTGTCAGCTGCTATGTGCTGGAGTGATGAACGGGTCCCATCAAAGCTGTTTTTAGAGCTTGTTTGGGGTTTGACATGTATCTCTATCATCAAGAGCCATACACAATGCTGCTCAACAGACCTTTCTTCCTTATCTCATTCAAAAGCAGTTCAAAGCCTATACTCACAGCTACAAGGTACTCACAGGTGAATCCCTCAGGTGTCTCAACCCTAGCAGATCCCCCATGGGATAAACTGATGCTGCACCACAGAGGTGGCAGAGGTTGTGAATACAGCACAGTCAAGGCAGAGGAGCCAGCCTTGGTAACTGGAGGGACTGCAATCCCAATCTCAACAGTTTAGAAAGGCTGTTGAAAGATCCAGTTTATCACTTGGCAAAACATCCAGGGTTTGCCAAGCAACAAAATTCACACAGTCCAGACTGATGCTCACCAAGGTTTGACAGACTTAAAGCACAACCATCTTTGAAACGCACTGTTAAACTTTCTCATTTCTTTTTATTTCAGTCTGGGAAATGGATTTAGAATAAGCCAGATCCCTCTCAAGTACTGCAAGTGCTGCTCTGTAAGTGGTGCAACTCAATGGCCAGCAAGGGAGCCCCCTCCATCCCAGAGTGCTGTGAGGACAGCTGCATTACAGCTCACCCTGTCAGCTCTACCACCCATGATTTATGGATTTCTTTTGCCACCAGAATTAGCTGCTTTGTTTGCCCTCTTTAGACATTAAAAATTCCTGCATTTTTCTAATTATATCATTTGAGCTTTAAACTTTTCACCACTATTTTAAAACTGCAGTCTTTTCCAGCATGTTAAACTACATCAAAGAAATATATTTGCTGCTTCTTTCAAAAATTTTTAAATATTGATCATTTTTAATGAGCTTCATTGTAAAGCAGCCTTGTGACTCTGTCATGGGTTGAGCGCTGGCGCACTGCCAGTGCACCCATGAGTATATATCCTTCCCAACCATTGCTGTGAGATGTGACCAGGAACAGAGCAGAGCAGGCCCAAACTTAAGGATAAAAAGAGAAAAAACTTTATTAACCTACAAAAGCATAGAACACACACACACAGAAAACAGAATGATAACCTCCCAGCACATTTCTCCTCCTCCCCCAGTTTCCACCCTTCCACAATCAAACAGCACTTTGGGGTACCAACCAAGTCATCGTCACCCAAAAACCAATTCTCCATCCATCAAGGGAGAGAGGAGTCTCTCTTGTACCATAGACCCCCACAGGAAACACAGTTGAACCCTCCGTGTTTCCTCGTCACCCATGGCTCCGCCCGGAGAGAAATCCGCCATGGTGACACCCTCCTTCCATGTCCAGTGCTCTCACCACTGTCCATGGACCAAAGCTGCATAGANAGGAGTGCACTCCTCGCTGTCCGGAAGCAAAAAGAGCTAAGTCTCCTGGGAATTCGTGCTTTTAACCCTGGTGTGTTCTCAGAGGTGCATCTCCGTCCTCAGTGGTCACTCCAAGTGTCAGTATCCAAGCCTGAACACTGATTGGTGTGACCACTACCTCCTGAAAAAACTCACTTCCCTCAAACCACGACAGACTCTTATCAAGGACACTCTGTAAATGCATGGCTGTGATGATGTTGACCCAGCAAAAATGTTTTCAGTGCTTTGAAACCTGTAGTTCTGGCATGCTCTAGGAAAATAGGCAGGGTTTTTTTACAAACTCTCTCTCATACAACATGCTGTAGTAGTAGTCTTCACCTGTTTTAATTTTTTTACTAAAATCACAAGCTGGACCAGGAAGAGAAGGTTTTGGAGTGGTTGAATTTTTTTGTGTTGAAGATCTGGTATTTGGTTTGGGGTTTGGCAGGGGGCACGGTTTGTGTAGGACTTCAATCTTTTAGGTAATGGGCCAAAGTAGCGCAATGTGCAATAATGGTTCTGGCATATTTTCAGTGATCATGGCAGAATTTATTTCACCTCTCAGTATGTAGGAATATATTTCAGTGGGTAAGGAGTGCACATTATTTTAGGTTTGACTCTATGCAAATATATATATTTAAAAAAGGAATATAACTAGATCAGCCCACACAAAACCATGAAGCCAGATGTCTTTTTTTGCCTCAAATTCAAGTAGATCCTTTATAAACTGATGTGGAGAAAAAGCTGAAAGGGAAGATTTAATTATATGCTACAATCAAGAAGGCATTTTACATCCCAATTGGCAGAGCTCTTGCTGTGTATTTTAAGCAAGATGAAGATGACAGAAGAAAGCAGAGAAAAAAAACCAGTTTCTATACTAGTTCTCTGGTGCAAGGAACAGCTTGATCTTATTTATTGCATAGTTTTTGCAAGTTCTGATATTTAGAGCCTGTCCTGTAACATCCAGGAACAAACACTAAGGAATTTTAACTATATTAGCATGAATTTAAATTAATTTCCTGGAGTCATAGCCATGGCTCCTAGAGGGATATTGACATATATGCCATTTCTTTTGGCACTTAATGAGTCTCTGGTAGATTTTTCATAATTAATCTTCAGAAAAATGAATAAGGATTAGAAGGGAGGGGAAATTCTTTCAGCATTCTCTTTATAACTTCATGCATCTTTACCAGAAACAAGTAGAATATTATAATTTTCTTTCTTAATTAATTTGCTTTGAGAACTGCCAGGTTTATCTAACAGCTTTTTTGAATATATCAAAACTGCAAAGTGTCAGGATCCAGAATTAATGTTCAACTCTCATAAAAATTGCATTTTGTAGGTATAGACCTTTTGACTTCCCTCCCCTTCTAAACAGAAGACTGATCTTATTAATCAGTTCTTTCTGCCCCAGTACATTTACACTATAAATTGAATATTGTATTCTTGGTTAGAAAATGGGATTCCGTAACAAGCCTTTTAAGTAGATCTGCCCATAGGCAGTAAGTTTCACAGACTTTGGACAGTATGTTTCTCACAAAGGCATTCTCTCTTCATTTCTTTAAGCTTTTCTGAATGCAGAACGAGCAATAAACATAATCATAACTATTAGCTTTGTATCTCAACAGATTGCAATATTGGGTACTAAAAAATACAAGAGCATTTGCTTGCCACACCTAGTAACTGGTAATGTAAAAACAAAACATTAAACTTGAGATTTCTTGCTTTGGCAAGAGCCTAGAGTAAAAAGGATAATAGTGCTTTTGGGGATAGGAATAATCTCTGAAGAGGGGAACTGTGAAAGTTTCCCAGCCTGTACTAGTAAAAAGAACTGCACATCTGTTGAATGTGATTAATGAAGTGTAATGATTGCATAGTTACACACTGGAAGAGCAATCAAAATTGCCATTGTTAACTTTAGCAGAGTATCACTCCTGTGGTACCAAGTACCAAGTATTTGTTAACTGCTGGCAGGCATTTGACCTGATTTAAAAGGGGCAAGACAAACTGAATCCAAATTTTCAGCCAGGATTCCTAATTCTATATAACTGCTAAATACCTAAGACTCTGCTTTATATAATTTACATCCAGTCATAAATATTTCTCTAAATACAATTGCTAAAATACAGAGTGACATTTTACTGTCTTCCTATCAGAGTTAAAGCAGGTGGACCTTCAGGCACAAGACCTTGTTCTTCCTTGTGATGCTGTTGAGTCAGGGACGCGACGAAAAGATTCCAAGTCACAGAAGGTGAAAAAGAGCGTTTATTGAAAGTAGCGCGTCTCTTTTATAGTCTGACTCGCTAAGGTGAAATATGATTGGTCTCAAAGTAAAAACCTTTTACGCTATTGGTGAACTATGTATAACACACTCTGGAAGAACATATCTATAAACAACATGAACAGAAAGAGAGATAATAATTGTTCTCATCCTTTCTCCTAACTTTCCCAGGCTAGGCCTGGGAGAATTCTCTCTCCTCTCTCTGACTGAAGTGAGAATATCCACATCCTTGGGCTTCCCACTCACTGGCCCAGCCTTATTGTGCTGTTGGGGGATGCCAGACCTCGTAGTACTGCTGACTGAAGTCCCACTGCTAAATATTGCTAAGAGCTGATGTCCTCTTCAGAAATCTATCATCATGGATACAGTCATCTATTGATTTACAGTTTAAGAAACACTTTAATATGTAA
The DNA here is from genome assembly GCA_013399945.1 of Ploceus nigricollis. NCBI lineage: Eukaryota > Metazoa > Chordata > Aves > Passeriformes > Ploceidae > Ploceus > Ploceus nigricollis. The sequence continues at coordinate 413,098 of VXBC01007668.1, forward strand.
GGAAAACAGGGTGGGGTTTTTTTGTAAGAGAAACAGCTAAACAAGGAACATTTCTGCCACATCCAAAACAAGATTTAGAAAACTAGTCAAAAATAAAGCAATGTAAATGGAAAAATCCTTTCCTTAATACTTGCTAAAATCAGAAATACTCTTGGACAAATGACTCCTAAGGCTATCATAACAGTCTTGCTATTCCTGTTGGAATCCACTGGTGGCCAGACGGTGTCTTCTTCTCACATGAAGTGGTATGCTTTCTTTCACAAACCTGAACTAGTTACTAATAAAACTTAGCTTCGTCCCAGAGAGTAATATTATTTTGCTGCTATACATGTTTCTGAATGAGTTACTAAATCTGAAGGATTCTGTAATGTTCGACTGGCAAAAAAAGGCACGGCTAACCATATGTCTAGAAAACATTACCCAAATAGTTGAGGACTCTGTGGATTGGAAAACACTCTCAGTTTTCCAATTAAGAATATTTTTCGTGAAACTGTCATGTGCTGGAAGATTTGCATATCTGCGTGCAAAAAAGCTGACAGTTTTATCTGTCTGCAACATAGGTGTCCTCAGGTAGGTGTTGCTTGTCTAAGGTCCAAATAAATGCAATGGAGATGTTGTTCCCATGGTCAATGGTGTCTGAATAACTGTTTTTCTTACCCAAAATTCACTGGATCACTCTCTAAAACTCTACTGATGCTGATGGGAGCTGAGGCATCTGTGTAAGTCATGGCACACCTAGATGCTGGAAGTATAAAACACACTGGGAGATATGGACAAGCTGAAGGCTCAAACAGCAAACCTCAGCCCAAATGTTCTTCAGCTCTGACACTTTGTAACTCTCTCTCACCAAATATCAGCAAGCAGAGCCCTTCAGAACTGTAAAGCTTGGAACACTTACTAAGGAGCTGCAACACTTCACTTCAAAGGCCAAATATCCAGTTAGCTGTGAGTCACATCCCATGCATTGATCCCATGCCATCTGGAAGCACAAACTCAAATAACCATCACCATCACCCGCTGTGTAACTTCAATAAAGTCAAACTGTCAAGGTATTTCAAGGCTCTGAAAGTGTTGCTGGGAAGAGCACTTGCTGGCCACAGGTGGGAGGGGTACACAAAAAAATAAGGAATTGTTATGCCATTGGACAAAATAGAACCAGGGCAGAATAAGCCCCCTAAAGATAATAGATGATAAAAGTAAAGGAAAAAAGGGGTCAAGAACAGTCAATAGCTGGAACAGAGGATTGGGCACATAGCCATTCTGGTGGATTTGGGCCAGATATAGCCTGAGGCTGTACTTAAGCAGCTCTGAGTTGGAATGTTTAGATGTTAGTTTGAATGGCTATAAAAGTTTAATTAATGTCTGAGGGGCTTGGGGAGACAGATGAGCATAGAATTAACATCCAAAAATTGCTTCCCATAATGAAACCCTATTAGTTTCTCTAAAACTTACAAATGCAAAGAGAAATATATGAAAATGTTTGAGTTTTTTCTTTTGTTAGTAGAGGAGCTTTGAAGAATTCCTTCATAAGGCTTAGAATTGTTACTACAGCTGTAATTATTTCCTTTCTAAACTAAGAGGTTTATTTGTAAATATCTTCAGTTTCAAAATACTGTGACCAGAAAGAAAAAACAAATCCATAGATTTGTGTCTTTATTGCACAGAAGACTGAAGGTGCATTTCCCTGACACTATGTACCTTAGCGTGCCAATCTCAGTAGCAAAAAATTGAAGAATGTGAGGGCGTATTTTGCAGCTGCACAAAACCTCATCAGTCTTGGTGCCTTGAACATGTATTGATCATGCTCTGTGGTGACAAGGCAGAGTTTTCCCCTGCAGTGTAGAGTTGCATACTTAACTGTGCATGGCATTTCTGCCTTCCTGCTGCAGTGCTCAGCACTAATTAGTTCCAGACACTTTAGATTGTACCCTTAGATCATTAACACGTTTTGGTAAGCTAAACATTTCATCTTCATTGTTATGTATGGTATTATGAATACATTCAGTACACAATGTAATGCCTAAAAATCTACCCACATATGCAAAAAGTGAGTAAAAAATGCAACCCATTGCTTGTGTACATCCTCTTCTTGGGTCCTGAAGCAGATGTCTACTAAACACCCTTGGTTCTGCAAACTGGGTTTTTTTCCATAGCTCAGTGAATCCACACATCCCCCACCTTTGATTTGTTAGCATCATCAGCCAGGCTCTCTTTTTCCTTCCAAAGCAGAAAGTTCTCTTTGCCACCCAAAATAACACTGTCCACTTAACTTGGCAAAATAATCAGCGCAGGGAATATTCCATCTTGTATCATAATGAGTTTATAAGACTGACTGAGCTTTTTTGCCCTTCACGTTGGCTAGAAGCAGGAGTGCTGTGCTACTGAAAAGTGGAGATTTACTGTTTTGCCATAGTATTCACAGGTATTTATTTTTCCTTCATCTGTCCCCCAGGACTCCCTGTAGGTAGCTGGCTGGCCAGCTTAGTTCCTGTTGAAGTGATTATTTAATGTGGCGAGAATGTGTTTATTGTGTGGTTAATGATAGCAGAAATGTAGAGCCTCGGATGGATGCCTCTTTTTTCTTCCCAAAATCTAAACAAATACATGAAAATCAACTTATTTTTCTTCCTTATTTTTCTCAGTTGTTAAAAGCAACCGGAGCCCACGGAATTTAATTGGACTTCCATATTTAAAGGCATATTTTTTCAGCCTTGCTAAACCTTTGTGCATTTTCTTTCTGGTACAGAATTGCAGACTCAGCTTAGATAGGTTCACTTGAAAACCATGTTTGAAAAATCAAACTCACATTTTTTTTCTCTAAAATTCTTCTGCCTACAAAGAGACATATTTAAATGACATTTTTGAACAAGCGTGCTTAGATATTAGGTTATTTTTAAAACGTCTGAATGAGGCGTTCTGATTTTCATGAATGTTAGTCATTTACCTTATCCAGAGGAATTCACTGGGGTTGTGTATTTTTCCGCAGTTCAGAGAATTAGTCCTTTCCACACAAGAGACCAGTATTTAGGCTTGAAATTGTGGAAGATATTATCAGGAATACGGACATGCAATTCTAAGGGCATCTGTTTTGAGACTTGTAATGAGGGAGGAAGCCAAGAGAGCATTACTGGACTGCTGTGGCAATGGGCATGTTACACTGTGAAAGCACAGCACCAGCTCCTGATTCCTGTAAAATAAGCTTATATGCAAACACCTCCACATCAGCACGTATGTAAAGTATCTTGGGCTTCCTACTAATCTGGAAAACAAAGTTCATAAGAGTGGCTGGAAATAATCCTTCCCCATCTGTAACTGGAACATTCCTTGAGCTGTGCAAATGTAAAACAAAGTTTCTGTCATCTCTGTGTAAGAAACAGGAAGCTCCAGCCCTCTGAACTTCCCGAGGCTTGAGCTTTTCAAACATAGCTCATTTGCAAGAGAATACATGATGAATCAGGTTTGGGTGCTGCTCACAGAATATGTATGAGAATCAAAATGGTAATTTTTACTTTTTCCCATCCAATTGTTTTGGGGTCTTTTCCTAATTAGAAGTCTGTACACAAATGAAGACATCTACAGATTTTTGAGTGTGATTAGAAAGAACATAGAACAAGAAAACTAAGGTATGAAAAATCATGACCTCTAAAGAACAACGCATTAAGGATGTTCATTTCCCAAAAGGGAGCACTGATGGCAGTGTGGCATTTTAGGAATTCCTTTCCCATTGTAGAGCAGTGGAGTCTACAGGGCAATGGAATGTTGAAATTATCTACTTGGTGCCAGCTCCAGCCTCCTCATCAAATAAATACTTTTGGTCGTCAAAAATTTTTAATGCTGCTTCTTTTGATGATCTCTTCATCATTTACCTACTCATTACCTTTGCAGGGATGATTTTCAGGAAGACGCAGTGTCTGCAAGAATATCTTAAGATCCTTCAGCTGTTTCTTCTGTGGCATGAATGATCAGTTTTCAGGACCTTTGGTTTAACTGTACCTGGGGGCATCACAGGAGCTACAAACCACTGCCTCCTTACCTCTGCCCAAGACAAATCTACATTGCCCATTATAAATTCTGCCAACATTGTTAGAGAACATACTGGGGAAATAACCCTTCGTACTTGCTTCTGAGGAAAAGAAGTAACATCTGCTCATTTCTAGTGTCTTCTGGTATCCTTGCAATGAACCAATTCATTATTAATGATATTATATTTATAGCCAATTCAATGGAAATCAATTCATTAGGCTGAGAAGTTCTTCTGCATGGCTATCCCTGAAGCCTTATCCTACTCATTAATTAAAGTCAGGTTTTGACACTAATTACACTAGGAGCATGCCCTAAAGAGAATTATGTATAAGCCCTGGCCATTACAGACTATAGATTAAACACAGATTAAAAGAAGAATGAAAAACCTCCAGAACTACAGAAGTTCTATTTAAATTCAAGTTTCATCTGTACCAACTCCAGGGAACTTTTTGTCTGTTCCTTATACACCAGTAGCTGCAGAAGTGGTAAAAATGCCTTTTAGTCTGAAGAACCCCAAAAAGCTTTAAAATCAGAAATCACTTGAACACGTACTGAAGTGCAGCCTCCTTTGTGTTGAGAGGGAGCAGCTGCTCAGCTGTGTACTTCAACAGCAGCACACAGCAATATCAGTTCTGACTGACTGAAACCACAAGGACGAATTTAGGCCAAAATAATGTGGTTGCCCAGGGTTCTGTTCCCCATCAAAACTCTCACAAAGACCTGCCAACAAAAAACTGATCACTACTTTTCTTTTTTTTTCCTATCCTTTCCTCCAAAGTAGAAGTGGGCTGCAGCTGCAGTGTGCTGCAGTGTAGACCCAAGTATGGCTTCATGTTTCGCTTAAAAGGAAGACGTGCAGTTCATCAAGTACAACCAGTAAAGGCTTCACATGTGCAGGGTGGCCACTAGTGAAAGTTGTTAACAGAGCTCTACAAAGAACTCAGTAACTTACACATTTATTCCATGCTTATATTTTTGTGCTTTCTCCCAGCTGAAGTACATTTTCCAGTAAGCCTGTCTGTCCTCAGGTAGAGGAAGTATTAGCGGCTTGCACAACTTGTCTTTATTCATTTTACAGCAAGATTGCAGACCAACATAACCCTCTCTGCTTGCCTTAGATCAAACTATTCTAGGTATCCTCAAGGATGGGAAAGATCTTTGTGACTCAAAGAGTCATACGCACTTGATTAAAACAGAAGAAGTACCTGTGTTAAAGATGCATTGAGTTGAAGTGATTATTTTTTGTGTACAGTTTTTTAAGACGCAATCTACATTAGTTTTAGAACTCCAGTTCAAGTATAACCTTTGCTCATATGCCCTTATTCACTCTCTCAGTGATTTACTTTTTATAAATGTCCCAGAAGCACTGATAGCACAACTGCTTAAGAATCTCCCTGTGCTGTGCAGACAGGCATGTGGTGCACTTGCAGGATAAAGGATTGAACTGTCATCATCAAAATACAGGAGTTGTGTATGGTTCTTGTAAGCTCCATTAAGCTGTGAAACATAGGTGTAACAGATTGCCATGCTCTTAACCAACAGCAAGAAATAGTCAAAGCTCATTGAAATTAAATGTATTTGAGTCTATCCATACAGGAGAAGAAACTTATTCCACCTCATTACCTCTGGTAGAATAAATCTTAATTATGTTGTTGGCATGAAGTTACAGAGTCATACATAGTTGAGAAAGACTTTCCAAGTTTTGAAAAAGTATTTTCTTTTTTTGGCATAACAACACTTCTTTTAATATCAGTAATAATTAATTTCTTTATAATGATGTCACAGTTACCTTACATACCTTTTAAACTGTTAAGTCTTTAGCTGTGTTGCTTAGTTTAACCTATGTTAACATTCAATATTAATGAAATAAAAGGGGTTTATGTCTTTCAGATAATTTTTATTGCTGTACAGCAGTCCCAGAATGCTTTTATCAGCTACCTTAATACTAAATGATACCTGCTCCTTAGTGATAGGTACAAACACATGTGGAAAGTCTAGAGTCATGGAAACAGAATTGTTTGGGTTGGAAAGTATGCTTAAAAATCATTTAGTCCTCTCTCATTCCATGGGTACAGACTTTTTTACAAGATTGCTCTGAGCTGCATTCTCCCTGGTCTGGAACACTTCCAGTGATGGGACATCCACAGTTTTTCTGGGCACAGTTTTTCTAAACCTACCCTCTTCCAGTTTAAAACCTTTGCCCCCTTGTCCTGACAATACAGGCCCTGGTAAAAAGCCCCTATATTCTTATAACCCCTCTTTATATATTAGTATACTGCAAAAAATCTCCCCAGATCTTCTCTTTTCCAGGCAACCTCAACTCCCTCAGCATTTCTATACAGAGGATCATCTTCACGGTCCTCCTCTGGACCTGCTCCAAAAGATTGATGTCTTTCCTGTGCTGGGCACCCCAGAGCTGGACACAGTACTCCAGGCAGGGTCTCACAAGAGCAGAGCACAGGGACACAGCCACCTCCCTCAGCCTGCTGCCATGCAGCCCAGGATGTGCTTGGCTTTCTGGGCTGCAAGCACACATTGCCAGCTCATGTCCAATTTTTCTTTTGCTAGTACCCCTAAGTCCTTCTCCGGGGGGCTTTTATCAATTGTTTAATCCCTTAGCCTGTATGGATACTGAGGATTCCCCAGCTTAGTTGTAGGATCTTGCACTTGACCTTGCTGAACTTAATGAAGTTCCCATGGGCCCACTCCTTAAGCCTGCCAAGGTCCCACAGGATGGTATCCCACCCTTCAGGCGCATCAGCTGCCCCATTCAGCTTGGGGCCAGCTGCACATCCGCTGAGGTGTGCAAGCACAGGACAAAGTGGATGATTACTCTGTCACAAAGCAAGCACCTACTCTGAACTGAAATGTCATAGGTCAAACAGGTCTTCCAGATTCCAAAAAACATCAAATGCCTTGTTAAAAACATAATTGAATTGGTAGCAGAAACTGCTCTGCAAAATGTCAGGGGGGTGTATAGAATATTCTAGTGGCCTATTTGGTGTGAAAAAGAGAAAAACCGATATGGAATATTGCATAGATGTGTAGAGTTCATTGCAATGGATCTGCAAACTGCAAATGGTAACAGTTACTGATTGATTATGATTTTAATTGCCGTACTCTGTATGTCAACTGACCTTTATTAGCTTTATGTTGTAGCTTTTATTTCCATTAGAAACCACTAATAGAACATAATATCATCTTTTTGTAATTTGCAATTTGATTAGTGTCTATTTAATAATAGATTTGTCAAGAACATTAGGAAGTTGATTGTAAAATTTCCTGCAGGAGAGGTAGGTCAAAAGGTCTAAAGAAGAGACGAAAAAAAAGGCACTATGTGGGATTAATTTGGTATTATGGACTTCTTGTAATCATTTTGAGAAATGTGGGAGTAAAGAATGGCAATTTCTTGCAGAGCTCTCATATTGGTGTAACTGGGAGGAAGAAGTGCTGAAAGATGGCATCCCTCTATCTGCACCATTATACACAGTTTACCAGGAACACCTGCAAATTTTCTGGGCATAGCTGACAGCTTCCAGAAGAAAGTCTGGATTGTTTCATTCCCTAAAACTCAGTAAAGCTGTACTGGCTCTAGCCAAGCAAAGAGAATCAAGCTGGTCTGACAGGTTGGGTGAAGTTCAATCTTTGCATTAAGATGGCAAAAAGAGATGGCAGCATTTGCTGAACACTGCTATGGCATGCTCTGCCCTCAAGACTGTTTTGAGATTATTCTGACTCAGCTGAAACAAGTGTAAACAATGTGTAAACATTGTATAAACAATGAAGTAAAGTACAATTAATTTAGGGCTTTACAGATTCTACAACAGAGGTAGAGATAAAACAGAGGTAAACACATGCAGGAGGTGATTCCACTGCTTTTTTAAACTGTTCTAATCTTATTTCAGAGGCAGAATCTCTTCCTGGCAGATTTATCATTTCATCATCCACATTCGTGCCCGTGTAGATGAAAAGTCCCCATCTTAGTCTGTTCTTGCCAAAAATTATCATGGCAGTTTCAATTTTCATCTGTTCTCCATAGATACTGACTATAATTTTTATCTTTAGCCAAGCTTAAATGCTATGTATGCAAGGACTTGCTACAAGAGAGCCCCTTGCAGCTGTTCTATCTTAAATCTGAATTGATGCTGAACTTGCAGACTGTGCACCTTAGAGTCTGATCTTCCCTCAACATTCAACACTTCCAGGAATGGGGCATCTACTGTCCCTGTGGGCAACCTATTCCACTGTTTCACTACTCTCCTTTTCTTCCTTATCCCTAATCTAAATTGACCATATTTTAATTTAAAATCATTACCCCTTGTCCTATTGCAACAGGCCACACTGAAGTGTCTGTCTCTGCCTTTCTTGTAGTCTCCCTAGAAATACTGAAAGGCTGCTATGAATGTTAACATGTTGATCAAAACGTGTGTTAAAAGGGCCTACCTGGCCATTATAAAATGACAGATTACTGACTCTCTGCTGTCCAAAGGGTCCATGTTGTACCCAAGTGAGATATTCATTTTCTACTGCCCACCAGAAAAGGAACAAATTATTGCTTTGGTTTTGTTTTCAGGATAATTAGTTTGGATTTGCTCTGGATTTTCAGGGGAAAGGTAGGGTTAAACTTGCTTTCATTGAGTAATTTCTATTAACTCCTTTCATGGGCTGTCTGGAAATATAGCACTAATTTTAAAGATAAAATTAAAAAGAAAAAAAGGGAAGTATTATGGATGAGAGTAAAAAGGGTGTTTTCTCCAAAGGTGTTTCATGCATGTGTTTTACTGCTGTGCTATACCTTACATTGTTGAGACTATACTGGGAATCCAGGGGAATATCTTCTCCTTTATTAATGTAACACACAAACATTTGCCTATTTAAATCTGAATACATTCAAATGCCTAAATATTTCACAGGTCTGAGTTATGTCACTCTTTCTCAATCACGAACATATGTTGTGTATGTTTAGTTGCTTTCTTAAAAAAAGACCTTAATTTTCTTCAGGTTAAAGGAAAAATCTGTTTCCCTTTTTCCAGCATTATGTCCAGTCAAGGAGAGAAAGCTGTTCTAGAATTGGTGTTGTAATTGCCTCAAAACACACCATACTGTGCAAATTATAAGGAGAAGAACTATGAAAGCCAAGGATACAAATTAGTAGACAAGAAAAACCCTGTATTATTTTCAGTCAGCAGTTCTAAAACATCACTGTTTCTTTCTACAGACTGCAAAAAAATGCAATCATCTCAGCCAGTTATGGTTTCTTGTAAAAGACTTTAAAAAAAATTTTCAACACTTTTGCTCAGTAAAGGAACTCCTTTAAAGTGTTTGACTTTTAACTACCTGAAATCACAGAAATATGTAAACTTCATGTAAACTAGTAAAAAATAATGGGAAATGAATTGTTCCTTCTTATGACAAATCTTGAACCATGTTAGCTCCTACTGTATGGCAACAGCATTTAAATTATATTGTCATTTATTAATGATTATTTATTAAGAGAAAGGGAGAGTGTCATGTCATTTCATTGTACTTAACCTATCGTGTCACTAAGCTTCATTACAAAGAATTCTCCAAATCCAACCAACATACATCTGCTTCCCCCCATCACTCACCCCTAGCAGGAAAATACAAATGTTCTAAAAATGGTGTCCTGGAGTTCACTCCTTCACCCCTTTGGTTGCTTACAGAGCAATATGATCTACTAATCTCTTTGGGATTAAATTATTTGTGGTAAAAAATACACACATGCAGACACACACACACACATATTTTCATAGTTCACCCTCACCCTTTACCCCTTTACCTCAAAACTGAAATTGTTCCACAAGCTTTTCTTTTAAAAGGCACATTTATTATTAAAGTCTGAGTGCAATTATAAAAATCTCGGTACAAGCTCTTTTCATGCTTACCCATCTACAACAGATTTTTGTATTTCTAATATAGATTCATAAGGAATGTAAAGGAGAGACACACCCCTGACTTAATGGCTTAATGATGGTCTTCCAAGGACTGACATCCATTTTCCACTGCATCATTAGCCATGACTGAAAAGTTATAAGAGACAATAAACTAAAGGAATTTACAGGAGCACAGGGAATGCATTGCAGTTATGTAAGACTTTCTGAAGGAGACACAACAGATCCATGGTGGGAGATGACACCAAGGTCCAGGCTTCCTCATTTGCAAAGCAGGCATTCAGAGTTAGTCTTGGTGGAATTCCACATCTCAATGAAGCCATGAAATGATGGCATGGATTTAAGAACATTCAATGAACAGCAGACTGCTTCCTACTTGGAAAAGGGGTGATAGCTTCACTGCCCTTACTGGGCATCCTTAACTTGTTCTTATTTAGACAACAGATAATTTAATCAACATTTGAATAAACACATTGATGCTGCAAGGGAAGAGAAAAATAAAGACAGTTTTCAGCTGGATGTAAGTCCCGTTTTTCTTCTAATACATGCATAATCCTTACTGGTCAGACCAGTATACAATTTGTAGATGTTGACTTGTCAAAAGATGCAAGCAGCCAGCGTGCTCTGCCCCCTAGAGTAGGGGACACCATTCCCTGCTGGTGGGGAAAACGAGAAAATGGCCATCATTCCCTACTGGTGGCTATTTTGCCCTTGCCCTTGCCCTTGTCTTAGGAGCTCCCTTGGTACAAGTCTCTGTCATGTACTGTCCTGAGTCTGTGCCCCTGTGTAACGTGTAACTCTGTGTTTCATGCAGTGTTGCAAGAACTAACATAACATGGTTACCCCAGGAACGTCAAATCTTATCTTCCAATTTCTGTGTTGACTTCCCAGGAAAAAAAGGGTTCAGGATGCAAGATATCTGTTTTTACCTACAAGGCTCAAATTGAAAATATCTCTAACATTCCTAATATTATATGATATGGAATATACCTATATGTCTGGCTCCCAATACCAGGGAAATTACCCATTGCAAAGATAAAGATCTGAGAAGTTTCTCAGAAGACAAGGAAAGATGAATACAAAGTGTCAAACATACACCTACAGATAACCACAAACTGCTTTTATAACTAAATAATTCTTGACTTTGCCTTCATTGACAAAGCTGTATCAAATACACAGTTATATATTAAAACTCCACTAAATATGTGGCTGGGAAGGCAGAGAAGAGAGAAAAAAACCCCTTATATTAGAAGTCGCATTAAACCATTTTAAATACTGAATTAGTGAATTTCACCATTGAAGCTACTACAGTTTACAAGAAGGAAGGTAATTATATAATACTTAATCTATCTATATTAATCTAGATAATGTTTCATAATTATAAATAAATACAATTATTCATCATATATAATTTATATAAAATTCTAAATAATTCTAAAATAATAATCATCCTTCTAGATAGCATTTAATCTAACTTTTTTTTACATTACATAAAAATATTACTGCTAATACACCACAAGCAAACTGTGAAATAAGCAGTTAACATTATAACTTTGATTAAAACAAAATTTAGTTTTGCTTAAAGGCTAATCAAAGCTGTCTGATAAGGATCATATATTTAAATATCAAAAGTTATGGTAACACTTCAGCAGGTTGTTACTGCCTTTTGTAAAATTCATTTTCATTCAGTTAACTCACATCAGCTCCTTTCTGATTTCTTCTTGTCAGTTCAAAAAAGAAAAAAAAACACAAAAATTGTAAGATCTCTCAATTGTTCTAATTAATTACTTATACAATGTTGCAATGTTGTACTATAAATACGGCTTCTTTTTTCCTCGCACCTTTTCCAGTATCTTCTTCTATGGTGGAGAGCAAGTGAACTCAGTAATTTGTGTCTGATTTTATATCCTCATGCCTACCCATTCAATCACAAATTGCAGTTCATTGGAATCTGAATTAAACAATATCAGTCCTACTGAAGGGACTGCTGGAAGGTGTCAGAGCCAGGGCAGATTTGCCTGTCTACTCAGCAGAGATGGTTTGCAGGTAGACTGTTGATCTGATCAGGAGCATCTCTCTGATGGTTAGTAGGTGACAGCACAAGGAAATGTAAAAGCCTATCATGGAGAGCTACTTATCTGTCAGGTCACTTGGGCTCCCTGCTTTTGCCCTCAGCTGCCTCTGTTTGCCTCCACATTCCAGCAAGGATCCCAAATACCCTACATTCCTCGATACTTTCTAAATCTTACTTCAAACAGCAAATCCCAGTATTAGGTTTCCACTTTTCACTGTTGCACAGCTGCCTTCACAGACCTTATGGGTTAAGTCCATCCCCCCCAAACAGGTAATCCCCACCTAGACCTAAGGGGTCTCTGAATTTGAGAATTAACAAACCCATCACAGAGTTCTCATTCCCTTGTTCTTTAGACTGCAATTATTCACAAGGAATATATATATGTATAAAGTGTAGGTGAGATGGCTACAGAAAATAATCCTACATTAAGATCTTGGTGGAGTTTTCTCCTTTTCTCTATTGCAGTTTAAAATAAAAATAAAGTCCCTGCCTGTTTGATTGAATTTCTGCTGAAGTTTCTTGAAAACAAAGATCAGGATGCACCCAGGAGGTCAGCGAAGCTGAACTCTTCCATTCCTGAGGTTCAAGTCCCTGTGAGGCTGACATGCCCTCAGGAGTTACTGCTACACTGCCCGGGCTGTGCTAGAGCGCTCGGAAGTGAATCGTTTCCCTGGGAGAGGGTAGGAATGTGAGGCTGGCAAAGAGACACAGGAGTAATGATTGCATCCCCCTCTCTCCTTCATGGTCACATATTTGAATGCTCAGCACTGGCCCACACGTGAGGTGAAGGGTTTGTGATGTTCTTCCTTTCCCTTCTGCCAGCAAAGTGCAGTCAAATGGGTGCTCGTGAGCAATCTCTTTGGAAGAGCATCCAGCTGGCACACTGAGAAGCTGTCCTTAAGACAACTCTCATATCTGCCCCCACTCTCAGCACACTGCGAACCAGTTTGAAACATGCATGGGTTCAAAATGCAAATTCATGTACGAACACTTGACTGAAGGCTCAAAAGATAGGAATGCCTGATTTCTAGCTTTCACAGCTTTATAGTGATTTCAGATGGAGAAGAGCTAAATATCCTTAATAGAGATGCAAAAGTTTTACATGATTAATATTGCTGGATCCATAATATGGATTAAAAAACAACAGAAAGGGAATTTGTAAAAGTACTTTCCTACACCAAAAGCCTGAGCGAAGATGCACTCAGCTTCAAAGAAATTATTTTGTGTTTCCACCTAAAATAACCAGGCAGAATTTTTAAATGTTCCTGCTAAATAAATAAAAAGTAAATTAAATAAAAATCAGAAATGGGACCCTGAACTGGCACACCCAAATTCCAGTCCCTTTCTGAAAAGTCTGTCATGTGACTATTAAGAGATCATCCAAAAGATCGGTGGCTAAACTGTGACTAGATTCCTCATTCTTGCTGTAACCCCACTCACCTATTAAAACCAACTTTTTAAATAAATCCAAGGAATTATACATAAGCCACTTGCAATGGCTTTAAAATCCCCATCTAAAGGAAAACATGCCTGTCCTCATTTTGCCCCAGGAAACGCCGGCTCACTGGTCTCCTTGTGGTTTTCTGTGCCAAGCCTCTGTAGCTCACTCTGAGTGGAAGCTGTGATTCAGAGTAAACAGGGTACATGTGGGAGAGAGGAGACCTCTGCTGAGAGTTTCACAGATCAACCCCAACTGCACTTTACTGTAAGGTAACTTCTGCAGAGTTACCTTAATAGTCTTTTCTGGAAGTGAGAATGTCCCATGTAATCCACATCAGGTGAGAAAAAAATTGTAGAAAAATATCTGTAGCAGAATGACAGCATGGAGGAAAGATATCTAGGAATTCCAGATATGTTCATGTGACAGCTCATGTTTAGGTTCTTAGAAGGCAGAAGAGGGCTTGCTACCATTTCCAATTTATCAGTGGCATACAGACAATGCACCTGCTGGTGGTTGTTATCAAATAAATTTTTGTAACGACCTAATTTTTTTCAGTATTTTACATCTGTCTACAGTTGTTCTCAAACATTTAAAAAAAAAGATAATGTGTAGGTGAGATTTTGGATAATAATTGAGAAAGAAACAGCTCTTCAAAGAGATTTGTATCTGATGCATCAAGCAGTAAAATAATCTTAATGACAGTCTTACACTCTCAACAGCTCTAACAGAATAAATTAGGCAACATAAAACAACATTTAAATAATTTAAAATCTGTAAACCATAAGATGCACCATAACTAAAGAGACTACTGTGACTTATACTAGGGATATTAATCCTCTTTAAAATGTAACAGTAAAAATGCATTTTAGAGAGGCTAATGAAAGAATATAATACAGCTGAATTTTAGAGGATTAGCTAAATATACCTGATTTGTGTTCTAACACAAATGAAATCAAAGTACCCAAGAGGTTCTTTGCAGCTAACTACTGCAACTGATTTAAAAGGGAATGGTATTCATGAAAACAATCTTAGCCTGTCTCTTGAAGATGTCTGAATCTGCAGAAAAGCATGTGCAATTTCCATTTGACTAAATTTGTAGTTATCCAAAATAACAGCTTCTCTGTCGCCCTGAAATGAAAATGTAGATCCACTGATTGAAAATTACATTTAGAAAAACACTGTTCTATGTATCCTATCCGGCTGTGCTCCCTTTGGTTTACACAGTTTTCACTCAGGTGTGTTCAGAAAAGACTGTAAGTCTATATTAAAAAAAACATCCCTGACCCTCTCAGACTTGATTCAGCTCAATCAGCTTACAGGTTTTTTCCAACCTAAATAATTCTATTACTTAGGGGTCTCAAAAAAAAAAAGGATTGAAGCACATAAGAAAGTCAAAACATGGACAGTTACTGAGATGCTGAGGAAATTAAAACTGCACACAAATAATTATATTGTGTACCATTATCAAAAGGGTGTTGATTTCTAATCAGATAGGCAGCACCTTTCCCTAGCTCAGTTCCCTGGCCAGATCCTCTGCTTCCGGGCAGCGAGCTGTGTCCTGCTGGGAGAGAGTGCCACTGTGCACCATGACATGGAGAAAAAGTATTTTAGGGTGGTTGTAATGGAGGGCAAGATCCTAGTTTAATTTATGACCTTTAGAGGTCCCTTTTGACCCCAACTGTTCTGTGAGTCTATGATTCCATGAGTCTATGATGGCCTGGGCTGTGCAAACCACAGCTTTTTTAAGGTAACGCCTTCTTACTTGTATATTGTGTAGACTGCACTCTGAGATCTAAAGCACAAAATGTTTTGTACTAGGAAATAAACAAAATAACCACCATTTTCCTAGCTAGCCTTGAGCTGGGTTTTCATCAGTGATGGACCAGTGTGCTCTGGATTCTTCTAGTGAAGCCCATTAGTTCTTTCATGTGAACTTTGCACAGTGCAGCTTTTGGTGTCTCATTGCTGAAAGCTTCTCAGGATAGAATTTCCCTTGACTGCACATTATGTGCCAATCATGTGCTTTTATATCTCTGAAATTCTTCAATTAGTTAACAAGGCATGTCTACTATGTTTTTAAAAGCTATACAGCATGGGCAAATTTGCTTGTATTATTTAACTTATGCTTACCATTTAGACCACGAAGATTTTGTATCAGGAAATAGGAACTTTATTATGAAACATCATTGTTGATTAACCTCCAAGAAAAAAACAACTGTGGAAAGAAACCTCAGCCTGAAGAGCAGTCAATGTTAAATACAGCTTATTTCAGGATCTGAAGGGCTGGTCTGAAAGGCACTCACACTACCTGTCTCCTTAGCACTGCTTTTACTTAGAGCTCTCAGCCACTGAAACCAACATCTTTTTACACCAGGGGAGAACACTCTCACCCATTTTGATTTCATTTTTACTTGGGTCACATTTCAGATGCAACTTCATGACACTGAATTGTATCAAAAAGACATGTGCAGTCATTCCTTCCAAAATTCAGATTTGTCTGTTTTTTTCATGAAGGAGCTCATCAGGAGAGCCCTTTTCAGCTCAGTTAACATAAAAATATTACAGTCTAAATACAGCTTATGTATATGGATCTTCCCAAGTGACCCCAAATCCAGGAATAAAAGGATGCTAAATGTGAGTAAGAGCACTATCCATGTCCTAAAACA
Source organism: Ploceus nigricollis (assembly GCA_013399945.1). Lineage (NCBI taxonomy): Eukaryota > Metazoa > Chordata > Aves > Passeriformes > Ploceidae > Ploceus > Ploceus nigricollis. The sequence goes on from VXBC01007668.1 coordinate 429,214, forward strand.
AGTGCAGCAGCCTTACATGAATGCTTTCAGCTCTTACATAATGTTAATGATTTCACGCTGCATGGAAGTGCCTCTGCTCATCATTTACATCATTCTCCAGATCAGATTATTTACTCAGAAATCACTCTGTTTCTTTTATCCTTTTACAAGCTGTCCCTGTTTATTAGAAGGATCACACTGAGTGCCTCTATATCCCTAAATAAAAGAAGACCAAGCTCGATTATTGATTGTCCACAGAGCATAATTGTTCTCTAAGCCCTTGGTTCCAGTATGGATTTCTCCAAACAGCTGCCTGCAAGACAGCCATGATCTGCAAGAGGCTACTGCTTCACAGCATTCACACAAACCCTGCCTCTGTCACTTGGACTTGGTTTGAAACCATGTCATCTTTTATTTGGCAGGGTAGATATAGCTCTGAAAAACAGTCAAGAACTCTAAAAATGCTTTTTCTGTGTAAAATACAAACCTCAGGTCATTCCTGAGGGCTGCTCTTGATGAATGCTGGTGTTTCACAGAGCCTTGGTACTCACTACTGTGCTTGCTTCACTTTTTTGTATGCTTACCTTTCTTTGTTAAAATTGACCTACATATTCATCTTCTTCCTATAGTGGGCAGGACATGGCAGTCTGGCATTTCATTTCCCATACAATGAAAACTCCATTATGGGAAATGACTACTGTATTTTGTTGTAGTCCAACATGTATCCTTGATGAGCTTCTGAACTGAAGGGTGGCAAAGATATCTTCTATTTAAGAAAAAACAAAACCAAAACTATTCTGTAGGCATCAAGGCACCCAGAGGAAATATAAACGCAAGACTTAAACTGCTTTTCTGGTGAAATTGCCTACCTACTTATAATAAAGAAAAGAATGTGAGGCACATGGACAATTTTGGGGCATCAAGAAAGAGTCAGCATGGACTTTTTGAGGGAATTCCTGCCTCACAAACTCCTGAACAAGGCAGAAAGCACCCCAGTAGTACTCACTGGGCTTTCAACTGGCCATCTTCAGGCATTGACAGTTCTTAGGGAAGCAAAGCAACCACTGGATAAATCTCCACACAGACTGGGGAACAACAAAACAAACCAACCAGCCAAACAAACAAACAAACAAACAACCCCCACCAAACTCATGAAACTGGTGAAAAGTATTAGAGCAAAAGCACAGTTTTCACAATAAACTGCAGAGGTCATTCTGGTAGGGATGACAGCGATTCCTGGTACAGATGGGTACATTATGAAGAAACACCCAGTGATTGCATCTGAAACAGGGTCACCAATTCTGAGCTCAGTTTCGGAGCTGTAAGTTGTCAGAGGCTAAGAGACCATGCTGGGAAAGTAGCACAATTTCCTTTAAATACTCCTGGTTTCTACTCTTACTTTTCTGCTTGTGGTCATTGCTGGGGAACATTTAGCAACACTCAGTACCTCTATTCTTGCAGTCTTGCATTAAGCTGACAAAGGTGAAAAGGAAATGTATGCAGACAAAAATAGTAACTCTACCAAAACTACAGTCAAACAAGAGAGAATGATGATATGTTGATTGAAGCTTCAGGGAATACTGGCATCACCTACATATTCAAATTACATGCTTAAGATAAGGAATATGAAAATATTCCCTCATGAGCATCCGCTGAGGCCACTGGGATGCCTTCTACTGGACCTCAGTTGGTTGTTCATCAAACAAAGTAATCTGTGCAGGAGCATCTCTTTTACTATGTCTATATCCCAATCAGTGGAAATCTGTCTCTGTTATACATACAGACAGCAAAGAGATAATATTTGTTTTACAATTTCAAACATGTCATTTTAGCAAAGCTTCCTTCCCAGGCCCCAGGTTTTTATATTTCAAACATTACAGATGTGATACCACTCTTTTGTAAGATTACCTTCATAATTTGCTGTCTAATTTAGTGCAACTCATAGGAAAAGTTCCATTTATTAACAATACATTTAAAGAAGGTGTTAGTAGAGGAGCCTCTGAACTACCTCTCAACCACAATATTTTTTTTTTTACCTTCCTGCATTATTCATGATTGTCAGCTCTTTCAGAATTCATTCCTGTCAGTTACTGCATGTGCTTTTTTGGATTATTCTGTACATCTGGGTGAATTGACAGGCAGAAGTATTTAGCATCTCTTCCTACACTGAGTACCAATTAATGCAACCAGTTATCTGATCTAAGCTCCTGGGGAAAAGCTATACTGGATCAAAAGCTACTTTTTAAAATTACTCCTTTTGACTTATTTTGCATATTATGATTAAAAACCTATTACCTGCTGAATTTTCCTAGAAGAAAAATACTCCTTTGCCCGAAAGAGACTGTACCTCAGCTTATGGCAACAATAAAAACCTCTGTCTGTATGTGGCTATGGAAAAATAGGTTTATATTAAAGAAGCAAATATAAGTGATAGCCTTGTAAAGGACCTGAGCAGGTTGCTGTTCCCAAAGACCCCAGCCTCCTTTGAAATAAAGCAAGGTGACACTTCTACTTGGTTCAGTTTGCCGCTGGCACAGAGGGCCCTCCCTACCTCTCCTCTCACTACTATACTGATTTGTACAGTCATTTCTCTCAATATCTTCTCAATGGTCATACTGAAGGAGAGGAACTGCCCATGGGTATGGGCTTTAAAATCAGTTTTATATTAATACAATTTCCCTTATTAGAAATAATTTATTTATTTCCATTCAGGCTGATCTCCTGCCAAGTGGTAAACCTAGATCCAGACAGTAGGGTAAGTCACAGTGATAATTTTGTACCCTGCAGAACTCTTTACAATGTTCACACAGGGTTAATATATCCACGTTAATGAGCATTCAAATTTGTTCCCATAATTTATCAGAGGGAAGTGGCTACATTTATTAGGCATGCTCATCAGTGCATAACAACCACTTAATGTAACACAGAATACTCCCAGGAAAATTAGATGACCATAAAAGTATCATTGACTTTAGTCTCAGAAAATTTCAGGATCATTGCTTTGCCTTCCAGCTGTTCCCAACCCTCTATGAATTACAAATTGCCCTGAGAGAAGAAGAGTAAATAATATTTACTGCAGCATACATTAGTTATTAGCACACATAGAAAGATGGGGCAAAGTGGCAAGAAGGGAACAAATTGCCCAGCGCCTTTCATAGACCTAAATGAGCTAAAATGTATTTTCGCCCTTTGGCAAATGGCTCTGTCACCCCTGTCACCCCTGCTTCCCACACTGGCACCAGAGGGGAGCAACCCCAGGGATCAACCCCAGCAGAGCTGACAACCACTGAAGGAGAAATCAATGTCTCCAGATCTGTAAAGATTCTAGGCAATCCTTGTTTTATTTGTCCGTAAGCACACCTCTGAAAGAAAGGTCAGATGCTCTGGACAGCTCTCCATGGACAACAAGCCGGGCTGCCAGAAAGCCACTCTCTCTTAGGAATGGATTCTGATCCAAGAGTAAGGAGGAGAGCAATCTCTCCTGCTGCTTACCCAGCCTGCTCAACTCAGAGGCTGCTAAAGCCTCTCTGAGGTTGGCACACCAGATATTAACAATTCAGAGCATTTTCCTGAAATTTACTGAGTATTTACTCATAAGAGGGGGGGGAAATCTGAATATTTACATGACATAGAACACCTGCCTCACCTTCCAAATAATATTTTCAGTGATAAGCTGTGATTAATAACTCCAGTGTACACAGTGTGTTATTTTGATGGTGAAAAAGAAGGTCTGTTTTAAAGAGCTTACTGCTGCTGGGAGGAAACCAAAAAAAAAAGGTAAAACTATATTATACAATAATGGAGAGAGTTATAACTCACTTTCAGCCTGTAAATATAGATATCTGCTGCTGATTCACAATGAAAATAGCAACCAAAATGGCAAATAGCATACCAATTAGCCCGCTTTCAGAATTAGGAACAAAACTCTAAGGCAATATTAAGATATATATTCAAATGCAGAAAAATGAAAGAACATAATGTTAGGGATCCCCTAGTGAATATAAAGTAGTCCTCAAACAAATACAAAGAAAATTAACATGGTTCTCCCTTCAGTGCCCTCATGCACCTGTAGAGAGCAGCCATGGAATGACCGATTTAATTTATCTGGCAAAAGGTTTTACAGGCATGCTTTTTGAAGTTCTTGGATCTTATTTCTACAGCCTAGAATATCTAAGATGAAAAGAACAAGGAGAAATCAGTGTGCTGTTTTCTATGTACTGCACTGACTGAGCTCACCCTGCTCCTTCTCTGGGGCAATCTCCAGTGATTGCAGCAAAGCTGTTACAGAACACACGGGGAAACAATTCAGGAACAACGTGAACCTTTTACAATGAAATCCTGCACTAGGCAAAAGTAGCTTTGATTCAGTTAAGAAAGAAAATTAAGCATTGTGTGTATGAACAGCATGGTTGTTATTAGGATCTGTTCTCTTCCAGTTCTTGAAATCAGAAGCTGTTCTCATGAACAGCCCTGCTTGTTGTGCCCAGGAGGAAATGGATGGGAATGGGGATCTCCTGCCTCCAGCCTTGTGTATGCCAACACTTGTGCTTGCAAGAACTTGTTCTCATGGAATCATTTGATCATTTGATCATTTTGTATTTTTCTGAATTAGTATTACAGGGTCAGGATGCAAAGGTTTCAGTGCTAACTTTGGAAAGNGCCATGAGCAGTGAGCAAATGCAGGCTGTTTTCTTGTTTGTCTGTGAAGTGTAGCTGTTTGACTTCAGTGTCTAAACTTAAGCTCCAATTTTAGTTTTCCCTGAGAAGATTGCCTATTTTCAATTTCTGAAACCAAAATAAAACCCCAAACCAGAAACACCAGGTTTTTGGTTATATGAAGATACTTGCAAGCTCTTAGTCCTCTATTAGGCCACTACTTTTCATCAGCTCTGTCTCTCATTTCTTTAGACAGCTACAGACAAAACTGCCCAGCAAGTTCAAGAGTGGAAGAGGGAAGAAAAGCCAACAATCCCACCACACATGCCACTGGATCAGAGCCACCAGGCCTCTCCCAAGCATTTCCCT
>VXBC01007668.1:434421-497229 GCA_013399945.1 Ploceus nigricollis
ATGGGAATGGGGATCTCCTGCCTCCAGCCTTGTGTATGCCAACACTTGTGCTTGCAAGAACTTGGCCTCATGGAATCATTTGATCATTTGATCATTTTGTATTTTTCTGAATTCGTATTACAGGGTCAGGATGCAAAGGTTTCAGTGCTAACTTTGGAAAGGGACCCTGAGCAGAGATGTAGGGAGAAGGTGAACATGCTACTGAATGGGAACAAATATGCCCAACATACTTCAAAGCTTCTCTTCTGGTTGGTTCTGGTTCTCCTCTCTTCTTGACAGAAGCCTGAGATAAGGCAGCAGCATGTGATAGGGCTGGGGCAACTGGAATGGGGCAGTATGGAGGCAAGGATGCTGGTAGAGAGAACGCCCTTGACATCAATTATTTCACTCCAGATGAGAAAAAAACAACCTACCAAGGCATTGGATACAGAGAAAGCAAAGCAGCTCTGCCTCCCTTTCTTAGCAATTTATGCAAAATATTTGGGGGTAGAATAAGATAAAGCTGTTCTTAGCCTCTTTTATTCAAACCAGGGAGGGAAAGGGAAAGGGAAAGGNGCCACTGGATCAGAGCCACCAGGCCTCTCCCAAGCATTTCCCTCACCATAATGAACGTTGTCACTGCCAGGCTTACCTGGTCCTAAGAACAGTTCATACAGGAGGAAGCAGGCACTGTCAGTCTCCATACTGCCCAGGCAGAGGAGTATTAAGTTACTTGATCAGACATGCTGAACAGAGGTAACCACCCCTAAGTCAGCCAGTCCAGATTACAGTTTTAACACACAAAATGAGAGAAAAAAATTAATTACTTTAAAAGGCCTGTCTGGCCATAGAACTCTCCTCCATTTTTGCCACTTGCAGTTACTGAGCATCTTGAACACTTCAAGAGATTTGATTTATTCATACCCAAGTATTATAAATAAGTGGAAAGCATTTGCTTGTGAATGCCCAGTTATAACATTTTAGCATTTGCAAACTTAGTAACAATTGTGTTCAAAACTAGTATGACAAAAGACTATAGAGAACACAATAGACATTATTTTTCTTTTTATCTCGGGGGGTGAAATTTCTAAGGAAAAAATTCTGTTCCTGGTATAGCATTATAGCAAATACTTAAATGGCCTTCATAGATTTGTACCTCAGTCTAAAATTCTATATTTAACATTTTACTTCACTATGATTCTATTTGAGTATTAAAATTGAGCTAAACTATAGATGAGCTAAATAAAAAAAACTGCATTGAAAGAAATCATATAACTCAACTCTTATTTCAGGAATCAGGAAAAAATGGATATCCACTTGTCTTTGGGCAGATTGAATGATTTTCAATTTTAGGGCAACAGAAACAGCACTTGGGATTCCTACTTATCATGAATTTACTCCATCATTGCTAACTGTTAGCAGTCTTGCAAGACACAATCTCACATAGAGCTCAGCTTCTACTTTAAGACACCAAAAAAAGCTGTAATTCTTAACAGAAAAGTAGGTTTTGAGGTTTACTGGAGGCTAAAAGATGACTCTTTGGGACATAACATGACCTATTGCTATCAAAGAGCAATGGAAATGCAGTCATCAAAGTTACTGAGATCACCTTAAGTTACAGGAATGCAACAAATTGGGATTTGTGGCACTACCTTACTACATCACAGTTACCCATCAATCCAATGCTTACTTGTATTTTCAGGTGCCTCAAATCACTCCAAAAACACTGTAGAAAGCCTGGCTGCTACAGGGATTATAATTTTAAGCCTCGTTGCCTCCATTAATTTCTTTTTTTTACTTGATGGTTCAATGTTTTTGTCATTGATCTGCCTGTCTAACTGCCAGAGAATCTTGGGCTCAGTGATTATCATATGGCAGTAGGTTCCACATATGATAGTAAATAACTTGGCAAGTGATAACTCTAAGAGTACCTTTGTATGTTTCAGATTTTTTGTATTTTAGGTGCATCAAACATCTCCTTAAACATACCACCTGACTGCCTTTCTCTGTACCCTGACTTCACATATCTTTCATACACTTCTTCAACTCCTCTGTGAAACAATGTCCCTGTCTACTCAGTTTATACTACTATGAAAAACTTTCATTACTTCTAGTCATTTATGTAAGGAGTCCACAGGCAGGAAAAATGTTATAAAAAAACAGTGAAATGGGAGAATATTTTTATATGTATATCAGAAATTTGCATGTACGTGTTTCTGTGAGCATATGTGTACAGGCAGAATAGCTGAAACATTGGCACTTCAGGGGAATGACACCCCAAGACTGCACAGAACATCTGAATCATAGGATTATTGTATTAAATATTATTGCTTCTAAAAATTCAGCTCTGTAGATAGGTGAATATTTTATGTCAGTGCATATATGTACTTCTGCACTCCCACCCATTCACCCACACATTATGCCTTAAGAAACCTTACACATGTGTAATAAAGTATGCTACATCTACAATGTAGAATTAATTTTATTATTGCTTATATTCCCGTTTAGACATCCAGTCACACTTTGACCATCACTGAAGATAAAGAGGACTCTGGTGAATTTTTGAAGGCCCTTTCCATCCCTAAGCATAAGGGATTTTTTTTTTAATTTTTAAACTAGCAATATTGTCCATGATACACTTTTGTTGACATATTCCATCTATCATTCCACTGCCAGTTTACCTAGTTTTGTGATGTCTCTTTGTTAGGTTTTTTTCACACTCTATTGCACTTCAGGTGAGCTTTACCATCACTTGAAATGAATTTGACAGCATTCATAGTGCAGCTCTGCAGTCATCACTTGGCTGGCCTTTTGTCAGCATGGTACCTTGGTACTTACCTATAGTCCCTGCTTTTCTATGGCTTGCTGTTCCCTAATCATAATTCCTTCACCTCATGATACCTAATTTCAGTAACAGGCCTCATTTCAGAAATTTCGACTAAAATTTTTTAGTTTTTAAAAGACTGAATAAATAGTTTCAGGTTATTTTACTTTAGATATGGCTATGCTAGCATTAACAATAAAGTGTCAGTAGATTGAAAACACCAGTTTCTTTTACAGCATCAATGTTGATTTGTGAGTATTGCAGCTCTCCCTGTTCCTATTGCTTTCTAACAACTTCCTTTAATTACTGTTTCACCGTCTTACTCAATAGTGACACTAAACAAACTTGTTTATCATTTACACAGTTGCCACAGAGTCTTTGTTAGACACAGGACTGAAATTTGCTACCCTAAGGTCTCTTCCAAAATAAGACTGTGCATTTTGTTAACAACACAACCATTTTGTTCTTGTGTTTCCACAGAATACCTGGTAGAACAGCAGCCAAGTTTTCTTTTAAATAAGCTGCTGCTTAATTGCACCAGCTTGTTCTAACATCTCTTCTTTTGACACCTTAGTATCAAAAAGTTTCAGCTTTATTAGCTGGAAAACAGCTATTACCAGTATTTTCTGTATTCAAAATGAACATAAGAAAACAATTTTATTTGAAGACTTCATCTACCTCCTTTGCAACGTTAAAGGGATGTAGGTATGTCTGGGAGAGAGGGAAGAGAGAACTCTAGATCCAGATCACTGATCTGTGCCCTTGATCCAAGGACTGGATGGTCCCAAAATAAGCAACCCAAAGCGTCTTTGGATTTTGGCAATACCAAGCAACAAAATTACCACAATTTAATTATCATCATTGAAGAACACTGTTTGTAGGCAAGCCCTTTCTAATTTTACTACACATTTTTCTATACACTAACCCAAAACATAGATTGATCAAGTTTTTTACTAATAATATGTAACAGTTAAGCCAGAGGTTTTCAGGACAACAACTGTGAATTTAGGAGTCTAGATTTCATCAAAATTCCCACTTTAACTGAAACCTCCTCATCTGCAATTGTCATGCATCTCACTGGAATCTGGAGTACCTGAGGAAGCAAACAAAGCCACAAAGCAAACAAAGGAAGAATTGGTGCCACCACTGCTTCTGTGTGACTGATTTTTTTCTTGGACACTTCCACAAAAGGAGAACACCTGCTTGCTGTTTTGAGAACAAGCTGTCCTGGCTTCTCTGAAAGCTTACTCCAGGAGGGGACTCACAGGTGTGAAGGCATCTCTAGTCAGCCCAAAATAACACTGCCTGGAGGGAAGAAGATCTAAAGCTCCTTAGGTCTCTCTTGCTACCTAGACAGCTCTTGTTTTCGCCTTTACAGGTTCTGCTCTATGGTGCTAATTTTCCTCACGCATTGTAGAAAGAGCAGATCCATCTCCATAAGGAAAGTCTTACTGGGTGAAAGAATACCTTGTAAATCCTCCTTATGACTGCAGACTGAGCTATTTATTACTGTGTAAGCATATAGATTACATCCAACTCTATATCTTTAGCTCTCTCCCCTCGCTCCTGCAAAGTTCTGGCAAGATCCCACACTAAACCTGCCAATGATTTTCTTAAGGCAATAACACTTTTGCTAACTTGGAATTTGATGTCTATTCCCCCCCCCTTTCTTCACCTTACACCATTAGCACTGTTGCTAACTTGGGAGACTGTGTGTCTAATAAAGTTTTGTAAACTTCCAGTACAGCTGCCAACTAGAGATCTGCTTCATGTCTGCAGGTGAGTGGCTGCAGTGATGAAGGATTCAAGCATAAGGAGGAAGGGTCAGCCCACAGCACTAACGAGGATTTCTGCAATCAGAGGAGAAGAGGAAACTGGTGCTCTGGATGGAGAAGGACCAGCAGGAGTTTCTTTAGAGGCAGTGCAGCAAGGAATGAAACCCTTTGCCCCAGGACTAGCCTAGAAATGAGTAAAGTTTGATCTGGGTGGACTCCACCGCTTGTTAGAAGATTAAAAAAAATCTCTTACTTAGTCAGCCCTTCTCCTGTGGGAAGCAGGACTCAAAACAGGAAATACAAGGCCCAATCCTGCCTTTCTACTGAACTCTTAGTTCCTACTGACCGTTGCTTTGGTTTTCAGGGAATGTCAATTTGGTCAGTTGCTCTTCTGTGCCCTCTTTCTTTGAAACTTTAAACAAAAATGAAGAAAACTCATTTAAAAAGTCAATTAATCAAAGCAAGGCAGAGGTATAGCTCCATTAAACTGTGCAAGACTTAGGACAGGCATGTTTGCATGAATATTCATAGCAAACTCTCCTGCTACCTCAGTCTGATAATCCCTGTTTATTCAAAAGCAAAGTTATAAGCCACTAGATAAACTAATCAAAGGACTTGCTCTACAGATTTGTCATATATTGTTCATGAATTTGGACATTTATGCTATTCCTTTGAGTCATTTCATACCAAAATGGAGCTCTAGCCTAGCATTTCATTAGATTCATAAGCAATATAGGATGAAATAAATGAATAAAGGCAGAAAAGTATTGAATTTTTTGCAGGCAACTTTCCAATTGGAATGTTTTTCATTTCTGTTCAGAATTCAAATGTTGCTTCTGTTTTACCAAACTGAAATGTGAATCTACACATATTTCAATTCATTTCATGGAGTAGTGACTCTAGAAAGTTGCCTAGATACAGAAGATGACTTAAGGTAATAGAAGGAAAGTGTCATAGTCACTCTTAATTTCACAGAGCAACTACAACAGCAGGAATTTCAGTTACCAGCAAATAACATAGTGGCCTGAAGGTGAACATATGGTATTTGTCATACTGCTCAGCTGTGAAACTTGCCAATATGGCCATAGGAGGGAAAAACCCCAAACCAAAACAAAAGAAACCATGTCAGTGGAGTGTCTTACTAATTTGATGTAAGTAAACCATGTTATCAAAGACTGGAAGCTAAATTAAAAGATGAGTGTAGAAAATTCTGAAACATTTAAAATGCAAACAATATCTCCTCTTATTGCAGGAGGCCATGTGATTGCTCATGGTAAGAAATTGAAATAATTGAAATTTAGAAAGTTTAATTATACCCCAGTGCAGCAAATAAGAATCTTTATCTCATTGTACTCATATGAAGGATGGTGTGGGCGAGCATATGGATCTTAGAGATGATTAAATTAGTGACTAATTTACTGCAAAAAGAGAAGAAAACAGACATATAAATAAAAGCTGGGAAAAAAAGTGTCTTTTCTTTTACAGATATGACTAAAAATAGAACATACACAAATTTTAATATTTTAGATAAACATAGTAAGGCTCATATTTAATATAAATTCCCTTATATTTAGCAAAATTTGTACCTGATTGGATAAGGATTGTGGATCTTGCTTCTCTGCTAATGAAATCTATGACTAATGGATGGGTGGTTGTGTTTGAAATATCAATTTTCACACACTGAGATTTTTGATGGGTCAGCCACTCTCTGATCTTGGGATGATGATAACACAGGTAAGATGGCTGGGCACTGGAACAGGCTCCCCAGCAAGGTGGTCTCAGCACCAGCCTGACAGAGTTCAAAAAGTGCTTGGACAATGCTCTCAGAGACAAGTGTGACTCTTGGCATTGTCCTGTGCAGGGCCAGGACTTTGATGGTCTTTGTGGGTCCCTTCAAATTCAGCATACTCTGTGACTGTGATAATAATGCTCCTTTCTTGTAAGGATAGAATTTACCTTTTCAGAACACATAGAAGCTACTGCGGCAGAGACACTTTAGAAGATGTGCCAAAAATTAGGGTCCAAAAGTCTTATGTGGGCTGATAAACAAAGGAAGAAGTTTTCCAAAGTGCTCAGTTGGCAATAATTTCCCTTCAAGAGACAGCTGATGAGAGCTCAGCACTGTCAAAAAGAGGTTACTTAATTAAGCATGTATGTTGGAAAGTTTCCCTCAAGTGCATGGGATTGCAAAAATGAAAATGTCCTGCTTCCTTAACTCAAAGTCAGGGTGAATATAACGTTGAGTGAAATGATGGGTAACTGATTCATCTATATAATTTCTATCATTTCTATAATTTACTGCCACAAGACCTTATTGAGGCTAAGGGCCAAGTATAATGTGCTGTACATGCACAGTTCTACAAAGCTGTCTTGGTTTAAAAACACATATTTGTTATCACAGGATGGTGGTGTAATTCAGGCTAGGAGGTACCCTGGGAGGTCTCCAGCCCACCTCCTGGCCCAAAGCAGGGCCAGTGCTGGAGCCAGAGCAGGCTGCTCATGGCTTGGACCAGCTGGGGCTTGAAACCCTCTGAGGATGAAGACAGCACAGATACTGAGGGTGACCTGCTCCACGGCCTCCCTCATAGGAAGACAGTTTCTGTTTTTCCACAGCCCAAAACTCTCATTTCAGCTTATACCTGGTGCCTCTTGTCCTCCCACCCTGCACTGCACCGCAGTGAGGAACCTGACCCCGTCTCCTGCTTGCGGGTACTCTGAGGCGTCTCTCAGGTGCCCACAAAGCCCTCCCCAGTTCTGAAAGTGGGGCCTGTGGTGGTAAAAGCCAAATCTCTTACTGACAACAGTTATGCAGGCAGCTAAAGCCCCTTCCCAAAGGGTCAGGATCCAGGAGAAAAGCACCAGGACCTCTTCTGGCCTTGGCAGAGGTGCCTGTGCAGAGCAGCAGTCCCAGGCTGTGCCCAAGCCCCCATCAGCAGGCCAGGCCAGGAGACACGGGCCTCTGTCCCTGTGGAAGGGGGATCTCCCTCTGCCATGCCTCAGTGCCTCCTCCTGGTGCTGCCATGAGCCTGGGATGCCTCCCTGGGCACAGCTTTCTGTCCCCACCTGCCTCAGGACACTCACCCTCCTTGCAGGCCTCTGGATGGAGGCACAGCCCCCTGCCCTTTCCAGGAGTTGGAAACCTCCAATCTTCCCTGCCATGGGAGACCCCATGTGCCCCACCACACCCACCTGGAGCCTCCTCTCTGCTCGGGACTTGGGAGGGGCCTCTCAACATCTCCCTGTGAGATCTTACACAAAGCCATTGTATTGTTCAGCATTGAAAGAACATAAACCAGACTTCATTCTTCATGGCATCATTTTATATGACCTTATATTCTGGAAATTGTAAAATTGGTCATGGTTAGATAATCTCTCTCCCTTCTCCAATGTGGGCTGGATCCTGAAAGCAGAGTTACTAAGGTTTGGTGGGAAAAACTGCCCAAAATAGTCCAAGAGATACAGCTTTTATCTGCTGATCTTATGTTGGTCTTTGGGCAAGCGGAATAACATCTTAGCTCTACGATGGGACAAGTTCCCAGCTGGTGCTGACTGGCAGGACTCCAGCAAGAATCCCTATCCCTGAAGGTATTTAAAAGACATGTGGATGTGGCTTTTAAGGACATGGTTTAGTGGTGAACTTGGCTGTGCTGGGTCAGCAGTTGGACTCGATGACCTTAGAGATCTTCTCCAACCTAAATATTTCTATGATTCTATTTCTTCAGCTCCTCCTGGGATCAGACCTCCTGCTCTTCTCCTCCTCCCAGGGACAGGCACAGCCATCACCCATGTCAACACTACCCCTGGGGATATGTCAGAGGCAACTGGCATCTGGGCTGTGGCCAGAGCATCCTCTGTCCTTCAGCATGGCCCTCCTCCCTGGCAGCCTTGCAGCAAGACTTGCTCAGCCAGTGCCACCCCTGCTGCTAAGTTTTAAACTGGTTTGGCTAAACCCCGATAATTTTGGGTATGAACTCTAGTAAACTGGTTTAAATTCAGCCTGCAGTGACTCAGCTGGCATTCATAAACACTAGCATAACAAAAAACTAATTTTAAATCCGTCATCGTGTGTACAGTTGCATCAGTTTAATCTGAGCTGCTTCCAGGCAGAGTTAAGCTAAGCTGGCTCTGCTTGGTTGCAGCAGAGCCTAGGTCTGGAAAAGCTGATGAACAGATACAAGTAAGATGGTCAGTCACAATTATAAAGTACTTCAGCTCAGGTATCTTCGTGCTGCAGGGTATAAATTAATCACCCACTGCCACGCCAAACAAGCCTTTCCTCATGTGCTTATGGGGGAGCTAATGAATGCTTCCCTCCAAAACACCTGCTGCCATCCAGGATTGGGGCCTGCTGTCCTCTCGGGGAGGCTTGTGAGCTGGACAGAACACTACCCACTTCCATAAAATAATTACAATTCTCAAGAAAAACACAGTGATGTTATCATTAAATTGGGACCAAATCCAAGCTAATGGAGAGCACGGAACAAGCGGTCCCCTTCCACCAGATCAGATGCCTTTCTTGGCATTAATTGGGAGTGCGTCAGCAGGGGAGGTAAGTAACTCTGTTAGCTAAATGAATAACGTTACTGAAGTTTCTCAGGTTGTCTGTGCCAAATCTGTGTTTAATCGGCCTAACTTGGACAGGCTATAAAGGATCACTTTATTAATCTCTAAGGTCAGGATTTTAGCAAGGATTTTGAATTATTAAAGAAACTGGCTGATAATTGGGGCAGGAGGTGGAGTCATGCTCACCTTTGAAATCACAGCATCAGCAAAACTTCTGTGAGACCTATTACTGGATTCAAAGGGACTGAGACATGCATTTAGACAGGAGAATTGCATTTTCTGTTAAATGATTTAAAATATAGCAGCAAAATCCATGTGGATCCAGCATGTTCTAGCATTTGCTGAACTCAGTTGCCCATGCTACTTTCATTGCTTAAGAAACATGGGTACAGCACTGTAACCAGACATTTAACATTTCCTGACTTCCATTAAATGGAAATCATTAAACATGAAGCCGTACCAACTTGAACAATTGTACTGAGTACTATAAAACATGACTTTGAGAGTTTGGCCTCAGAATACCTCAGGGATGCAGGCAGAGAAGAGAGAGTGGATCTCCTCTCCTGTTGAGACTACCTCTCAGCAATGTGAGTGACCTCCTTTCTGCGCTGCCACAAGCTTCCTTCTCCTCACGAGGATGAGCTGTCCATCCTGTATATGGTTCCTCTGTACAGGAGGCAAGCTGCAAGACTTCTTGGCCTTTTTTCACTAGCTGCCAGTCTCATTTCTTGGTGTCCCTTCTCTAGGCTGCGTGATTAACAAGGAGTTTACTCTAGGCAGTGTCCATCGTGAAAAGTGTAAACAATATGAACTTCATTCCCTTTCCATTTATCTAAGGATCTAAACTCCAAACAAGTGGGAAGATGTGGATCATACACCACAGATGCAACAGAATGATAAAAGGAAGCAACATCCCCTGAAGATCTGGTCTAGTCCTCAGGCCAGTTGGGATAAAATTTCTATGGTTTAAAGCAAATTTTAGTGCCACATTATTGTTGTGACCTCAGTTCTTGTTCTAGTTCGCCTTGTTAATGCAGAGTGAAATTCACTGCAGGTCTGCTCAGAGCAACAATGCAGCTATGGCTGACAGGAATTCTCACAGCATAATAACACAGGCATTTAACTAAAACATTGTAACATCAATCACCTATTGTCATTAAAATCCAGAATCATTTGAGTAGCTCAAAGTGATAATGTCTGAAGTGTTGTAAGATTTCTTTCCTTCCCTTGTCTGCACATGCCTGTAGCTGAAATTGCAATCCAGCTGTAGGAAAGGGGAAAAAATTATATTCCTATAGTGCTTGCTGACCTAATACCAGTGTTATAATATTGGATGTGAAACCATGCATCCAGACTTCATTTTCTTTTAATAAGAGTGAAACACTTGCTATGTACTTTCTTCTACTCAAGAATTAAATTGTACAGAAGGGATATATATCTCCTAATAAACTCTTTTTTCATTTTTCCACTGCCTCTACTTTCTCAGTATCAGCCTTTGAAAAACACTTTAATAGTTCTCTGAATGAGAATGTTCTTTTTTTTTCCATTGCCTGAGCTCTTTCCTTTATATAAATCAAGATGTTTGGAAAGGCAATATGCTTTCAGATTATTAGAAAATAGTTACATTATTGTTTTTGAAAAGGCCAGCATCCACAAGATGTTATTAAATGCTTTTCATAATATATTTAATATTCAATTAAAAGGCAGAAGACATGGTTCAAATCAAATCCAAGGATGGGTAGACTCCTTTGGGAAATGCCATCTCCCAAGACTTTTAGCCATAAGGGCAATAAGCCATTGGAATATGATTCCAAAGGACATAAGCAGCATTGTATTGTCTGGAGACTCTAAATCTAGATTGGAAACAAAACCCTAGCCACTCATTTTGGCAGGGATAGGATTTCACTCTGAATATTTTCTGAACGGTATCAAACAAAGGTGCTCGGACTTGCCATGGTTTTCATGAAAAGACCGGGGGGTACTTGAGGGATTGTTTTGTGTAGGTTGGAGCTGATGTTCCGAGTGGATGAAATAATGCTTTTAAAACCTCTGAATTCCACAAGTATTAAATTTAATCTTCTAAAATATGTGTATTTTCTGTCTGGGAGTACATGGTGCTTTACAGCTATTGATAAACTAAGCTTTAGCAGTCCTTTGAGATGAGTAACCATGTGCTTCCTACAGATGCAAAAACTGAGGCACACAACACTGAAGTAATTTTCCAAAAGCAACAGAAAAAAATAAAAATATTATTTTCCTGTGATTCCTCTGCACTACTTCCAGCCTGACCAGATAGTTGACTGTCAGCAGTGATACCTACCTTTCAGTCTCCTGGTGAGATACATGAGATACACCCCTGTGACACACAAAAAGAAAATTAAGTTACAGCAGGATGTGGGGAAAGGGATGCCATGCTTTGGCCAACATGTGTTCCTCTGCCCACTGTTCTCCAGGTTACTGGGCCAGGTAATGGAAAAAGGGATAAAATCACACTAGAAAAAACAATTACTTTGAAAAGTAGAGGCTAAATGAGAACAGGCTAGAAAGGACAATGTTTAACAATAGTGTTGAAACAAGATTTCCTACTTCTAGCAAGGCAATAATGTAATTATGTGAGAAAGAATGACATTATGTCATTTTTGATCCCACAGTTGAGACAAAAAACAGAGATAGAAGGCACTTTGATGAGAACTCTGTAGAAATTAGTTTGTTGATTTGTCTCTGATGATTTCTGGTCACTAGTATTTTAAAACCGCAAAAGCAAAAAGGCATGTTTAGCTTTATGCAGGTATTATGGTTCATAATTGCTTTTGATTTTCACTCATCAGCACTTATACTTCTTAGCAATACACTTGACCTGAAATTCAATGTCCATAAACAGGGTTTACTCAGCAGTTGACCTGTATCATCTCCTTGCTAAGAAATTACGGGCTGGAATAATATTCTGAGCTGTTCATTTTTACAATGTCCCTGACCATGGCTCTGAAAGGTTTTAAAAATTCATTTACAACTCAGGAATGAGTCACTGCAGTCCTTCATTATATATGGAGAAAAAATGTCTAATGACTTCCACTGGGATGATACTCTGTTCCAGTAGAAGGACTGTAAAATCTATTTCTGCTTATGGCACTTCTGTTTTTTAACTCCTTCTTCTGACTCTCTTGCCTCAAAGAATATTAAAAATTCCTAAGAGGCACTTAAGCATTTTTTATATCCATAGTAGCCAAAGGAAACCCATTTTAAACGCTCTCCTAAAACAGTTTTTGGGAAAAGAAATTTTCAAGCTGTAGAGGAAAAAACCCACCTAAAATACCCTACAAAAGAAAGCCAGTTTATTTATTAAAACAAAAGACCATCAAGCAAACATTTCTGCTGAACTCATATAATAAACATCCACAAATCTTAAGCTTCTTGTTTGCAGGTGCACATGGGTATGGCAATATTAAACTGATCACCACGTATGGTTACACATTCAGCAGTACTGGAGAAGACTCACTGATGATACCTATTTCTTATATAGCAATATAAGAATATTAACCTTTTATTTTAAGAGTGATGTAAATTATTATTGGATATATACTAGTTAAATATAAATATATCGAAAGATACCCATGGTAACTGTCAGTAACTATCAACTCAGTTATCTGTATTTGATTCAGCATCCTGGTACTTTTACTTACATAATTTCAAAAATGCAAGCATGTATTTTCAATGGTTCCATCATTTTCTTTCAGTTACTTTGCCTACAAACTCACGTTTAACATGAATAAACAGCTGCTTTGAAAAAAAAGAAAAGGAATAAGGTAAGTATTTCTTGTCCGGGATAACTGCTTTCATTTCAGCATGTATTCAGTTATTATTTAGTATGTATTTAATCATGCAACAAATCTGGCTTCACCTCTCAGATTCCCTCCATGACTGTTTCTGTGCCACAGTTCTCTGTCCTGGTCTCAGGTTTGTACACGTTAAGTGCTTTGAGGAGGGAAGTTTTTTATGGCTAATGAAGTGATTGCTGGTGTTTTGATGACCTGTAAGGGCTCATTTGGTAAAGAAACTAAAAATCTGGTATAATGCTCTTGTGAATTTGCCAATTACTGCAGTAAAGGATGCTGGTCACTCACAACAACTTTGACATGAAAAAGGACTATTAAAACTTGTCCATGGACATGTTTCAGGCTAAAACTTACGCAGGTATTTCCAGTTACTCCCCATGTGACAGGAATGAAGGAAATTTCAATTCATTTTTAGGTGAGGAAGAACATTGCATTATCTGGAAAATGGTTCTTGTTAATTACTAATTACTTAGGTGGCTATGTGCACAAAAGACTAAAAGACAGAGGAGACAGTTCTGTTATTTCAAATTTTGGCATTGGAAGAAAAGTACTGTGTTTGAAAGACTGGATGAACAGATTGCTCACAAATTGGGAGCATGCTTCCAGGGAGTAGAATCACACGTGTACTTAAAGCAACAGGCAATAAGGCTCTTATCTCTACATATAGCTTTTTGTCCTTTGTGTAGGGCAGAGCAGTGAAGACTCAGGCCAAGTGCATGTAACTTATTACTAATTCCCAAAGAAAAATGTCTGATGTTCGAGCAATCACAAGCAGAGGGAATAGCTTGAGCTACTTAATAATAGTGGTTGTTGAATACATGTATTTTTTCTACATTTAGCAAGGGGAGGAATAAATTAAATCAATTCAAAAAGGAATTAGACAGTATTTTGTATGAATAATTCAAGCAAATTGCCTAAGCCTTGTTATGGAGCTTTAAGTTTATGGACATCTAATACTAGTCAGACAATGCAGGAAAGCTAACCAGAGAGACAAAACCTTGTTTGAGCTATATGCTTCCATAGGTGACACACAGCACTCCTAGAAATAAGGGAGGATGATGCAGTATGAGGGTGCTGGTGTGGGTGGAAACAAAATAATAAATGTGCCTGCTCCCCTAGAGAGCCATGAAGGGATAATGGGACTATTGTTACTGACTGTGTGTCCTCGATGCTGCTGTCATTCCCTTTAAAGCAAGGGGAAATCTATGAAACAATTGTGTTCATTTCACTAGAAGGAGAGGTCTAATTCTGAACCTCTGACAGTTGTCTCAGAAGACCTTTTGATTTCTTCTGGGACAAACTAAGGAAATTCACTTGGCTTCTATCCAGCTTCACTTCTGCTTATCCTTGAATATTTGTTACTAGTAAGTGCATCAAGCTCCAGCTGTGTCAAATAAGAAACTTCAACTAACTACTACCACAACAGTTACATCTGTTTGTGCCATGGTATGTCAAGAGTGGGGACAGAGCAATTTCAGCTGAAGGATTTGGTTATTTAACAACCTCACAGAATAGGCAAATTACTGAAATGCTGTAACAGCTTGCCCTTTCAGGGAGCCTTTCTGCCACAGGCAACCTTCACAACTGTACATTTCTTTCACTTCCACATGATCTCACTAACTTTTGCTTCCTTTTCTTCTCTTCCCTCTCTCCAAAAAAAAGCAAAACAAACAAACTAGGAAAAAAGCCTCTGAGCCTTGAAAAGGACACTAAACTAAGGTTGCTTGAAGGTTGCTATGTATATAGCTGCTGATGGCCTATGGAAGGTTCAAAGATACTACAGAGAGAAATGCTGGCACTAAAACTGACTAGTTTAAAATATATCATGCCATGATCATTACCTGTGGAACAGCAAAAAGCTGTAATCTAACTCAGGTAGGGCTCTCCATTTTCCTGTGTATCAGTCCAGCAAATTAAGCATCTGCTCTCTCACTTCCTAGTCCTGCAGTCTAAGCTCAGTATGCTGAGCTGGCAGCCTGGTGCTACTAAAGGTAAAGCATGGCTACAACATGTAGTGAGGTCCATATATCAAATTATATGGACTGCTCTAATAGGGCTTCAAATGCTCCCTCTAGGGCTTCCCTCCAACTACAGCCTTCTGCACAGTATCACCATAGCTAGTTAGTATTTATTTTTTATTTCAAGAAAAAAGTCAAAGTCCAGCTGGCCAGGGTTTCCTTCCCAGCCCTTCCCCTTCTCTTACACCATCCCAGGTGTCTCCCACATGGCAAAATTGGGAAGCTTAAGGACTGAGTTTTGCTTGATGTACAGAGAAGGACTTCTTGTGAAGAAAGGCAGTTTGACACCTGTAAGAGGTGAATAAGCTAGAATGGGGAAGGGGAAAGCTGTGCTAGGGAGTGTTATTTGACAGGGAAAAATAAAAGTGACCTGTGCATCCCCCTGTAAGCTCCCATCTGCCCTCCCCCAGCTCTGGCCAGTGATTCCTCATGCAGAGCTAAGCACAGCCTCCTCTTCAAGTCACTCCCCTCTCCCCTTCCAATCCCAACACAAATGTCTCTGCCACTGTGCAAAGCTGCCTCCCCACACCATGGGCAAGGACAGGAAAGGTATATTGGTTCTCTTCTTCAAGCACTGAAATTTATTTTGGCTCTTTCATGGCTCTGCTTTGAGCTGGTTCAGAGTTAAGTCATGGCTTGATAGTCTGCACTGTGTCTATGTTGGGGGTGGAGGAGTGACCAGCAAAGGGAGAAAGGGGTCACCATGCAATTATATTTTATACAATCAGATGAGATTATGTCATCTTATTGACCAGAGCAAGGAAAATTAGATTCCTTAGTTCTTTGCCTGATTTTTTTCTGGTTTGCTGCTTGGGTTTCCTTGTTATAGACAGGTCTGATAATCCCCAAATAAGCAGCCTTACATCATCCTTTACAAGAAAGTGCTTTCTCATGTTGGAGCTGGGTTTCCATTTGCACTGGCTCACTGCTGTCTTTCTAGGCAGCTGAACCCAGCTTGTGAAGGACACCTTCAAGGGGCTCCATGTTGCCCAGTGTCATGGACACAGGCACTAGGATGGGAAGCAGGGAACTTTGCCTATATTTATCATATTTTGGCAACTAGCATCTTGTCTGAGGGCACCATGTGCAAAGGAAGCAAGACACATTTGATCCTGGAGCCCAGGCATGGTTGTGATTAGAATTAATAGTGTGAAGACCCTGGGAGAAAGAGGGGTAGAGGTGCCAAGATGAGAGGAAAGGTGGCTGATACTAGGTCAGAAACTGGGGCAGCAGAATGGGACACGGCAAGGCACAAAGTGGTGAGGGAGACAACTGGGAGACAACTCACTGGGGATGGCAAGGGATGCATCCTAGCTGGGTGCAGAGACTACAACCAGACCACAGGGCTGGGAGCTAGTGGTGATAGTTGGGAATAAGGAAAAGGACATAGGAGAGACATAAAGGCAGAAGGGGGAATTTTCTCCACACTGAAAATATTTTTAAACTATATATATAGTAAAAAAAAAAATCAGTGTCCCATGAAGTTTTCTATGTTTTGACCAGATTTTTAGATTCTACTTAACTGAAAGTCAAGGCCTGAGCATTCAATTTCAATTGTGTGTTGCTGTTTTCCACTGCTCCAGACATAGCACGGAGGTGACACCTCTGTCTGCAGGGGAAGGTGAGGGCTCACAAAATCCTGTCTCTGGCTGCCTGCCTGACACACATCTGTGCTGGAAGAAGCACATCCTTTGCTTTGTCCTCAGACTGCCTGTGTACTTGTCCTGGGCTGTATGAAGAAGATGCCACAACAGATAACAGTCACTGATCTTTGAGATTCATGGATAGACAGTGCCCAAAATATCTGATATTAAGGTGTGTGCAAGTGCAGTTTTATTGAAGGAAAGAATGCCTTCTGAATGCAGGATAAATACTGATAAAAATCAAATAAAACAGGATGTTTAAAAGTCGGTAATAGGCAGGAGATGAAACCGTAGAAAGACACATAGGGCTTTCTTGACAGGTGCTCTTTTTAGTGATAGGAGTCCAAGCCAGATTCCCTTTCAATGGCACACATATCTATTGAAGTCCAAGCAACAGACTTAATTGCAGCAGGAAATTGCTGTTTTAAAAAGCACGTCTGTAAAGAATAGGGGAATGCATATGGCACATATGTGCCTCGACAGTTTTGCTAAATAAACCATGAATTTTGACAAGTGTGTATCTGTAAGTTTGCCATGGAAATAGGATTGTATAACATCACAGCTGAAACAAAAGTTCAGCCTCTGAAAACTGTGGGGGAGTGCTGCTAAAATGTTTGTTTGAATGTTAGCTGACTAGTTTCATAACTCCCGTGCATGTAGTTAATGCTCTTTTAGACAATACATGGAAAGGATGGATGTCAGAGCTGCTTAATAAAAGCATTAAAATTGTTATAGCTAATAGTCAGATCTCAATTTCAGTGTTTCAGAAAACTATAAAGGCTTCTTGTATTAAAAAATTTAAGAGATGAGCCTTCTCAGCTTGTTTATACAGGATTCTATAAAGCCCAGGTCTGGAAAAATATTTGGTTCTCTGTTTAATGAGGAAATTACACGCTAGGGGATATTAATTTCATTCGTAGAATCTGGTTAGTTTGACAAGCCAGTAAGGAACGGGTTGTAAAGGCTTTCTTTTTCAGGTTGTTGATATAGAGCCATTGCCCTGATGCCAAAAGCAGGAATTACAGTGAAGAGGAGTTGTTACTATTAGTGAGCCCATGATTCAGCTCAGGAGTCTCATCCAGAACCCAGTGAATATGTTCTCACTCAGTATACCACTGGCATGTTTGGCAATGCATCAGCTGTCCCCTCAACCAATACCAAGAATTAAGTAGGTGTAAAAGCACATCTCCAAGAGGCTTCTAAAAGTGGTAATTCTGGCATAGGTTTGATATGCTACTTCTTCATGGGGGAAACAAATGCCATCCGCCGTAAGTAAGCGTGGACATTTTTATCCAAAAGATAAGCAGCAGAGTGAGGGTTCAGAGCAGCTTTTGTTGCACTGAGCACTAAAAGCCACCCACACTGACTTTGCAAATCAGTCATTCCCAGTCAACCGATCTTGACCCGCATTCAGGGATGTAAAACCTAAATTAACAAAACAAACTTTTCCAAATTCGACCTTAATTTAAAAATCATTGGGATCATTCTCACTCTTCCCTGAAGGTCTGTTTTGTAACTCACACAAATTGGCTCATCCCAGTTTCTGGTGGTATATATAGCATGATCACAGCAGCTTTTCCAGGTGGGTTTGGCTGCCCCTGGCTGTAGAGGGCTTTCGTACCCTGTTCGAGTACAGCTTGTGGCAAAAGCAAAGTGAGCCTGCCCCAGGGATATACACCAGGAATGACCACTCCACCATACTGCAGTTTTGCTCTGTCCCAAAAAGAGGACTGGCTGGGAGAGGGGGAATGGTCATGGGAATGTGTGCACACACCTGTGCATGCAGGTATGTGCCTGCACACACGTGTGTGTATGTGCATATATGTTGGAAGACAGGCTCTTTAAGGTGCAGCCGTGGAGGAAGGCTATTGCTGAAGGAGCCAAAGTGTCTATTGGGTCTGATTTAATAGCGACAAAATGTCCCAGCAACTGTATAAGGCCTGCCTTACAAAGTATTTTCAGGTTAGCAGAATTTCTCCAGGGAAAATGATCTAGCAATTGCTGTGGCACTTTCAATTGTTTATAAGCAAATTGTTCATTAGGACTCTATTAATGATAGTGCTCCTTATAATAAGAAGCAAGAAATATGCAAGACACAGTCTACATCTTAATTCAGTCCCTCTAGACTGTTCCAAAATGCTGTGCTGGAATTGCTTGGTTTATACTGAGCTAGTGACCTGATTGTGCTTTTATTTTGTGCCAGATTTTGTCTAGCATACACATATGTCACAAACTAACACACTATATGTGACTCAAGTCAGGCACACAAATGACCAAGATGTGCGCCAAAGCATTTTCACACAGAAACACAGATCACTGTGCCTTGGCTTTTACAGGTGTCACATGAAACATCTGTTGGGCCACATGAAGTAAACAGCTATCAGGGATGGACATGCCATGGCAGGCTAAAGTGTGGGTACCACCTTTTTGCTTTCAGCTCCCATGGATTGGTTGAAGATAAAACTAAACAAGAGCCTCACTATCACAAAGCTTTGACAAGCCCTTGAAGTTCATCTCTGGCTATGCTCCTTACATTGCTATACTCTACAGCAGGGTGATGTGGTTTGCAAGATTAGGGCAACAGAGTCATACAGCAAATACAGAGCCTCTTGTTAGGATATTTGAAATCACAAAATGGCAGAGATACTGTTACAACAGTTTGTCTCCCCCAAAGCCATGACACTTGATCTATTAAATCATGGAAATCACAAACGCTGCAGTTTCAGTGCACTGGGAGGATTGTATTAAACTCAGTCAGCAATTATTGGTAATATGGGATAAAAATCTTTACTCTGAAAGTAAGCTTTAAAAGGTCATAATGTAATCGCTGCCACTGATGGTCTCTGCAGTGGCTGTTAGTCTGATTGCAAAGCAGCAGAGAAGAAATGCAGATGCATAAATTGAATGCAAACCTTAAACCGCTATTTCTGTCACAGTGTTATTGGCAAAATTATGGATGCAGTACACATCGTCTTTCTCCCCACTTGCTAGATTTAATAAATTTACCTTTATTCTTCACCAAATTTCCTCTTTATTGTTGTTCTGTGACTGCTCATTGTGAGAAAGCGCAGAAATGCCAAATGAGACAGGAAAAGTAGGAAGTGTATGAAGGAGACAGTGAGAGATTCAGACAAATTTTCTGAGCCCTTTGTGTTGCTAATAGAAAATGTATTGCATGAGTTAAAGCTGCACTGCCAGATTAGATCTGGAGCTGGACATGGTGGCAACTTCCACTGCAAGGAGATGCAGAATGGAGTCTGATTTGGGCGGTGTTGGGGTTTGCACCCTGAAAGGTGTTATGAGCTGCCAGCTTGCACCAGTGCTGGCAGTCTCTGGCTCCCTCGCACCAACAAGTTCAACAGCAGAGGTGCTTTTAATGCCATTTCTTCATGCCATTTCTTCATTGTAGTGCCATTCCTTGCTCAGTCAGATTTTCAATTCCCTTCCCAAGGGAGACCTGAATCCCTTGCACCTCACCACTTCCCTAAGAAAACTAGCAGAACAGATTTCAGCTTTCCTTGGCTGCTTCCAGAATCCCGCTTCCATTCCATAGCCTGCTTATGCACAGTGGTCAGCAGAGTTAATTCTAGCCCATTTTTAAGGCAATGCAGGTAAACTTCATCAAAGTCTCCTGCAGATGCCCTCATTTATATTTTAAAAAAGTCTGAGAATAATTTAGTGCTTAGACTACAAGTTTTGAGGTAACATGTTATTGCATCCCAGCTCCCACATAAGCATCTGCGTGTGCTCCCTGTTCTA
Organism: Ploceus nigricollis; assembly: GCA_013399945.1. Classification (NCBI taxonomy): domain Eukaryota; kingdom Metazoa; phylum Chordata; class Aves; order Passeriformes; family Ploceidae; genus Ploceus; species Ploceus nigricollis. Next base: position 454,816 of record VXBC01007668.1, read on the forward strand.
GTACCACTCTGGCTTGAATGACTTCATTTTTGCTATATATTAAGAACCATTGACAATTACTGCAGATCACTGATACATAATAATTTGCAACCTAATAGCCTCTACTGCACCATTTAGTTTCTATCACTTTGAAAATAATTTCTGCTTAATTGAGTTAAGGTCAACTCTTATTGAGAGCGCTGATGCAGTGATTAAATGCAGTTCAGCTTATTTACTCTTAACTCATATTTTAACATTTCTGAGTGTTAACATAAAAGAAGCAGATTTTTCATACAGGAAACAAACAATTAGGAACATCCTGAGCAGTGCAGCTGCTTATCATCACTTCTGATGTGATGTTGCACCTCTGGGTATGCCCGGTCCCACTGAAACATAAATGGTCTCCTCTTCTTGGCAAATTGACTTCTTACTGTAAAATCATCAGTAAGTTATTTCTAATAGTGGATTTACAAATTTCTCATGTGCTTCTTGAATGGCTCTAATTTGTTTAATAAAAGGACAAATTTTAGTTAATCAAAAGCTTCTCAGTGGATTCTGAATTAACAGTAGACTGAGAGGTAAAATTAAATAGAATTTTTCTCATATATGTTTGGTATAGAGGCTACCAGGAGCACCTCAGGCCTTTATTTTCTGAAAAGCTAATAATATCAAACTTAGTGAAACATAGTAAGTCATGAATACCAAGGCTTGTGTAGAGCTATCTATGGTATTAAAGTGATTTTAAACAATAAAAGTTTGCAGACTTAGAGCCACTCCTCCTTCTGTTTCATTTTAGTCCTAAACACCATAGCAACCTACCTGACCACTGGAAAAGATGTCAGGTCCTGTTTCTACCATCTTGTCACTGCACCCTGCCTGCCTCAACAAACTCACAATCAGCCTCTTCTTCTTTCTTGCATGGGATGGAAGTGGGCAAATGTGATAGCAGAACCCAAATGCCACAAGTTCTGAGTAACCCTCATTCCTGCAGCGTCCAAACCAGGCTCAATATCTCTGCGGCACAAGCTGGGCTTGCAGCAAAATGCAGCCTCTCAGACAAAACCCCAGCTGGTTAATGTAACCATCAATGCTCTGCGGAAAGATGAGACAATTCCTGTATTGACCCAAATCCAAAGCACTCTTGAATCTAAGGTGACCTTCAGCTTTAGATGAGCAGAAGTTGCAGAGCAACATACTGCACATCAAAACGTTAAATGCTCCTGCTGCCTCTCAGCCTTCTTCCCTCCAGTCCCAGGCACAGCTGAGCCAAAATGTCTCTCTTTCCTCCAAGAGCTGCTGCCTGAGCCCCAGCCACTCCTTCTGCCAGCACAGAAACAGTCCCATAGCCCCTTGGGTGGGCACAGACCATCTCACCACAAGCCCCTCTCTCTCCCACCTTCTTTCCTGACCTCCTGTTGCCCATCAGCCATGGCTGGGCACCTGACCCCAAACTCAAGGGCCTTACACATTTGCACAAGAAACTCTGCTTCAAACTAGCTGTGCAGTAGCTAATTACTGCTGATAGGTGAGGGACTATTACTGGAGAGGTTCAGGAATGCACATTCTACCTCCTCAAATACCATGGTGCTCCTCCTGCAGCTGTGATCACAAGTCTGTCATACTTGTGACAGAATATTGCAAGGTGAAGCTCTTTTTGCTATAGGCATTTTATAGCATCTGCCCCAAAGTGAGAAAGAAAATGGTTGAATAAGTGCCAGAAATTCTTACTACCAAATGCAAGTCTGCACAGCATTTAAAATACAGCTGGGGTCACTACAGTTCTGAGATGCTGAATCAAGTGGAGTTGCTGGTTTTTTCTCCCTCAGATTAATTTATCATATTATGATATTATAAGCTATTAGAGTACCTGCCTCAATTCTGGAGGAAGTCATAGCCAGATCCAAACCTCTGATCAGATCCTGAAAGTTTATGTGGAATTTAATAGGAATTGAAGGTACATAGCACTTCTTAGGGCTTGGCCTGGACACAACATATTCTTCCCCTCTAACGTAAAATGCTGAAACTGAAAGTTATCTGTTTTAGAGATATCTGTACAGACCTACTGTGTTCTACTATGTTTACCTCATATTGCTATCTATATGTCTACCTGCCATTCCTAATAGCTTGTGAAGCTGCTGGCCAATTTCAAGGTTATTTGACAGAGTAGCAGGAGAATCAAGGGAGTTTAGTTTGAATATGATTAATGGAAAGAGGAAGTGAGGTAGAGAAACGACAGCCACCCAGGCTGAACCAGTGTATGCAAGGTGGCTCAACCTCAAGACATAAATCTTCAGGGAATCAAAGCATAAGACTGTTTCCACTGCTCACTGAACTGCTTCTCCACCACCCTGAAATCCATCAAAAAACATCTGCTGGAAGCTTTCACTGCAAGTGGAGCAAGATTCTCAGTGAATCAAAGGCTTCACAGACAGTTAACAAATCATACACCTTCTAATGTGAAGGTCAGGCAGCTGCTGTGTTTCTATTCACATATTAAATGAATAATACTTATCCTAGAACTAACAGAACAAGCCATGTCACTGCCAAAGTTCATCCTACCTAACAGTGACCTCAATGAGGGTTAGACTGATTAGTATAAAAATATTTATCTCCAGCTTTTAAAAAAAATACAAAACTGAATGAAGTGGAAGATTAAAGTCACTTCAGCATCTTAATGTACAATGTTTTATTATGTACCTCATTAGGGCCAACTATTTTCAACCATTAGTAGCCATCTAAATGGACATGAATGTTGTGTTATGGAGGGAGGGTGGAAGCCACATGTAGAAGTATAAATGATACGTCAAGATTTATTTTAGCTGAGACTAAACTGATAACAATAATAAAGAGACAATACTAGGATAAGAAAGGGACATTCTTCACTGTCCTAAAGATTTGTATCCACACTCCTCTAATTTGTTGTCTTCCTTTATATGGTGCCCTTTACAGGCTTTATTTTGCTCTTTATAACAGCAGGAGAAGTGTAATTATTCTTGCTGGAAGCTGATGTGGTTTGTGCTATCTCATTCCTTTTCCCATTGATTCCTAAGGTAAATGAAAGAAAAGGCTATCTGATAGTAGTTTTTTTTTTCTCTCAAAAATGCATCTTTTTCTTTGTGTGCACCAGCAAAGCACTAAGCTCAGATTAGAGGGATGGCAGCAACCATGGCAGCTCTCACCTGTGCCCATGGGAAAGCTTAAGCCCTGGCACCAGTGGGAGTGTGGGACAGCTCCCAAGCCACCTATTCCCACAAGCCTTGACCGAGGGGCTGATTAATGGGGTAATTTATCCCAGATCTAAGTTGGCATACATTCTCATATGTGTGTATGTGTGTGTATATNTGATAGCAAAGGAAGTTGTGATCAGTGCCCCTGCAATGTCTGGGCTACCTGCTTATAATAAGCCCCTAAGAATATGCTGGTATAGTTTACAGCTCTTTACTTACTCCGGGGGGACAAAGATACACTCCACGTTCCCCAAACCAGGAAAGCATAGGATGCCTTACAAACAAAGAGACAGGGGCACATGTCCAAGTGCATCTGCCAAACCTGAGTACATGACCTTGGCTCAGAGAAATAACTTGGATGAGAAAACAGGATTTAATTCTCCCCATTCCCTTGAAAGAAAGAAAGAAACATTGTAGTGCAGTTAATACAGCCACAGCTGAAAGACCAAGACTGTGGCCAATTGTACAGCAGCACATCAGCCAACACACAGCCTTCCAAAAGAAGTCCTTCCTCCTCCCTCTTCCCAAACCCAGAACTTCTTCCCCATTAAATCCTTTTTAATCTACAAAGATCAAGGGATCAAGGAGCGGGTGAATCCAACACAGCTTTGTACTGTACCCTAGCTCCCATTAAGAATGAGGCAAATGGGAATTGGAGGTCTGTAAGTGTTGTGAGATTCAGGTTTTCACCTGACAGCTTTTGTATCAGAAAAACATCCTTTCCAATTAAAAAATCTGATTGTCTATATGTCCATATTACTGATTGTGAAGGATATCTGACTATCTTTGTACACTGTTAAGTAGTTCTAAAGATTGTGCTGAAGTCTGGTGTGTGTATGATGATCAAAAGAGAAACCCTCAATTAGTACTGAAATTCAGCCAGGATTGTTCATCTTATCAAAGATTAAAACTGAAGCAAATTTTTGCACTGTCATTATGCTAGCCTAAAATCCTGTCAACATATATTTTTCTATGCCAATCCTTCTCTCACCTCTCCAAACCCATCCTCTTTGCTGCAGTTTTGGCAACTGCATATCCAGGTCTTCAACAGCAAAAGACACAGTATCTAGGTAGAACAAATACTCTCTTACCCTCTTATTCTGGGCAGGACTTTTAATCTCTTAAGAGAAGAAAGAAACAGACTCTCCTACTGCCGTTTCAAAAATTACATGCATTAACATATCAGCTAGCCTGGAGTTGTCTTCTCTTTCAGAAAATCACCCAGGTCAAATTTTTTTCTTCTTTCAATTGCTCCCAAAAACTTCACCCCCTGTGACACTGCACATGCACAATGGGTGCTCACCCTGTAGCTGTCCTCTGCCCAGATCACCCTCTGAGAGGCTGGAGGGCAGCTGCTGCAGGCACCCCTGCCATGCTGAGGGTCACAGGGACCTCAGTCTGTCCCCAGGTAATGCACAGCAGCTCTCAGCACCATGGATCAACCCTCTGCCAGCACGGAAAGCAGCTACCAAATTAAGTGTTATTACTCACGGGCAAAACTGCTCCTCTTCCACTCCATCCATGACTTCACTGATGTCCCAGGGAATGCAAAGGGTTTGCTTTTTCCCACTGCCAAAGTCCCTCTCCATGATGGAGGCAGGAATATGTCACCAACCCTGCCCTTGGCGGGAGCAAGGAGCACATGAAGCCTCTCTGCACCTGCTGCCCCTCAGCTGGAAAAGGCTGGTGCAAGCTGGGCTTACTCTGTCAGAGCAACTCGGGGGAAGGAAAATCACACAGATGAGAGAAGGGGGGGAGAGTGGTGGTGTGTGCATGGAGCCCAATCACTTTACATCATTTTGCAAGTTGGAAACAAGATACGGCTAAGAGGTCATGTGCCCTGAGTGATTTACAAACACAATGTCTGCACAAGAAGCCGCATGAGGTTTTCTTTTCAACAGAAGCAGTGGCTTTTATTGGCAATTTGTCCAACATCCAGGCTTAGAGATTGCCCATCACATATAAGGGAAAGTGTTAAAGCACTTAAAAATATATTAAATCACTTTTGAAACCCACACAGTTGGGGGATGGTGCTTCCTCCAACCAGTTAGCAGAAGTGTAGGATTTAGCACTTTCAGTAGCAGACTGAAAGCCTCTCCAAGGCAGCAACCAGAGCCTTGGATCCTAGCACTCATATTCGATAAGGAAAAATAGCCTCTTTTTCTGAGCCAGCCCAATTTACTACAGGGATAAGGAAGATGACACTGTGAACATGGCTCTCTGTGTATCCACATTCCCCTTTCAAGTGAAAAATGAGGAGCCCAGCAGCAGTCCTCCACTCAGTATTGAATCAAGCCAGGATGCTGGCAGGAGGGACTTACACAACACAGTGAATAAAGCACATACCTTTCCTCGTGTACCTTTGTCTGGATGGGGATAACCATATAATGCTTGTAAAAACAAGGGAAGAGGGTCTTCCCTTACAGAAGAATATTGTGAACTCACATTTCAAGTGTTTAAAGTCCACCTAAAGGGAACTTAAAATGCAGCATGATCAGAGAGGAAGTGAAAGCTGTCAGGTACTTAGCCAGCAAGAAAAGGAAAGAAAGAAAGAAAGATCCTGAGCATAGGGCAGCAGGCTGAATATCTCTGGAAGTCTTACCTCCAATTATGGAATACAGAGGATGATTTAAAGGGATATTGTAAATTCAGATTCGGAGTTTTAAATAATTTATAGTTAGAACTTCAGTCCCTTGAACAGTCTATCCCTACACTGGTTTAGCTTCTCTCATCTGCTTAATGTGTTTCACACCTCTCTTGTAAGCACAAACTGAATTTTAAGAGGCTAGAGATTTTCTTTGAGAAAACAAGTTCAAATTTGGTAAAAAAATGCAGGAAACCCTTGGCATAATAAAAAGGACTTTTTGTCAGAGGAAGGTCTTTTAAAAATCTGCAGTGGCCTCAGTGCCTCCTGGGGCTGAATACCACTCCATGACTCTTAGTTGTGCTCTGGTCCTAATGGGGAAAATGTGCACCTTTTGCACCAGTCACACCACACAGGCAAAAAAAAAATGCTAGACAAATCCTTGATGCTGCAACAAGATCTTGTGCTTGGGCCACCACAAGTAACTCAGGTACACTGTGCTTAATGAGGGAGGGCTACATTGCACACTCGATAGAAAACACAGAGTGAGGGGGACAGTGTGGATAGGAAGGAGGCAGAGATCTCAGGAGAGGAAGAGCATCCACCTCTTGACCACAGCCTTGGGAGAACCAAGGTCTGAGAAAAGGGGCTCATCCGTGCCCTGCTTGCTGCTTCTGCAAGGCAACCATATCTTCCACATAAACCGTGTCTTTCATGTAAGCAAGCTGAGCTGGAAATCACTGTCAGCCTTCTCAGGGTAAACCAGCTCTCTGAGTCTTCACACAATCTTCTTCTCACAGCCTTCACAAGTAGATGCCCAGGAGCAAGAGCTTCCCACTGCTCTCAAACTGTGGCAGAAATTATGGTGCTAGTCCAGCTGGGCATTGCCCACTTCTGCCTCTCCACCTCCTCCTGACTGTCTCTTGGTGTATATAAAAACTGCAAGCCTGGAAATAGAACTCTCTATTTTAGTTTTACCACCATTTGGTACTGTGAGTCTATGACACACAGCCAAGGCTCCTAGGTAAAACCACAGTGCAAACAGCATTTAGAAGGATGAGAAGAGTCTGGACTGAGATACTGCTGCCCTGCACCAGAGGTGTTGCAGGGACTCAGGGAGGATGGGACTGCTGTATGACACAGCAACTCCAGGACTGCTACCAGGCACCTTGGAAGTAGTTCTTATTCTGAGCCACAAAAAAATAGGTATGAATTAATGATATAGTTACTTATTCCCTCTGTCTAGGCCTCTTTTCCTAAGTTACCTTAGGGAGGTGCCTAAGGTATTTCTGACAATACAGATCTCAGACAGCAGCATTTTAATCTGACAGCATTTCTATTTCCCTCTTTAGCTGGACTGTGCTTGGTATTCTCTCTTCCTACCACATCTAAAATAAGGACACTGCAGCCATTTTGACAATTCTCATATTGAAATTCCAAATGACTGTGAGTGCAATGCAGAAAACACTTTAAGAGACTGTGGCTCTTCAATTATTTACGACAATATTATACATCTAGTTTTGTCTTAACATAAATAGCATCAAATGGGAGCAGAAAGAGAATAAAACATTTGAGCCTATTTTTGAGACACCTAACATGCCATGGAGCTCCACACCCACCCTCTGAGATCTGTTTGCTCCACTCACTGCTGCAGCAGAGGGTGCATTGGTAATCCTGCCAAGGAAGAGAGAAAACCTTCCCTGGAGCAGACAGTATAGTCTGCAAGGTACTTTACAATTATTACTGAAAATATCCAACTCCTCTGTTTCTCTTAATGATGGCTCTAGAAGCATTTTACTTCATGCTTAATTTTAGTCTGAAAATCCTGGCATGGCTGGCACCGATGCAAATGACTTGTGCCCCACTGGGGCACAGATAAATATTTAGGTGATCAGTGGGAGACCAGATGGCTTCTCTGAGGCCTGAGTGTGCAGGACCTCCACTCCCAATTAAGATACTCCACCAGACTTGTTACTGCTGCTTCATTTTTCATGTATCCAAATCAACAGTCAGAGGAGATTTAGGAGCGCTTCATCACATAAAATGCTCACTGCAGGAGTATTTGGCGTCTTTACCAGATGACTGGTGAATCTCAGGGTCAAGACAATATATCTGCTCTTGCCTGCATGTATTACAAAGTTAGGAAATGCAAGACACTCCTGTCTCCCTGATAATTGCTAGGACAGTCACCACTCACTCCCAGGGGCTCTGTGGCTTTAAGCAGCTTTCTGCAGGTAAGACTGCAGCAGTAGGGTAGAAAGCACCACAATGATTTCTCTCCTTTGAAACCTATTTTCTAAAAGTAAATATCAGTCCAGAAGTATTATGATGCCTTTATTCCAGAAAGCCAGTTTACACTGACATTTAGAGGAAATACCTTACCTGTACAGGCCCCCTTCTGGGATGCTTTGGCCCACTTCAGGCACAGCTGCAGTCCTCCACTAACTCCAACAACATCAGAGCTGGGTGTTCCCCTCACTATCACTGCCCAGAAAAGCAAGTGATCTCTTTCAGATTGTTTAGGAGAAGATATTCAGAAGGGAAAGGAAGAAAATTGACCTTATTTTGTCTTAGACATGAGAAAATATCCTCTTGCTTAGGTATGGAGTAATTTTCATAACTTGGTCATAACAATTAAGGAAAGTTAAACACAGCTCAGGGAGATGCCTTCATATACTTAATTTGACTTCCATGAGCAATTCCATGGAAACATATGGAACTGCTCATATAAACAGAGTTACAGGCAATGCTTTCATGGCAATGGCTTGCTCTACATCCCATGACCTTTACACACCTGAATCTCTGCTGATCAGTGCTCTTTCTTTGGAAATCCCTTCTGCAGCTGGGTTTGCAAGCAGGAGCATGGTGTACAGTGCAGTTAATGATTCCCATGCTGCACAGCCATTCACCAGACATTTTCTACACAACCTCATTGTCTCAAACTCAGTTGATAGTTAAAAAAAGAAAGAATGGTTAAACAAAGGAAGGAAAAGGGAAAAGACAAACAGGCCAGGTTGGCTGTTGAAAGCCTTTACAAAAATACATCCGAAAATTCAAATTAATTTTTTCTTTTCCCTTTTAAAAACATCCAATCCAAAGGCATTTTAAATAACTTCACCAGCCCTGAGCATTCTCTGATGCATTCTCCCCTTCCTAGTACCTGGGAAAATAAAATGCCCTAGAGAATACCTAATAGCAGAGTCTTTGTTGCTCAACCACACTCCTACCAGAGAGCATCTCTGATTGCAAACACACCTATGCAGTCCAGGTAGGAAAATCACTGAAAAAATTATATTCCCATCCTTCATGTAGCCCAGTCCTACCTTCCTAAACCCCATCAGGGAGCTGATAGGGTTTAGCACTGCTTGGAGCTTCCTGGCATTGGCTCTGCCATACGTGGAGGAAACTTCTGGCAGCTCCTCACCAAAGACACTCCTGTAGCCTCCCCATTATCTTTTGGAGAGCAAATAAGTTTGTAAATTAAAAAGGAAAACAAAAGTTGTTGTGTATCAGGTAAATCAGAATAACTTGGTTAATTTTCACAGTGTGAAAAGGTAGATCAAAAACAAGGGAGTTTTTTCTTTTGAAACCTTATCTCTCCTCAAAGATAAAGAAGAAAAGGAAATCTCTTTGTAATTAGTCAAATTGGTTTTGCACTTTTCCTTTCTAGAACATATATCAAATGAGGAATATTTCTAAAGAAATTACCTGAAACTACTGCAAGGCTTTCTAGAGGCTGTTCCGTATGTAGAAGGTCACAGCAAATTTAATGATATTTTCATTCACAGGTAGCCTTCAAAAATACATTTTAATTGACATTAGGAACTTTAAGAACTTGTATTGTGTCTGACTTTTTGAGGAAGGCAAGACACAATAACTTTTTTGTTCTCATTACATTAAATGGAAAAATATTTTGGAGATGGCACATACTAGTGCTCAGCATCAGTCTCTGGTGTTCACTCAGGCACCAGCAAAGGTGCAACCTGTAATTTGGAAGATGAATGCAGGCCCTGTCAGGGGATGAAAGTGCCTGGGTGCTGTGTCTGCAGGGATTCTTGGACACAGAGTGCCTCCTGAAGGTACTGACAGGCTCCACTGGATGTCATCTTTAGATGAGGACCCTACTGACAATGGGCAAGTGTTTTTAACCAGGAAGTGTCACCAGTGCAATAGCAAATCATAATGTCGATTCAGAGAACTCCCTTGGAGCTTCTACAGCTTTTCAGTTCTAACTATTTTAACCCAGTTGGTGTCAGAGAGCAGAAAATTGGTCACTGCTTACTCAATTTTCTTTCTTTTAGAGTTTGAAGCACAATGCTGGAATTGAGACTGCTCTGTGCTGGGCACTATACAACAGTAAGAGTTAGTCAATAACCACAAAAGACTGCAATATAGATAGATGGGAGGTGGAAACAGACACAAGACTGAAAAAGCACAAATTACCTGCAGCCACACAACAGCAAAGAGCAAGTCAATATCCTATAGACAGAATTGGATTTTACCTTTTAATCAGAAACATACCTCAATTTTTTATCATTTATAGCATTTTACTTCCAACATCAAACGATAGCTCCATAAAAGCAAAGCAGTTCTCTGACTTGAAACACTTTCTGGGCTCCTCATTATCTCTGGTAAAAGAAACCTAATAGAGAAAAGCCAGGAATAAAGGAGTAAATCATTAGTACTGTTGCTTTTATTATTGTCATAGCTGCACTTGAGCTTCCCACAAATTTTACATACAGCTGAAGTGAAGCTGAGCTTTTATTTCTTTCATTGATCTATATGGGCAAAATTACATCAAGTCTCATTACTGCTTTTTAATCCTTCCCCTATTTTGAGTCTTGTTAGTTGGAGAGGAAAAAAGAGAAAATGCAGCTGACTTTTATCATTAAAACTCAACAACTGTGATTAAAAGAACAACAGCACATCAGGCATAGCTTGTCTGTGTCACATGCATACTCAGCCTCGGTGCTGCCAGCATGTGTGTGGTGGTGCACCAAAGCTGACAGTGAGATGGTGGCCTGTGGACATTGGCAGCTCTGGGGACAGCCAGCACCCTCCTGTACTTCTGAGCCACTCTGGCTCTCCCAAGTCCTGTGTGGGCTGTGTCTCACAGGTGCCAGCACCAAAAATGTTGCTTTGTCCTTCCTTTCAAAGCAGATTTATCCTCCATGTGGCCACTGTCTGAACCCATAATGTGGCTGTGCTGGGGGAGAGGAGGATCTATTCAGAGAAATCCCATCTTTTTTCAAGACCACAAAAGAGAGAAAACACCATAGACACTGTGGTGTGACTCTGACTCCCCTGTAAAGCTGATGGAAAGAGAATAAATGGAAATGCAGGCCCTGCAGCAGGACAGTGTGTGTGCTCTCTCACCAGCCCAGTGCCTGGTCTGGGAGAGCTCCACTCTGTCCATGGGTTGTGGTGGGACTGGGAATGAGAGTGAGCCTCAACCCAGGCCTCTCAGAAGTGCCCAACTCATTCTAGCTCTAGAAGAATTGCTAGAAAACATGATTTTGCATATTTTGTAAACCCATGTTCTCTTGCAACATCATTATCTTATTAGATTGGCTTCTTTTATACCTCTGAAAGACAGAGAGCCCTTTGAGCTTCCTGGATGGTGATGAGACAGCAACCAGTGATACCCTTTGATACACTGAATTTCATGTACCTTCTTGTGCCTCATAAATGTGACACTTTCCTTGTGACTAGGTAGTTGTTTCAGTGTTTACCAAGTACTTCTGCCACAATATTCTATTTTGCTCCTGAGACTGTAATTCTGTCACATATACAAAGCTGATTTAAAGTGAGAGAACAGGAGATGAATTCTTAAACAATAGCATTATTGTTTTCATAAAATTATCCAGAGGGAGGACAGATTTGGCTACTTTTGTTGATTTAATCTTCTGCTCTTTTCACTGGATGGGTGAGTCAAGCTGCAGGAATGGAGACAAAATTTGGCGTGCGGAAAACAGTTCTCTTATCTAAGCCTTCCCCTCTTCCAAGTCAAAAAGAAGTATCTGGAGCTGGAGTTCTAAACAAAGTTTTAGAAAAATGGTTTTATCAGGCATCACAAGTTCTTTTAAGAACTTCATCAGTTCATGATGAAATGAGCTCAAAGATGAGATGAATGGATCAAGTCAGCCTGATCAACAGAAAATGAGAAGATATAAAAAAGAAGGTAATAAACACATTTCAGCTTCCAATTAGTCTATCAAAAGCTCTGCTTTCTCTATAGTCTAAAATAAGAGGAAGATTAATAAGATTTTTTCAAAGACTAGTTGTATGATCATTAGACTCTTCCTTTTATTCGCATTGATTTTTAACCTTCCCTTATAAGAACATTTTTTTTAAAAACTCTTTATGTAAGGAATATTATTAAGCATCTTTTTCCCTTTTTGTAACATCTACATGTGTGAACAGCAGACAAATTATTATTAAAGCTTTGAAAGAGCCTCAAAACACATTTCCTCTAATACTGCTAACAATCAACAGATGAAGGGGACAATGTTTTAACCCACCATCTCCCAAACTGTTTCTCTCATCCTCTATGCACCTGTCCTTCCTGGAGCACAGCAAGGAATATTAAAAGCATATTTTACTCTGAATAAATTATACAAAGAATTTAATTTTGAAAGTAGACTCGCCCAGACATGGTAGTTCTTCCATCCCAGCATTCAGCACCTCAGGGCAGAAGAAGGAGCTCTGGTACAGACTGTTCACACTTCTGTTCCCTCTGCACGTGTGATGTTTTGTTTCTGTGAGCATGCAAGATTGCAGCTCCAGCCTGGATAGGATTGCTAAATGTTCTGACAGTTTGAGAAAAACCCAATAATGCAGCTTGTTCTTATATTGTAAATGTAACGGTTTGCATAAAAATTCCCAGAGACGCTGCTGGGAACTCTGTTTAGTTGGATTGTAAGATCTCCTTGCATCATTGAAAGAGCACAATCAACAAGCCCCACCTACAGTTGCTTAAAAATGGAAGCCATTTAGAAAAAATAACAGCCAACAAAACCGATCTAAACTACCACAGTGCTAAAGGCCTTGTTACTGCTTTACATGCTGCATCGTAAACCTGCAGGCATTGGGTGAACTTGCTATTTTTTGGCTCAACTCTGTCAAAGCCAGTGAAAATGGGAACCACACATAATGCAGAGGGCTCCAAACCTGAGCACTATACATGAAATATAAGGATTTAAAATCATGTAACTCTGTTTTTCAAACCTAACAACAGTTGCTGTCGGCTGCATGAAGAGTACAAATCTGAAATCTGCTGCCAAATCAAACTTGAGCCTTAATGTCAAAGCCCAGATTTTATAAAAAGGGTAGATGTTATTAAAAAGACAGCTAATCAATCAATTACCGACACTCAGCTTCTCACCAAATCTGGTGCCATTCGTAACATGTATTGAGATCCTTGACTGGAATGAGATACAGTAGAAAGGCAAAGAATGATTGTGGGCACTCACAGCCTGGTGATGAAGTGCCAAGGAAATGTCAATAGCTTAGTCTAGTCAAACAGTAATTTTCCTGATTACAACATGTAATCTAGGCTCCCCTTTCCTTGGGGCTGATGCAGAGTTTTAGATCAACAGCTTCAGACAACTGAATTACAAACTGTGGCTGCGTGAAAAAAACACATTGAATTCTAAATGTACACCTCAGTAACATTATCTTCAGTGGAACATAAGCACATCCTTAGTTTTATAAATGTGTTTAAGTGCCATCCTGATGGGAATATGTTGTTAATGAGGCTTATTACAGTAATTTGTATTGGAGTCATTTACAGGCCTGAGTCCCAGTGTGTTTGGCATAGCACAAGAATTGGAGTATCAGTTTCTCTGCTCTCTGAATAACACAAAGTATGGGAGAGAGAAACAAGTGACTGGCATAGAGAGATGGGAAGTGGAGAACAAGCAGCAGGTATGTACATGCCAGTGGGGCATTAGAAAATGATGAGGAAAACAGGGGTCACTGCACGTAGAGAATTGCTTTCCTCCCTTTCATCTAAGTTCAGATTTTACAAAATCTATAAATTTATGAATCTGAGTTGGTTGCCCAATACCATCTGCATCCTATGCATTTATCTGCGTCACCAACTTATGATGAAGATAAATCTTTAATATAGATCTTCCTCTCCTGGTGCTGCAATGGTGCCCCAAATGAATAACTCAGATGTAGACATTGTACAGAGTCACTGCCCATAAAAAGTAATAAAAGAGAAAGGATTACTTTTAATAATAATAATAATAATAATAATAATAATAATAATAATAATAATAATATAACAATAATGCCTCCCACAGTAACTTTAGCTGAAGGGTGGACATTCACAGTGTGTGAGGCTTCTGTATTTATCCAATTGCATTGCAAGTCAGGCAGGGCTCCTGGGAAACCCTGGAGCTTGGTCAGGGAAGGCTTGTCCCCACACAACCCATGACACTGGCGCAGGCAGCCTTGTGCTTGGTGCTCAGAGAGAGCCCTTTGCCCGAGTCCTGTGCCAGATGTACAACAGCCTTGCAGCAGTAACATGGGGTGAAGCCTGGGCAGGCAGAAGGTCCCTCCACACAGCTTTTGCCCTTTCCTGCAGAGGGTTGCTGTGTCAAACTGGTGGGGAGCTGCCATCCACATGACACTGTGTGAAAGCCTGCAGGCCTCACAGCTGGACAGTGTTTCCTGCCTCACTGGCACTCACCCCTGAGCTTATGTGACCTCACTACAGGCTAGGGCTGGCTTTACTGCAATCACCTTGTTATTCTAGGTGACCGATTTGACCTGGAGTATGTGGCGCTCCTGAACATGTGCTCACGACCTGACTCTTCATGTCTGTAGTGCCACTGAAGTTAGTGCATAAGTGTGCCTCTGTCACAACCAAATGGGACATTTTATTTTATATTTAACCAGTCATGTGGCATACCAGTCTCCTAAGCCTCTCTTCCCACTCAAAAGGGTAAACCTTCTTACTCCTTGACAAACTCCTGGCTGGATGAGGGTCCCAGCTTGATTACCAGTATCTTTTTAAAACACCCAATATTAAGATCTCCAGAAGCAGAAGAGATGTCTGAGGTTTAATTGATCCTAGAGCAAAGCTGACAGGCAACAGCAGTCTTGGGGTGGATACAAGAAATGCAGAGCCAGAAGCACACCTCCTTTTGCTTGTTCTCTGGGCTGTACTCCACCAAGCAGGTGTTCTGAACAACAGTCTGTTCTGCAAGCTACTGCAAAAAGGAAAATCATAAAAATGGCCCTTAGATTTGAAAACTTACATGATAAAACAACGCAAATGGACATGAAGACCAAACGCCACCACTGTAACAATTTCAGAGTGTCATCATGCTTGTTTCATAATTTCCTTTGTACCTTTGTCTACCAATGTCTATAAAGATATTTATGAAGAAGGCATTAGCTTTGCTGTAAAGAATTCCTCCATAAAGCACATTGCAAATTATATCATGCACTTTTAAAAAAAATTTACAATACTCAGCGTACTATACTATAAATATTTCTAAAACTTCAACAATTTCTAAATAATTGCCAACTGCAACTGTGTAAATGAAATGCTACAATAAACAGCTATGTTCTGTTGTTCTCTAGATGCATTCACTGTTTCAGATAATCTTTTACAGTGCTGCAAAAGAGGTTTTGTGTTAATTAGCTGGCTCTTGTTTGTTGAAAACAGTTGATCTACCAAATATCTTGCTTATTAGTGTGGAGGCATAGAACAGAAGGCAACACTTCATAATAGCATTTTAATAAACAATCTTGAATACTTGATTTTTAATAAGTAGCTGACAGGAGTTGGGGTACCAGTTTTTCTTTGTGAAAAGATTCAACTGAGGGAACTGGTGTTGCCTTTAAGTTGATGGTATCTTTTCCTGCCACGTTCTGTCACACAGTTCTGCCAACTATTCAGGCCAAGAATCATGCCTGTGATAGCTCAATAGATTAGCTGAGATCCCAGTGAACAGCAGCACCCTTTACTGACTCATTTTGCAACCTTGAGCTAATAACCTCATGTCATCTATTCTTGTAAAAAGTGTGTGAAATCAATTCTGTGGTGACATAACCCCAGCAGGCAGCTCAGACCCACACAGCCACTCACTCAGTCTCCCACCAGTAGCATGGGGAGAAGAATCAGAAGGGTAAATGCACCAGACCTCACGGGTTGAGATAAAGACAGTTTAACAGAAAAGCAAAGAAAATCAGGAACTCATTCACTACTTACCATGGGCAGATGGGTGTTCAGCCGTTTCCTGGAAAGCCACACTCCACCACATGTACCAGTGACTTGGTGAGTCAAACACCATCACTCCAAACATCACCTACTTCCTTCTTTCCCCAGCCCTGTAGGGTTAAGCATGACACCACATGGTGTGGGATATCCCCTGGGTCAGTTGGGGTCAGCTGTCCTGGCTGTGTCCCCTCCCAGCTCCTTGTGCACCCCCAGCCTCCTCACTGGTGGGGGTGAGGAGCGGAAGAGGCCTCGGCTCTGTCTTAAGTGCTGTTCAGCAATAACTGAGATGTTGGTGTTTTATCAATACCACTCTCACCAACACAAATCCAAAACATAACCCATATCAGCTCATATGAAGAAAGTTGCCTCCATCCCAAATAAAACCAGTACAGATTCATTGTGTGCATGTATAGTATTTGGAAGAAGTCAAAAGTGGATAAGTATCACCTTCTGCCATGGGGCAATGGTTGGGACAGGAATCAGCTCTAGAGTTAACATACCCACCTATTTCAAGTCCTGAGCAGTGTGAGAATCAACATCCTTTGATACATTTAATGTATCTCATCTCATTTGGAAGCTTTGAAAAAATCTTTATTAAAAAAAGAGGTACTATTTATGAAAAAAGTGGAACTAATTCAGTTTGAAGAAATCAAATATATCAAAGTGATAAGCAGAACATTCAGCTTCTCCTTTGGATAACTTTGGTGATAACTAGTTATTCATCAGATAAATTCATCAAATTACCAGCTGTGATTTTATTTTTTTTTCTTCTTACTAGAAATCCTACCTGTACTGGACATATATAGATACAGACATATATATATGACACATGTATATGCTATTCCATCCTGACCTTAATGGCCCTGCTGGATTTAGCATGCTCATGATTTTGCCCCAGGATGTGTTTCTACATCTGTGTATGTGGCAGAAGGCATAGGGAGGAGATTATTTTCCAGTCTTTGATAGCATGAAGGATTTCGGCACCAATGTTAGGCACACTGAATCTTCTCATCAAGGTGAAATTAAATCTGCTCTCAAGAAGCAGTGGCATGGCAGAGACTGTCTCAAATGCGTGCTTTGATACATCACTAAAGTCAAGCAATAAAAGGTGCCAAACAAAAAGGAAGTCCCTCTGATTAGTCTAACTAGGGATCAGGGAAACTTGGTTACATTCAACCTGTGATTTTAATCACTACCCTTTTAGTCACCCCTGTGTTTTCCACACTTAAAAAAATTAAACATTAAAAACATGGCTTAATTGCGGTTCTTGCCATTATGATCCTTAAACAGGCAATGGGGCTTAGGGGACAGTGAGACATGAGAAAGATGAAATAGGATTTGAACAAGCAAGAATGTTTTCTGCATGCAGCCAGGGTAATCCAGATCTCCAGCAAGTCCCTAATTCACAGACCACTGGGACAACAGAAGGACTGCACAACAGAAGGACTGCACTGACTTCACAGGCTTTGAAGTCCACAGTATAAATGCCCAAATTACAGAGTTTTCTGAAATCTGAATCAGTTCAATCTAGAAAATGTTACATCACAGCAAGCACTATCGATTCTTTTCTTACCACACTTACTCTTTGTTCCAATATGCTTCATTTAATTTTAAATTTAGGTTATTTTTCTTATGGGAAAAGGTTGCTGAGATTTCAACCCTCTCAGGATTTTTGCAATGCCAAGCATTCCTGGGTTATGCCACTCTTGTTCTACTTTGGTAGCCATTACCTTAGTAGATGTGGAATATGAAATTAAAAGGAGTATGTTTTCCTTGTTCAATCTGGACAAAGCATTAGTAAATATCCTTCACAAAAAGAAAATATAACAGGGGTTATTAATAATTTTTATAGTTTTCCTGGAAAAATGTAATCATAGTTTTTCAATAAGGCTTTAATCTGTAACTGGCTGTATGGTCTATTTGCAGGCATAAACAAATGAAAGACGCACACAATCACACACACACAGCTGATCAGGCAATACAGTCAACCCACCCTATGCTAACTGAAGACATCCCCAGATAGGCCTGCATGGCTTTCCAGGGGGAGCCCACAGTGTAAATGGCAACTGGGCCAAGAAACTGTCCTGGCAACCCTAATCCTGTCTCCAGAGAAAATCAATTGCTAGCTGAACTGTATGTAGCAATCTGAAGGTATCCATTCTGCCCAGATTGTTATGCACCAGGCAAGCAGCCCACCCAAAAATTTCACTCCCTCATAGCCAGAACATGTTCCAAGGATCTTTCCAAAGGATGGAGCATGAAAGCTGTGTGAGAAATCTCAATAGCATCTACTGCTGTGGAAGCCATTGGTCCAGAATAATCCACAGCAAGCCTTGGCACACGCACTGGTGCCAACCTCCATGGCAGTTCTCCTTCACAGCACTCCTCCAAATGGGTGCTTGCAAATTTTGAGGAACACACTGTTCTTTCCTCCATAACTCTGCATGCTCCCAGCCTATTTGTATGCTTTTGTAGCTCGTGTTGCATTCTGAAGGCTGTGATTATTAAATGCTGGTGTTTGCTGTTCTTTTTCCATTGAGAAAAACGCGTGAGAAACAGAAATTATATTGCTACATTAACACAGAATCAGGAGAAGGAAGTTACAATGAGTTCCCCAAAGACAGATGATTCATACATTTCATAAAAATTGTACCATATGCATTAGCTATCGTTGTCAGATAACATTATTGTTGCAAGCACTGTTGCACATAAGTACTTCATTTATCTAAATCGAGACTTTACACTTCTGCACACTCTGCAGTCCCAGCCCTGCCATGATGGAGTTACTAGCATGATGTAGCAATGTATTATAGTGTCAGATCAACTCACATTTCACATTTTTAACTAAAGAAAATCAAAATAACGAAATGCAGCCATAGAAGGAACAACTGCTCTCATCTCCAGCTACTCCTACTTAAGAGTTATTAAATAATAGCAATAAAAATGAGAGAATATGTTGGTATTGACAACCTGTATAGACTGGAATAAAAGACTTATCTTTTATTGATGCAATTATTTATTTCTAATAGATGAAACATCATTAATTTTTTCCTCTTACTTTTTTGGCCCTCAATATTACGTATCTTCCTAAGCCCAGAATATGTTTCCATTTGGTCTTCAGGGGTTTGGGGTCTGTCTTACCCTCTCATTTTGATGATTCCATCCTGCCACTTAGCCACCTCCCTCATGAATAGGGTTGGTTTGTCTCCCATTCTAACGGGCTCCTGCCTACGTTAAGAGTGGTGGGAATGTTGTCAGCATTAGTGGGAAATTTACCTTTCCAAACTCCTAGTCCCCTCAGTCTGCCCAAATAAGACTTGTGAAGTCTTACCAGGTGATAGATGGGAGCTGAAATGTCCACCTGCTTCAGCCGTATCATCCTCAAACACAAAACAAGGAGCAGGAATGCGGGGTCACTCTTCTTGCAGTTTTGATGCGAGGCAGGCAAACCAAAACTAGACCCAAGAATATGGAAATAAACATAATTTTAGTACACAACACTGTGCTCCAAGCTACCTGGCAACCTGTTCCAGTGCTTGGACACATGCACAGTAAAGTATGATATAGAGATATATAAAATACAGCACTTGATACTCAAAGCTTGAAAAACACTTGAACTTTGAAAGAAACACAAGAAACCTCTTCATTTTCAAAGAAGAAATTA
Organism: Ploceus nigricollis; assembly: GCA_013399945.1. Classification (NCBI taxonomy): domain Eukaryota; kingdom Metazoa; phylum Chordata; class Aves; order Passeriformes; family Ploceidae; genus Ploceus; species Ploceus nigricollis. The sequence continues at coordinate 474,507 of VXBC01007668.1, forward strand.
CTTCTCTTTCATTATCTGATTCTTCTTGGAGACCCCATCTTTAGAGTTCAAAACCAGAAATATCCAACCCCCTTATGTTCAGGATGTTTCAGGAGGGCTGGAGATCATGTAGCAGATAAAACAAAGAGATTGTCTGAGTTTTCTAGACCAATGAGAAATGCTTTTTTGTGAACCTGAACTTTCAGACACTGACGTAGCATGAAACCTTCTGAAAATCTTCTCTCATTCCCAAGCACATCACCCACTGAGAGGGCAAATACATCATCATTTGATGGAGTTTCTGCTGACTCTGGTTCACTCTTTGCAAGAGGTTCTGGCAAAATATTCAGAAAAGGAGATAATTTTTCTGAAACAAGCAGAGTATATGCTTCTATGTCAGGGTGCTTACGGCTGTTACGCTAAAAAATATGGACAGCTTTTATATGGAGATCAATTAAAAAGAGTGATGCACTTAGACTGAGAGCCAGTGACTTCAGAAAACACAGAAAGCCCCAGAACAACACGATCCAGTAGTTCTGGTGAGATTATAGTATTTCCATGAATGCATCATTTGAAAATAATGCAGTACATCTCTGAAGAATATAGTTAAACTCAGATTTAATATGGGTTCACTGCTGTCTACTCCCAGCTGCTATTTTAGAAGAAGAAGCCAATATATTGAGAAAACATTTTAGAAAGCATGAAATACATTTCAAGTTCTAGTAAAATAATTGGAACCTTCTAGGATTTGCTTAATTATGCAATATAGTTAGCCCTTAGTTAGTGATTTAAAACTTAGGCTAAATATATGAGAAAAGCCTGTCATTTCACTTGAAATAAATGAGATTTTTTTTCCACAATAAGCATTTGCATTTTTTTTATATTTGAAAACTCCTGTATCTTATGATTATGTTGTCCTGCCAAGTTAAGATACTTTAATTAAATTGAAACCAGTTAGATTTGCTATAATCACCAGAGAAAAACAAAATATGAAAAATGAATCTGCAATAAAAAAAAAAAACTTCCTTGAGACATTTTATCAAAATGGTTATTTTGAAATCTATTAACAGCTGTAGGCCAAAAAAGCACATGAAATCATTCAGGCTGAGGTCCTTTATCACTAAAGGTGAAACTATAATTTCAACAACAGCTCAGCCATTACCATTAAAGCTGTATTCAAACAGCTAGCTAGTGGTCAAACTCCTTCTATAACATATTACGGAATAACATTATAGAATTATAGTTATTACAAAATTGAGTACATTTCAAAATGTACAACCAAATGTTTATAGAGATTTGCAGAAATGAGGTTCATCGTGCTCATGCTGTGCAGAAGGAAGAATACACCAAGTCTGTGCTTGTGATCTGCTAATGCTGTGATGAACTGGGAATCTCACAGCAGCCATTTCCAGATAACACACGAAAGGCCAATATTCATAACCTCTGCTTCAAAAATGCAGGGACTGAGAACAAGGTTTGTAAGTCACATCCATCACACCAGCCCCACTCCTCCGTGGCTCCTCGGCAGCCTACGCTCCTTCCCCAGCAGCAGGAGGGAGGTGAGCATGGACATCCCACAGCCAAATCTGCACGGTCCACAGAGCACCCAGAAGACATGGAACAAGAGAAGCATTTTGAGGAGGAAAACAACAAAAATTTGCATTGGAAGAGGTGGCATCCTGGAAAAGGGGAAAATTTCCGTCCCACTGTACAGATGTCCCATTGTTGTGAAGAATGAAAAGCAAGCAAAATGCAATTGTAGAGAGGTCTGCCATCCTCACCTTCCTTCTGCTACTACATTGCCTAAGTAACTTGCTGGCTTTTAGCATCCCTTCTGCACTATTATCTGCACTGTAAGTCAGAGACCCGTGGGTTAGATGCATTAAGGGATTCAGGTTTTGTGGCAGCAGCCATTGCAGAGTCTGCCTTCCTGCTGAGTGCCACCTCCACTGGATTTGTAACAGGCAGAGCTGGGAGCAAGGATGCTCCAGGGCTTGGTGAGAGACACCTCAGAGGAGTACCTGCCTGAGAGCCCACTGCTCATGTGGCCACACCTGAGTCACAGTTAAATTAGCTTCAAGTCATGCCAGGGGACGTTTAGATTGGATATTAGGAAAAATTGCTTCACTAAAAGGTTTTTCAAGCCCCAGAACAGTCTGCCCCAGAACTGTTCTGTCAGGCCCCAGAACAGTCTGCCCAGGGAAGTGGTTGAGTCACCAGCCCTGAAGATATTGAAAAGCAGGTGTAGATGTGGCACTCAGGGACAGGGTTTATGGTGGACTTGGCAGCGCTAGGCTTACGGCTTGCCTTCATCTTAAAAGTCTTTTCTACCCTCAAGGATTTTGTGATTAGCATCAAGTTGGAAACTCTAGCCTGGAGTCCTCTCCTGCACTGCAGCTCTACATTGTACTTGGTCCTGTGTAACACAGGGAAAAGTCATTGCCTGTGTGACAGGGAAGCCAAATTTTAGCCAAATCACTAAATTGTGTATAGGTCTCATTTGCTATCCCAACCATCCTGCTGCAGGCTTTATGCTCAGGACGTTCCTCTCCCTTCCTGTTTTAGTTATATTCCTGAGGAAAAAGTGATTAAAAAAATCAGTGGACTAGAGAGAAGCTGCCTAATCTTTTAACCAGTGACTGGGAAACTTGATCAGAAGTATAGAGGCTTGGTTTCTAACCACTGCTCTAACAGCTATTTGTGTGCACAGAAATAAAATATTTAATACTTGGTGAAGAGAAGTATGAAAATCCGTTATGTCTGAAGAGCTAGCTTAAGGAATGGCAAGTAAGGATCAAAATTTAGAGTTTAATATGTAAAATTACTCAGTCCCATTTAGGGATCATCAAACCTTTATGATGGCAGACTTGAACAACAGGCCCTTCAGACTGTTACCAGACTTGCATTCCCTGTCACCAGCCCTGAGATAACCATGTTAAATGCAAAAGTGTATTCATTCCTGCAGCAACAGTGCTTTGACTATTTGTCGAACTATAAAAAACTATAATAAAAATAAATAATTATAGTAATACTACTACTAATAATACTAATAACCCCATTTGTTTATTTCCTAAATAACTACCCAACTTCACATGGCCACTGCAGTGGCTGCCCAGAGCTTTAGACATTGTCATGTAGTAATGTGCACACCTTTACCTAGGAGGATAACAATAATCCTAGACCACGAGCAGCTTCATTTTACAACCTGATCTCCTCCATATTCCCACTAAAATACTTCCCAAGTTTCTGATACATGCAGCTACCTTTACAAATGTACTGGTTTATTGTTTCATTTTTCAGAGATCCACAGAAATAGAAGCACATAAAATTTTGCCAACTTTTGTCTAAAAAGAAAAAAAAATCATATTATTCAGTCAGTGCATGAAACAAAGTCATACAGAAAATCAAATTTAAAAAATAGCAACATCTGAATCACTGCCTCAGTTTTTCCATCACTTTTTGGGTATGTTCGGTGGTCACAGAGGCTCCAGGGTTTTGCTGAAGCCCCATCTCTTCTGGTCCTTGCAGCCAAGTTACATCTGTCTTTCTCTAGTAATCAAAGAAAGGCTGCTTGTAAGATAATGTTTTTCCTTTTGTAAGTACCAGGACATGCCCTTTTTCAGGCAATGTCCTTTGCTACCCAGAAATCAGTTTGGTCATCTGTTTCTTGGCTACCTGCTCATCTGGCAGAATATTATTTGCTTGTCCTTTATCCAAGGATAACAAACCCATACAGTTTTACAGCCCTGTGCTAAATACCACAGCTTTTCCAATCAGCCCTATGTGTGCCAAATCAAAACAAGGACGTTACGTTGCAGATATGGAAGTAAACATCAGACATAGGTGGATAAAGATACATTTAGCTACACACAGACCCACCACATCAAACATGGATGCAAAGTCAACAAGTTTCACTGGCAAGTTGATTTTGTTCAAGCTTTTGGTAAAGGGTGAGTCTCCCACCAATGTCAAAACATAACATCAGCCAAACCTCATCCTTTCAAAATACAAGTACTGACAAAACTGGGAACAACAGATGCAAAAAGGTTTGCTCTCTTAATCCAGCAGCATCTGAAAACAAAATCCTGCAGCTTCTCTGGAGACCTCAGGCACAGAGCTCGTAAGACCAAAAACCACTGTTAAATAGAATTTAAAATAACTGCCCCTGGTTACAGGATGTGAGGTGCAGTTACATAAAACCGTCCCTGTCTCCTGATGAAATCATTGTCCGTGTCCTACTGTGAACACATTTGCATTTTTAGCCTTCTCTTAATCCACAAAAGAACTTTGCAGGTATCAAAGTTGCATGTTGTCCTTGAATGCTCCTTTTTTCTCTAAAATCTCTAGTTTATTTGGTGGTTTATCTGTTGTCTCTGCTTTTTTTTGAAGCCTCTGGATACCATCTGTGAATTTGATTGATGTGTAAGTTCTCTTCTCTTATTATTTTAGGTCATTTATACCGAAGTAACTATTAGGCTTGACACTAACCCCCAGTGAGCACCACTTTGCTATTTTACCCCTCATAGTTGCTTTGGTTTCTGGTTTTTCAGTCATTTTTCAATTAAAACTGCAATTAGTACTTTTTTTAAAGAAATTGTTTAGATTGGATTTTCTTTGTTGAAAGTCTCGGATTTTTGCAGAAAGTTCTTTATCAGAGGCAAAGGTGCTGACTTCACTTTGCTCTGTATCATTTCAGCTGAAGGACAATAAATGCTATAAGATGACTGGAAAAATACTTAACAGAACCCTGCATTCAAGGAAAGGGTGTCATCAAAACTAGGAGAGAGATTTTTTTTTAAAAAATATTTTGACTGATTTGCCTCCTGTGCTTTCAGGTCTGCCACTCATGACTCCACAAGGCTTGTCAAACTCACTTTTCCAAGAGGAAGATGTGAATTTTCTTCTTGTTCTGCTCTGACACTAAATCAAAGAAAATAGAGGTGACTTCTGTAATCTTTCATACACTAGATTTTTCTCCCTCTGCAGCTGAACAGCATAGTTAAGAAGTCTTCATTTAGAGTTTGAAACTTTAATCGTGGTTGTCCTAATAAAATCCTCTCTCGTTTGATAGACTTTATATTACTTCTCCTCGAGTGAACCCCAAACTGATTACTTGACAGGGAGCATTATCTAATTAATTATTTAGAGGAACAACTACCAAATTACACACAGAGATTGAACAGCATATGGTGATCCAGTTTTAATCTTCTAATCCGAGTTCAAATCCCAGGTGGGGACTACAGTCTTCTGAATATTAATCTAATTGCACCTCTACTGTCCCAGAAAATGAGTTTCTTGTGCTTATGAATTTTTCATTATTTCATCTGTAGTGAGAGAGAAGCCTACATCCATTACAGTTTGGAAAGCATGTACTACATGTCCACAAACTCCACTTGTTCACCCTATTTCTGAGCAGTTCCTCTGCACTTCTATACCTTCTTGGCCCATAACACTGACTTCCATCATCATCCCTACAATGAAACCCTCAGCACTTGTTTGCCAAGGCATCGAGTGCTCTACTCTGGACATACAACAGTTACCTAAACCTCTTCAATGCAGGAAGCCCAATTTGTTACCATTTCCTCTCATCTATGCTCAGTACACAGGTGACCCATATGGACTTAAGGAAGCATACTTGGGATTTTGAGATTTGTTAGCTCTGATGACTAGTCACAAGTCTATTTCTTAAAGTAACCAAACACTTGAACAGCTAAAGTAGGGTTCAACTGATTCCAAATATAAGTGTTGCTGCACCTTTTTCATTTTTTTTTAACATAGCCTAAGGATAAATTGACTTCAAAATTGTTTGCATATTTTTTAAAAAGCGCGTAACAGGGAGAATCAAAACTGCTTGAAAATGTAGTGTTATGTTTTTCACCCAAATGTCTGTGCATATGACAAACACAGTGTCAAACAGGCTAGAATTTGCGTGGCCTTAAGCTAAAGGACAGAAATAAAGTATTTAGAAAAATGTATCTTCAGAAATAGCACCTTTCAATGCCCTGCAGTCTCTTCATCAGAGCTTCAAAAATGGCTCAAAAACCAACCTACTGCTAATCCTAAGGAAAGCCACATAAAACCCCATGCTGTGTCCAGTCCTTAATTCTACATGATGGCCCACAGCTTACCTGCACTCAATCCCACATGGACCACACACCCACCTCATTCACCAGCTATTCTCTCAAATCTAAACACTGCCTTACAGTAAGTCTTTCCTAGCCACCAACCCAGAGGCAATTTCCTTCCAAGCCAGGTGGATGTAGGCAAGGGCAGCCTCACAACAAGGCAGTCTGTGTGCTGCTACCTATCCCTAAGGTGTCATCGACTACTTAAATCCCCACACATGGCTTCAATCCATGAAGTACAAAAAGCACGGCTGCTCTCACACTGATGCAACAGGCTAGATGAGAAAAATGGCAAAACTGAACCCAGGTTGCACCCTCTACTGGTTTTGCATCACAGGCTCCTGAGCAGAAAAGCAATGATTGATGTGAGCAATTAAAAATTCTGATTGGTATGGGACTGAAGAATGCAGTCCTACCACAAGAAGGATGTTTGAGCTGGGGTTTAATTCTCCCTCAGCAGCACTATCTTTCACAGTGCTTTAGCAAGAGCTGCTGTGGGGTGCTCTGCATAGGGACTCTGCTGCGGGATCTGAGAAAGCACAGGTTTCACTGACTGCCTGCACCTGCCAGCATGACACCAGCAACCATGGGCTAAATGATGCAGCAGAGGCAGGTAAAACCATAGTGTTGATCCTACCTACTCTGTGCTTGTTGTTTGCCCGCTTTCAACTGCACATTGTACACATATCAGCCAGTTATTTGCCAGCTCTCTTCCTCCACAACTAACAGTTATTCTTCATGTGTTCTGTGAATTCTTTATTTTTTTCCAAGTTTCTATCTTTCCTCTCATGCCACAAGTCTCTGAATGTTCTTGTAATAACTAGATAGAATAACAGCCAACCTCTCCTGGGCTTGGAGCGAGGGTGATTTACATTTACAAAAATACCCTAAATAAAGGAGAGCAAAACCATGAAGTAAAAGCTCTAGAACACTCCAATCGGTTTAAATTTATAATTAATCGTACACAGAGGGACCCTCTCATATAAATGTATGCCTAAGCACCTGTGTTGAGCACTTTAGATTCTCTAAGCAGAGAGTAGGTGGTGTGGCTCAAGATCCTGTGTTCCATACCCACTTCAAGGCAAGATCGGCCACACCCTGAAGTACTACTTCTTTCCAAGGACTGTGGAAGTTGTTCAGACAAGGTATCTCAGATCCATCATCCCTGTTTGCTGGGCTGAATCCTACCCTACATGCTTGAGCAGCAACAGAAAAAACAAGTTTGGGAGCACAGGTAGGCTGGGGGCTTTTTATGGCTCTTTACCAGAAGAACCCAAATATCAGATTTGTAGTGGGACTTTGACTCACTCCAAATGCTCACAGCTTGGGCCTGGTATTTCTCAGATAAATTACTTCCACATCTCCTAGCAGGCTGGTGGCAAGGATCTCCTCAAGGTGTGCAAAAAATAAAAAGGAAACTGTCATGAATAAGCTCATGGGTAGAGCTGTTAACACAGTTGAAGTTGTTACAAGTTAATACAACAGTTACCTAAGTTCTTGAATTGTTAAATGTAATTAACTTAGCTGTTAAATGTTAAAACCATTAAGTTTACCCTCCATTGTTAACCCCCTTACCTTGCCTGTACCCTTGCCTCCATCGGGTATTACCTCCACTGCTTCCCAAAATGGCGTCGAGCAGTGCCACTGGGAAATATGCAAATCAAGAGACATGCAAGATTATCTGACAAAAGACCCTAGAAAAGGAGAGCCAACTTCAAATTTAAAGAACTAAGTGACTGTTCCTCCTAGCAGAGAGCCCCTCTACTCCACCATTGATTCTTAGAGATCGCTGTGACCTACTAGAACTAGACCAGAATGAGGATCCTGGACAACAAGCCAACAAGCTTTTTTGTAGGCCCACTTGTGAGAATGGTAGTCCTAGTTCTGCTGTGAAGCACAGCTGTTCACTTTCTCCTCTATGTTGTTGAAAGGAGCAGTGGTGGTGTGCGTGACCCCTCGGACCCGCCCTCCCCCCCCTCCAACTGATCACTTAAAAAAGGCATCAAAAAGGAGCAGCTCTCCTTGCCCAATCATTTGAGAGACCAAGTGCTGTATGGGGAAATCAGAACGTGCAAGTGGAAAAATCACTCTCTAGCTCAATGAGAAAGAAAATCCTTCCTTCCTGTGGCTCTCAGGGCCCTTTCTGTTCAGTGCCATTGTTAGGAGCAGTCTAAAAGGAGGCCTCATGCAACAGCATCTGTAAAGTACATAGCTGAACTTCTGAGGTGGAGTAGGCACGAAACCCAGATCTCTCATTGTCTAATCCACCTTTACACCACTGTATCTAAAGGACTTGCCACAGCATTTCCAGCCAGCTCCTCCTGCCACAGCAGTTGCTCTTGCTGTAACACGGGTTGCGCTGCCATTGCCAAGAGGCACGTGTCCTCCAGCAGCTGCAAGTGCAAAACTAGTGCTCAATGTGTACATCCCACATGGCCTTGCAAGCCTGCCAGGGGTGCTAAAAGCTCAGTTTGTCTTTTTAACATCTAAATAACTTAGGCAACTACAGCCATACAGATTGCTGTGCTAGATTTAGAAAAAGAAAGGATTTGCAGATTGCTCTCTTCAGCTCATCTGATCTCAGCCTGTATTTTTCTTTAGATACCTTCTACCCTCGCCAGAGCTGGGCCTAAGGAACAGCAACAACTTGTTATCTTGTCACAGCAAGAGAGGGACAATTAATTCAATGAGTGGGTCTAACAACATAAACAACATAAGAAGTTTGCACATACCACATAGAAACAGTGGAGTTCTTATTTAACTTCTTATTTTCTTCTGATGCATGATTATGCACAGCATAATTCTGTTACTATGGTAAACAATTTATCTATCTCATTTTATTAATATTCATTCTAAACAATTAAAAAATTGAATCTACAAATTTAGGTTTATGCCTTTGGCAAAGGCAGCCTGTTTTGTAGATCAGCAGATATAACTTTCCTATCCAGAAAACCTCACTATCCAAGGCTTGTGTTATGTTCACACAGATGTTCACAAACAAATTCAGTCTATGATTATTTTCAGATTAATGACATCCTGCTCTATTAGAGCATTGCCAAATCATCCTTTTATTGCCAGTCTTGCGAGGTTTTGTGTTTGCTTTTTTTTTCTAAAGCTCCAACTCTAAAAGACACATGATTAGTCAAAACCATCAGTTTTCATTCCTAAAGTCTCCAGCAAGCCTTGTCGCAAGCTTGACTCATGTTACCCTAGAGGCCCAAAGAACAGAAGTTAATTGTCACATTTTCTTAACCACTTTCAAGACTTTTAAGGGTCTGACTCATGATTTCTAATGCCTACAGTTGGCAATACTGCATATACATTATATGTGTCATATCATCCATATGCCAGTAAACAAAATCTTTAGGATATGTCCAATTAGTTACTACTCACCCTGTTTATAATAAATGATTTTTTAAAATCATCTTCAAATCTCTGGTGCCAAAGAAGTTATATCACTGCAGTAGTCACTCACAGCAACAGAAAATAAATTCCTCATTAATCTGATTAAAAACAATTAGTAAAATCTACCTTCTACTCAAACATGCCTGTGAAACCTAAACAGAACTACTTTCGATTTCTTAATTCAGCAGCCTACCAAACAGAAGGTAAGCTATGAAAACTCTTACTAAATATCAACTATGCAAGCATTTGCTGTACTGCTGTCATTGAAATACAAACATAAGGGACACCTTGTGAAGGTTTGTTCCATCTAAGGACACTGTCATTGTGAGACAGTGCCCCCAGCCCACCAGTGGAAGAACCTTGCAAGGGCTGGAGGCATTTTGGGGAGAGCTGCAGGTTACCTTAGTCCTGCTGCTGAGAATGACACCTTCACCAGGCCAACCACCTGGCAGCAGATTTGTCATATACTCCATTTCTCAGAAGCTTCTGCAAAAAGAAGGGCAAAATATTTGTTTATAGCATGGGATAGTAGCATTTCTATGATGTTTTGATTACTCATGTTAACATTTAATCAGTTGTACACTTTAGAGAAAGGCTCTCTTTTATAATGCTTGGCATCAAGTAACCAGAATCAGAAAGCCACACGTAAAACAAAAAGACCTCCACCATATAAACACATACAGTGGGACTAATTTCAGGCATATTAAATTATCCATTAACTCAATTCAGTATTTACACCATACAGTTCACCTCTTTCATTTTGGCTCTACTTTTGAGTCTACAAATAAAAACCTAGTCTGTACAGATGTGATGATTATACCTCAGAATGAATCAGAAACATCAGAAACATAAATGGTTAAGCAATATATGTGCTCAGACTTGCTTAGTCTGACTCAGAACCATTCTTCTCTCCATGAAACTCATAAGCATGTTTTTCACAACTTTCTAGACTAATAGAAAAAGATATAAGCAAGGAAAGAAGGGAGTAAAGAAAGAAAATACTTGGGAGATATTTTTGTTTCAAGGACTTTAAAGATTATTAACTTAATTGTCAGATTGGCAGTTATTCATAGGTTATAATTAAAGACTAAAAACTCTTAATTAAATTGAACATCTACTTGACATTATCTATTAGAAGCCCAACCTGCACACTACCACTGTAATGAAAGTGTTGTTGCTCATTTTGCCAGGAACTAAACACATTTATCTCTACATTTCTTGCTACATAAACACACTTTGTTTTCTGGCATCACACCGAAATATCCCCAAGAACACATTTATATGATTCAATGCTTTAATACCTGGGTTGCTTTCCCCAGAATTAGATCCAATACCTTGTATTGGTTAAGAAAGTAGTTTTTAATAATAACTTCCCACCATTTCTAGAAACAAAATGGCAGAGAAATTACTCCATTCCATGGAAGGCATTATTAATGGTCAGTATTAGTGATGGGATTTATCAGTTTGGATCTGAGCATTGTTCGTTCTCTTCACGCTGTTGCCCAGCTCACATGATCTGAGCAACCACTCCCAACTGACAGACAGCAGGAACAATGTGCACTTCATTTTCCCCCTAATTTTCTTTTTTAAGACAGACTTCTTTTCATCTTTGAGCACAAGATTATACTTCACTGATTTTATTCAGCTTGCTATAATCTTTACCCTTAATGCAAAAAAGTCATCTGCTATGTGAGTTAAATGGGGAAAATACATAATGCATGCAATAGAGAGAATGCACTGAGTTAGATCTTAGTAAGCATCTACATCTGCCACTCAGTCATTGCTGGTAACATTTTCCTGAAGCCATATATATTCCAAACTTCGGTTTAGGAGTTGGGGGGAGGGGGTGTTGTCACTGAAGTAAAAACCACCAAAAACTGAGACAGAAATACTGTAGTGTTTCTACCCCTGACTCTAGTAGTGTAGTACCTGTATTCACTAATTTCATACAGAAAATACACGCAGCTGTACAAAAAGCAGAAAATCCCTCCAAATTCATTGTTTCATAAGCAAATAAAAAAGTTGACTATGTAAACATATCAAGGTTGTAAAGATTATGGTCAAATGAACAACAAATATAACACACCATCTATCACTGTTGGTCCTGGGAACCTTGAGACACTGAGATGTATTAACGTATAAAACGGAACAGGAATCTTGACTTGTTAATGTGATTAAGTGTCATCACAAAGACTCTACAGTACCCAGGACAAAAACATAACACATTTAGCCAAAGCATGCTTGTGCTGTGGCTATTTGGCATTTTATCCTTGAATTAGGCTAACCTTTGTGTGCTCTGAAGTGCAATCTTCCTTTCTGCCTCTGTTATAGGTCAAGTTGAAAGTGATCAAACATGCAACAGCCCAAAGTTAAGACAAGGCTCTCTGTCCAAGAGCTGTCAGCATTGTGCTTTCCTACAGCCAGCTACCAGAATAAAGGCTTGACTTGAGATTTGGTGAAGGATAATAAATGTTCCTTCCTTGCCTCCGTCTTGAGCAGCTTATTTCCACCCCAGTATACATATTTTTGGAAGACATGCTAAAGATGCCAGTGGAGAAAATGTATAATTTTCACAAAATGAAGGATTTAATATACACATATACATTTTAACTCTAATAACAATCTCCCCGGCATTCTTCCCAAATGTGTTGATAACACTTATGATACAAACATGAAAAGCAGTAACAGCTTATTACTTCCAATCAGCTTTTTATTTCCTCCTTGACTGCAGACATTTCTATCAGCATAATCCAGAGCAAGGTTATCCTACACTAGTGTTTAACAAGCTCCTATCAAACATTCCTGACCTAATGGGTGACGACATATTTGCTGTTAGCCCACACCAAGTGCCAAGGGAAACCCTAACAAGTGCATAAGCTTTCAGAATTGGACATGGAAGATATTCTTAATTAGCATTTGGTCACATTTGCATTCGTCATCTCAGTTGAAAAGGACCCCCCATGAAAGCCTGAGCTTTAAAACAGGAGCCTGAAAAACACAATAGCAAAATGAAAGGCAACATGGAAATTCTAGACAGTGCACTTGAAAGAATAGTATTGATTTTCTTCTTTTTTTGGTGAAGGATGATAGGTACAGAATCAAGCTTTAAATCAGGAATAAAACAGAAGAATATTAAAGTTATATTTTATTTATTCTTCTTTGGTAAACTATACTGTCTATGTAAAGCACTTAACGTAAGGTCAGTTTCATAGTCCTGTGGCACCACATAAAGTTCTTCAGGCACCTTCCTGTGCCAAAGTCAGAGCAGGTACTGAAATGAGTCCTACGAGTGCAGCCTCAGCACCCTGGGCAGGCAGGTGGCAGCTCTCTTCCCACCCATCAGCTGCATCATGGGCTTCTAAACCTAGGCTGCAATTTTCTCCTCTGCCTTTTCCCAAGAACAGTCATGTCCAAAACCCAATGTCACACCCACTATGGAAGCACCCCACTCTTGAAGGGAAGTGCAGGACTTGCCTTCAGCATAGAGACTTACCAGTGTAAATATGCACTGTAATTACACTGGGATAATTTCCTGAAATACACAAACAAAACTGCCTTCCCTTGGAAACAGAGCACGTGTGACTCGTACAAACAGGTACGTTGGTATGAACTATCACTACCCATTAACCTGCTTCCTCAGCTCAGCTCCTCTGCTGCAGGGGACTGTCTCTGAATTCAGTCTGGTGGCAGACTTGCTCCTCTGAAGGCTCCTGCAGCCTGCTTCAGTCAGGTTTTCATATTCCTCCAGCTAGTCCACACCATTTTGACTCAATCAGGTTAGAAACTCTACAAAAAGCAACTACATAATGACAAATAGTTAAGTGCATCTTTCATCACCTCAGATGGATGTGGATGCCATCAAGCATCTGATCAGTCAAAGACATTCAAAGAGTTCCTTCACATTTACACTGGCTGTATGCCTACACTATTAAGCTTCCTGAGCCACAAGAACCCTTGAACATTACATTCCAAGTGAATTTTGGGGCCCACTCTGTTAAGTCTCCATATATTAGAAGGTTAGTAAGAACTGCCCCTCTTGAGCACTCCGTTTCAAGTTTTTGCGTCTCCCCTGCTGCAGCTTAAAAAAAATTTTTAAAAAACAGGTATTAAAATTTTGAATGCCATAAATGAAGAGTGACAGTAAAGGGGGATGTCAAAGTTGCACATTATTGTAATTGAATATATAAACCTAAACTTTTAAAGTTCAAATATATATTCAAATATGAAAGTTATATTAATTAAAAGTGTCAAGAAGCAGAAAGAGGTACAACTTTGGAGAAAAGTTTTTGGGTTTTATGACAGTAAGATAGTTTGTAATATTATATCCAACAGCAGCCTCAAGAGAATTTAATGAAAAATTCTGTTCACAAAGACTACACTGTAACTGGACCATCAGAAATTTTCCCCCCATCACATCTTTTGAGCATCTCCACAAGGCAATACCAACAGTGCTCCTGACCCCTTGATGCAGAAATTTTCATTTCAACAGTTAAACACAGTCACACAACAGGACTCAGTTCATAATGTGGCTTATACTCACAGGTGCAAAAAATGGAACAAAACCAGACCTGTCCTATTATACATGAGCATTCTTAAAATAGAAAGTATTAATTTTGAAGTTCCAGGCAGCATTCCTAGACTAATCTCATGTTAGTTTGTTCATATTTTGTTGAATTGTCTTTTAGAGAAACAGCATTTAAACCTAGAATGAAACACGTTGGCAAAATTTTGATGTACATGGATTCTGCTAGACATTCAAAACGACTGTCATTTGAGAATGATGAAAGCTTACAAATATGGGGTTTTCTTAGTATAAGAGAAACATGTTTAAAAAAGAGTAGTGCTGCTATATGGCAATTTTTAGAATTAACAACCACCAAATCTGCATGCATCCATGCCAAACACTGGTTTAACAACTGAGTTCAACAGACTCTTCATTAGAAGCTCCTCTAAAAAGGAGAACCTAAATTACTAAAACCTGGGTAATCCTTATCTTTTGAGTTCAAAAGCTTGAGCATACCACAGAACTCTGAAAAGTGACAATGAATATCAAGAGCAGATTTTACATTTGTTTTGGCCTCTTAGCCTAAGCTTGCGATTTATGTTTGAAAGAGGATGCCTCCAAATTACTAGTTTCTGCAAATGTGAGGAAACTTGAGCACAGCATTACAGGTGGAAGTTTTCTGAACGAAGAATGATTACAGAGTGATTAATGCAGTCTGTAAACCAGAGTCCTATTTTCTCTCAGTGCTTTTAAAATCTGTGTCTATCTTGATACAGCCAAGGATTTTGAAGGCCAGTGTTCTAAGTCCTGCATGTGGTTTCCACAACAAGAACTATGTTTCAATTAATTTCTACTGAATGTGTTGTCACATTTGTAGGAACTCAGTTCTCACTGAACTGCTATTTCCAGAGCCACAGTGTCTAAAAAAGTCTAAAGAGACATCCTTCAAGTCTGCAGAAGAACATCCAGAGATACAGAAAGGGCTCCTCTCCATATGTTGTCAGCGCTCCCACCTCTCATCATATGCACACTTAGCACCCTCAAACATACTAATTGAGCATGAACAAGATGTTTTAGACAGTCAAAATCACACATACACACAGCAGCCACTGTGAACTTTATTAAGAAAATAAGTGTTTGCCAATTAAACTGCAATGACTTCACTGACTTTCCCATTTACTTGTAGATAATCAGTTCTTTCATAAGGGCTCTGGAAATCATTTATTGCCAGGTAAATGCTGAATCCCTGGTTGTGTATGGTCTGCTCAGAACCCTGTCAGCTTGAAGGCTGAAAGGTCTATATACACCTTTGCAAAATGCAAAGTCAGCAACACATCTTTCTTTCAAGCAACAAAGTCATTTTTGAGGCAGATGTCACACTAGCCAAATAGCAAAGCCACCTTTACATTAAGCAATCCTTTCTATCATGACAGTTCCACAGATAAAATGTAATTCTTGAGGAAAACAATCCATAAGATATCAGTCACAAATTCTCTTCATGTAACTGTTTAGTCAAGTCTTATTTCTCAGGCAGGAGAGGCTGAGCTACAATGAAACACAGCATGGTGATTTATCTTCATGAGAATGTCCTGTTGCCAATGCATCTGCTTTTGCCTCCTTTGCTTTTTATTACTCTGTGTAGTCTTGTGCAGTAAAGTCAGAAAAAGGCTTCTTCATTCATCTGGAGTCAGATTTATATCCAACCCTCTAAGTGACTCACACCACTGTCTATACACATCTCTGAAAAGTAGTTCTCCATTCCTAAGTAATCCAACCATCATAAAGATATTTTCCAATGTCTTCAACTCCAGAAGTTGTTTTAATTCCTTTCTCATCTTGTAGCCATGTAGCAGAATAGCATTGTCATGGGCTATGTATAGTAGGATTTAATCCTTATTAATAGCTTCAGTAGATGGCCCGAGGATTTTTAGTACTGTAGTAGGCTTCACATGCAGCTACATAAGCAGATTCTGGGAAGAAATCATCATGGTATTCTGCTAAAAACCTGAGAAGAAAGTACATCAAAAAAAAAGAACAGAATATGAAACATTTAAGAGAAAAGCTTTTTTCAAATTGATTTTTAAGCTCAGCAAAAACACAGCCTGGGAATTAAGAATTATTACTCTTTGAAATTTGGCATACAAAGGATTTGCCCTATTTTTTACAATTTTCACATAGTGAGAAACAACCTTCCTCTAGCATTCTGAAATCCAACAAGCATTAAAAAAAATTCCTCAAGCTCAATAACAAAACAAAAAAAATCTGAAAGTTAACCCTATACTCAGAAAAAGAATTCAAAGAACTAGCACAGAAGGAAAAAGAAGTTAAGAGATCTTTCTGCAACTTCTCTAAGTTACCTGCTCAGCACACTACTTTCATGTATGCCCAAACAGTATTTTCAGTTATCACTTTGTCAGTATCTTATACAAATAGCCAGGAGCCATTAAGTCAAACTATATCTTTTAAGGCAAGTAAAGCTATGATTTTTCGTATGTTTCATGTGCCTTTAGGGTCTCCATCTTCCAGGAGTACCTGATTTAAATATGGGTTTCAATGACAAAACACATCCTTCACAAATCCAGCTCCTTAAATTTCATATTTCTGCAAGATGGTCTGCAAATACTATTCAAACCACTAAGCACTCAATATTTTATAATGCTTTCCTGCTCTGCTAACACACAACTGTTTCTCTGGTTTAGGACTGAAAATGAAAATAAACAGTGCTGCTACGAACACCAGTAACAAACAGCTAAAATGACTATAAGCTCTCTGCTCCTTCCTTTGATTTCAAAGACACTGGGTATATAAATGGAGGCAAAAGGGCAAAATGGTTATTAAACTCAAGATTACACTCAAGTTGTACTACAGAAAAAAACACAGACCTTCAAAAATACCTGGATATTAAAGACCAGCATCAATAAACATGTCAAAATGCTAGCTATGTGTTTTAAGAGCAGGAAGCAAAAGAAACAACAGAAAACAATGTCATTTAGAGAATCTGTGTTCTCTCAAGAAACAGTGGCTGGGGTGATGACTTCACTATTTGAAGCTGAAAACATCAGTTTTGCATAGCCAATACTTTGGACACAGAAAGTCCAAATTAAAAAAAATGTTCATGTGAATGGCATAAAAACTACAGGCCTTCTCCAGCCTCACTCACTGCTGCACTGCCTGAATGAGGCATGTCCTTTGATCTAAAGAGAGCCAAAGCATCAAAGAATACTGGCAAGATCCTCTAAATAAAGCACTTGAAATTTAATAAGAAATATATTAATTGCTCAGAGCTCATAGAAAATGGTGACAGTACAAAATTGCAGATAAATGAAAAAGGGTTGATTTTCCCCAATCCTTGCACTTGAACACAGGCATCAAACAAGTGCTAAACTGGAGGAATAACTAGTTACAAACTACTAATTCTAGAAAAAGCAGTGACAAATAGAAACTCTTCTAAAAGAAATCAATCCTTCATGGTGTCACCGTTAATTTAGAAGGCACATTGTCAACTTCTTCCATACTTCCTTATTTCACATCAGGTCTGCAATTACCAGTATATAGAGGGACCTAAATGGTTTCTGATGTAAAATGTTTCAAACCATCAAAAAAGAATACTCAAAATTATAGCAATTTAGAAGCTAATAAAATACCCAAGTCATCAACTGCTATGACCTCTGACTTCAGTTAGCTACAAATCACTTTCTAGGATGAGAGGTTGGTATGAAGCAAGTGTGGAAAAGCCTAAAACTTAACAGACTTGAACCTAACTTTGAATGTACTTAGATTGTATATGGTTAAGATGAGCCACAAGTGGTATTTAATTAATAATTCTTCATTAACACACATTAATGATTCCAATCATTAATTGTAAAAAAATTACAGGGGCGGATGAAAATCTCAGTATCTTTGGATAACATTCAGTAAAACAAAGTACTAAAAGCTAGATCATACAAGGAAACGTGTTTTAAAAGAACCTTCAGAGGGCATTTTGGTAGCTGACAGTTCCAAGAATTTTAACAGCAAGTAACAGGAAAGAGGTTCCCTTTCTCTTACAAATTTCCTGACTTTTGCTTAAATCATCAGTCATACATGCCAGTTTGGTGCATGCTAAAGTGACAGCTGGAACAGATGAGAAATTTTAGCTGAGATGGTGTGCCACAGCTACAACTCAAAAAAAGGGCAGAATGCACAGAGTCAAACATACATCTCCCTGTTCTTCATGTAACAGTTGTGAAAAGCAAAATACCCCAGAGCTAGCAAACACAAATTATTTTCTGCAGAGAAGTAGGAGAAAACTACTGAAGGAATGCAGTCAGCCTCTGTCCCAATCGCTTCTATACCTGCATACAAAGAGCAGGGGCCCTTCTGAAGCTGCTTTCTATTCAAAAGACATCACAGTGCAGAACGCTGGCACGGAAACATTAGGAGTCTCCTAAGATTTTTGCCTACCAGATATTTCACTATTGCTTTGCCCTTGGACGAGCTAAACCAGCACCAAGATCAATTACACTGTTACCGGAAAGTCATGAGCCAAGATTTAAAGACAGAGGGAGCTGTAATTAGCTCCCAATGTTCAGCAATAGATCAGAATTAGAGCCAATGTTCAGCAATAGATCAGAAAGCACATTGTTATCAAGCTATTCAGAAATGGTTTCATTATTTTTAACTTACAAATCTGATCCATTCAGTCACCTGTTGCATTATTGCCTTTTTCATTTTTATACTTTTTACAGAGTTCATATGCATGCATCTACACAGTGAGACTGCTGATGAGCAACCAAGTTCTGTGATGCACAGTCCACACTGATTTGAGACTGCATACATTTTTCATCACGAATGTCCTCAAAAACAAACTCATGCTTTATACTCATGCTTAGAGCACAGAGGTAACATGGCACAATGCAGTTATTTTCCTCCCTACCACAGGTTCCTAGAAGGGCAACACTTCAGAAAGGTCTAGAGGGGATGGAGACAAGGGAAAATGATGTGGGCAACTTAGGAATTCTTCAAGCTATGTTCTGATCTTCAAGTGTGGGTGTTTTTAAGCAAGCAATAGCCTCACAAATACACTACCATCTGACTGACTTATACAGGTAGATCTACTAAAAAGAACTGAATTATCACTATCCACATTAGAAGGCCATTTGACACATGTCATGAACACATCTCAACAAGAGTCACTGAATTAGTATGAGTTTTAAGAGCATACTCTGGTGGGCCTTGTCTTGACACCACCAACAAAATTTATTACTGGAAGTCTCTGAATGAAGAAAAAGAATTCTTTTAAATGTCAGCTACCATCACATGAATAAACTTAGGGACAGCCCAGAAAGTGTGAAAATGACCAAGAAAAGAAAACCTTAGTTTTTAGAAAGACATCCTCAGCCATTAAGACATAAGAAGATAGAGTCCAAAGGAAAAGTTTCCAGGAAGGTGACCTTAGACACTTCTGCTACAGAATTTTAAAAGGTAAGCAGATGCTTTGATGAGATCGGTGACCTGTTTGAAAGGCTACTGTAATGATCTATCTAAATTTGCTAAAAGACCGTTATGAATCCTAACTCTATGAGTCACCTCATCAAAAGAAATGTCATTTTCAGATTAAGAAATTACCTCATCTCTGACACTACTACTTCAATTCAGGATTTGAAAACTAAAAGGCTTTAGGTTCACGAAAAAACTTATGCCACCATCTGACCCTCACCCCTCCCCAGCTGATAGGCCTGTCTCCATCTGGTAAGCTGTTCAGGGCAAAAGATGACAAAGTCCATCAGAACCCCACTGCAGTCAACAGAAGAAGTGAATTGAAGTTTCAGATGTTTATTCTAACACCTAATGGCTCAAGAACCATGCTAAAGGAATAAACTGGCCAGTTTTGTTGACTGGACTCTTGTCACTCATTGATATACAGAAACTGAGATAATATTCCTTGGCCTTTTAAGAGGAAGTGCAGAGAACCCTGAAGATGCCAAGCTAACATCATAACATTTCCAAGAACCAGATTGAGTGAGTGAGAATTTAATTTTCCCAAAAACCTTTTGGGAAAACAATCCTACAAGAGGTCAGTACAGGAGTCCTTGGTTTGTCTTGAGGATGAAGACCCCGTGACCTGGCCAGCACAGGTCCCTAGAGCTGCCTTCTAAAAAAGCTACCATAACACATTTAAAGTACTTGGGGCAACCTCTACATATAGATACATGATCCAAACCTCAGCTATGGACTAGCAATATGCTCATTCAAATTCCCAGGCACCTGATGATTTGGAAAGCAGAAGGAAGAGAAGCAATCCACATGGTGAGTTTCAGGAACAGTTTCTGGCAATGCAACAAAACCTTAGTCAAGGACAATAAGCACCAATGAGCACATTCTGCAGACCAAGCAGCCAACAAAGCCCACTGAAAGTAAGAACCTGCACAATACCAGGTACTCACTAAGAAGCATTCTACCTAAAGGTGCCAAAAGTTTGAGAGGGTCCAAAATGGCAATTACC
The DNA here is from genome assembly GCA_013399945.1 of Ploceus nigricollis. Classification (NCBI taxonomy): domain Eukaryota; kingdom Metazoa; phylum Chordata; class Aves; order Passeriformes; family Ploceidae; genus Ploceus; species Ploceus nigricollis. The sequence goes on from VXBC01007668.1 coordinate 495,004, forward strand.
TTTCTACCCAACTGTGCAAAGAGAATTCCTTCAGTTTAAAGTGTTTTAAAACTTGGAAAAAAATGTTGCTTTACATGTTTGTGCACTCTAAATTCACATCTCCATTTATATTCAGAAACTTGATTTTCTCACATTTAGGTTTCAATTCCGTTAAGTTTTCTAGTGTGTCATAACCAAGTAACTGGTTAATCCAAAAAAATGAGAAAAAACCCCCCAGTATAATTTAACAATATTAATCAGTTAATAATACAATGTAAGAAACACTGGCACAACTGCATTCTTTTCCATCTTTCAGAATGTGATTTTTAATTACTTGCCCTTTTGCAACTGAAGTCACAATGACTCACAATGAGCAGGAACTCTATCACAAAGCAACTTTGCCTAACTAAAGATGTCTTCTAATCCATTCACCATTTGCAATGCTTAATTTTTTCATTCTCAGACACAAATAACCTCTCATAACTGTACATTAGCACAGACTAGTGGTGATAATTCACCACTGCAGTTATATATAATAAAATTACTACACTCGAAATGTGCTGTCAGCACCAGAGATCTATTTCTTAAGGTTACTTGAAACAACTTGTCATCTTTGTATATACACATTTTATTATTACAGTCCTCTGACTTGGCTTCCTTCTCAGAAAAACTCAACAGTATCAAAATATTTTTTTACCCATGAAGTAGAGTGGCACAACAAATACAAGCAGATTTTAGAGCATCAGGGGAAAAAAAAACCAGAGATCTAAGCTTAAAGGAAATACTGAGTTTGAAATACCTGTGGGTTTTTAACAAAACTAAAATATTTGACCATTAGCTCTCCACAATCTGAAAAAATATGTTGGCCTCATCTGGAAAAAAAACTTACTAGAAATTTAAAAGCAATATTTTAGAAATATTTCATCAGTTATTTATTCTTTTGTATTTCACCGAAGTCAAAATATCTGTGTATGCCTTTCTGTACCACTTCATTTTGCCTTTTCTTCCAAAATGCAAATGACATTCTCTGAAATTACCTCAGTAGAGATGGGTCTTGCTCTTGTAAAAACAGACATACTGTATCCTCCTAAGTAGCTCCTATTGGTTAACAGACTTGGGAGAGGGCCTCTGATTCCAAAACAGTTTTCCAGCCAAGGCCATGTGAAAATTAATGGAAACAGCAAAACACAAACAAGCACCTTCCTGCCAGCCATTTCTCATTGAGGCAATCTTTGGAGGCATGTTAGGCACCTTACAATGCCAGGAAATTGCAAAATAGAGCATATGCAGCATTTTATTTCAAAAGTGGCTGAAATAATGGAATTAGTTTAAAGCTAATACTTCCTCTTACTCTAAAGCTATTAACAGGCAAGAAGATTTAATCAGGGGTCTTTCACTAGTCCAATTACCAGTTAGCACCAGTAAGCACCAGCTAAAGCATTAACTGCCACTGCTTGGTCCTAAAGACTAAATGTGCATTAAGTGAAATTCAGTGAAACCAGCTGGTGAGTCTATTTTAGACTGTAAGTACTATGAATTATTTCAGAAGTAAATAATTTAAGATTCAGAGTTCTGTACTTAATTTGAGAATCTGATTTTCTTCTGCAAATTCTATTATTGAGAAATAAAATTTCCTGTTCTTCATGAACAGGAAATTTTCATTTCGCACACTTGTAGAAAGCAGGACTAAGCGCAGAGGGTAGAGTTTCTACTTAACAAGAAAGTAAAAAAGATGCATTTCATACATTCCTTAAAAATATATGTTGTCTGGGAAATTGAGAAAAATCTTGTCTAGCAGCAGTCTGAGGGCATGACTGGAAAATATTATACATGTAGCATCTTGAAGCTAATTTAATGCATCTATCATGTACTAAGTAAATTCAAGACAACAAGCTTCCAGAAAAAATATTACATTACATAAGTTTCAGTTTATCAGTCCACAGGACATTAATAGCATAAATGGTAAAAAATAAATTTTAGCCACAAAATCATAACTCAAAATTAAATCAGTACCTATGCAAGAACTAAATCAGTTGTGTACTGCATGAAAGTTTTATTTAAGAATACCTAAACTACTAATGCTTGGACTACTCTACTAGACATCAAAGAAGATTCAGGAGTAGTTAAATTTATGCAAGCAGACCCATCAATCCTTTGTCTGCTATTAGAGAAATAAAGAAAAGGAGAGTATTTCAGCTTCTCACTCCAGAGCAGTTCACAAAAAAAAAAAAAAAAACAAAACCCAAC